>BMAV01024262.1:96442-158757 GCA_019973955.1 Trichonephila inaurata madagascariensis | reverse complement strand
GAAGAAAAAATGTTTGGCAGCATATTGGGGTAGGATATGGGAATGGTAGCCATTCGACCCTAGACCACCACGCCCCCCTTTGAAAAATTCACGAGTGCGCCCACTTCCCAGTGTCGTAGGTGTGGTGATGTAAAGAAAAAAATCATCACTATTTATTATAACTTAATAATAAATACGGAATATATATACTTACCTACGTAAATAAATAAAAATTCACTCTTTTGAAACCGCGTTTAAAGCAAAAAGCAAACATAATAATTATAGCCACAAATATAATAATATCTAATAATGCATTTATAATCAAACAATTCAAATTACATTAAAAAAATAAAAAATTTTCTTCTAAAATTAGTTCTTGTAATTATACCTGTAGTTTAGAATACTTAGTCGGCATACTGCCTGCCAATCTTGAATATTTCCGTATATAATTACCAACTGCTAATCTTCATGCGGTCATTCCAAATTGTCCTGATCTACATAATGCCCATCCCAGTCTGGAAACTATGAAAACACATTCAAAGCAGCAGGATTTAAAGTATTCAGAATTTTCTTCCCAGCATAAAGTTGAAAAGGTAGAAAATGTACTAATCTGCTAGAAAAAAAAGGTACTTATGTATAAGTGTCAGTGCAGCAAAGTTGCTGACGCTTGAATCACCCTTTTTTGAGGGATTACCCCATCTCTTCTCCCGCCTAGATATGTGGGAGGAAGGGAATGAATACCAGACGTGTTCAAAATCAACTTATTTGTTTATCAACTTAACTAATAAAACTAATTCACTTAACCCATTTTGTCCCACTGTCCTATTTAGAGGAAAGCAGGGAAATAACATGGGGAAATTATTATTTGTATGCTACGAATATTTTGACTATTGGAACATGTAGGGATATGTATTAGCTTTTTCCAGCGTGAGTTATGTGTCTCACCCCCTCCTCCTTCCCCTGGAAATCTTGCTTATTCATCGCATTTGTGGGTGTAGTTTGTATCATCTCTTTGGGGTTGCAGAATTTGTTTTCATTTTACTTTGGACACTTGGATGGAAATTTTTATGTGATAGTATTCTTTCGTTACGATCCTGGTGGTTAATTAGAAGGATGTTGTTTTTAGGTAAGCTTTAGCAAATTATTTTTTGTCTTCTAAACAGGGCAATGGGACGATCCGCATACAATTGACGCACTCTTTCTCTCTTTATAAGGAAGAGAAAAAAAAAAATTTTACTTCTAGTGTTTTACCCCTGCTTATTATGTAAGTGCAAAGATTTTTGAAGTAAGAGGTAGCATTAGAATTATTAAATAGTATAACTTCAGATAAGAGCGATGTTGAAATTGTGCTTTGTAACCACCTTTGTAACCACCAGTGAACTAAACTGACGAAGATGAAGGGGATGAGAATGAAGTAAATACTGGTGAGATTATTGTAAACGATGTTCTTGGGTGTTTGGAGGTTAGAACTGGAGATAGTTTCCAGCCTGAATCATCCACAAGTGCTAGTTGTCCGACAAGGAAGAACAAAAAAATAAAGCTTAAAGACATCAGATCTTGGATAAAGAATAAATCACCGTATTATATAAAATGGGAAACACAGGACGAATCAACTGCAAGTGATTTGCTCAAGCAGATGGAAACTGCATTGAAAGATAAAACTCCAAAAGAACTTTTTGAGCAGTTTTATTTCGGTGAAGTTCAAGATCCCATTGTAAAAGAAACTATGCGATGTACAGCAGTTGTAAAAAACGAACACGATTTCTTGACCACTGCAATCACAATACGAGTTTTTATAGGAATTTTCCTTCTCAGGTTATTATTCACATACCTGTGAACGTGATTACTGGTCAGATGCTGAAGACTTTGGCATTACCTAGGTGAAAAACGACACAAGTCACACGAAATCCTTTCCAAAACTTGAAATCTTATATACATTTTGTGGACAATGAAACTGTAAATCAGCATGCCCGGGATTGATCCTTCAAAGTAAAACCTTTGTTTGCCATACTTAATAGTCATTTCATGAAATTTGGAGGCGAGAATGGGGAGGAAACAAAGATAAATTTAGCGTTAAGGTGCCGAATTCGATAAATTCTTACAACAAACGTATGGGTGGTGTGGATCACCACGATTAGTTGGATGGACTTTATTCCATTAAAATTCGTAGGAAGAAAGTGGTACTGGCCACATTTTAAACGTTCACTGGATATGTCTATAGTAAACGTCTGGGTAATTCATAAAACTCTCAAGAAAGATAAAGACCTAAACTTGAAGGAGTTCCGAAGAGCTGTAACAACAGTCTAGCCAAAAAAACTGTGATAAGAACGAAAGGTAGACCTAGGATCTCGACTGTACTTTCTTATGCAAAAGAAGACATCCGTAAAGGTAGTATTGGTCGTTTTTTACTAAAGCAAGAAAAACAACGTCGTTGTCAAAGAGAGGGTCGTTGTAATGGAAAACCAAAAATATACTGTCGCAAATGTGACAAAACGCTTTGTCAGGCTTGCTTTGGACCTTTCCACAAAAATTAGAGTGAAATTTAGCTCAAAAATGAAATATTTTGTAAACAAGAAAGTATTATTCAAATAAAGTAAAATTTTGTACTCGGAAATAGCTTTTCATCATTGAAGAGAACACTAAAACACTTAACTGGAAATTTTATCCCAGTGTCCTATTTAGAGGACGAATCATATTTCTTATATAAAATGTATAAATATTTCAAATTTTGTTATATTTAGTTTGTTTAGGTTTAACTTACTTTAAAAAAATAATTTCACTCAAATGTGTGCAAAATAAATAAATTGGGATAAAACGGGTTAAATTCAAGATAATGTCTCTATATGAACTATACAAGTGGAACAATAGCAAGAAGAAAAAATATACGAAAACTAGGAGTATAGACCACATTATTTAAGGAACAATTCAATTATCTCACTTAACTTAACGTTACTCTAGGTTTAGTGACCAATCGTCACTTTAAATCTTCGTCTATTTAATATTTGAAATATTTAATAACGTATAGTGATACCTGATCTGTAGAAATCTCACCTTAACCTTGGCTTTCTTTCCCTCCTTCTCCCCGTGCTAGCTAGATGATGATGATGATGATGAGTTTGGTGTTTTATGGCGCTAAAGCCAGTTTTGGCTATAAAGGGCCAAACATTCATAGGTCTGTCATCTAGACGGGCAAAGAAGAAAAGGAGAAATTGGAGGACAAGTTGGAGGGTCGAAAATAGAGAAGGATCACTGGGGTACCCCGGGATCGTGACACCCGTGTTTACCAAAGATAGTAAACCCCTTGGAAAAAGGAAAATGTTACTAGGGTACCTCAGGATTGTGACACCCGTACCTATCTAAAGAAGGTGAGCCTCCTGAGGGGCCGTGCTAGCTAGAAATCCCTGACTATATATTGTAGATTTAAGGTATCCGAACACGTTCGGAGTACTTTTTTTAAAAATAGCATATTAAAACATTATAAATGCTTTTTTAGGGATGAATACCAATAAATACTAACATTTAACTAACAATATATTTTTAAAAATATCTAAATTTCACAAAAATCACAATTATAAGTAAAATTTTAGCAATATTTTTGAAAAACTTCAAAGCAATTTGAGAAAAAAGTAATTAACTTATATCAGTAAAAGTATTACTAAAACAAATTAGATGCATTTATCTAGAGTATGTACTAAAATTTTAATGTTTTATTAAAATTTAAAAATTTTAGAGCTGATAGAGTAAATATTATAGGAAATGTGTCATTTTCATGAGACCGTTATTTAAATAACTGGCCATAAATCAAAAATTATTCATACAATAAGAGATATTTTTTTTTGGAACATTCTCTAGAAAACAATATAAGTATCAGGTTCAAAAAGTTTTACAGAAATATATTCATAATAATTTGAGTTATCTGACTCACCGTGAATACATTATGCATAAAAAACAATTTAGAGAAAAACGGATTTAAAGTTTAAACTCTTGTTGTTTTAATATAAATTATACATATAGAAAGCTAAAATTCCCCACATTTGTAAGTTATGCCCTCTTGTATCTCATCTTTGGCTAATTTTCTTTTCTTTCGTGACCTATTTTTTTTTCTAGAAGTTTTTACTTCAAATAATGAATGACGCTTTGATTCACTAACGCGCTCTTCATCGAGTTGGGCAAAACCTCTTTCAGTATTGGCACCAACTTGTACTTGAGCTTGGTTCAACACGTCTAACAATCCTCGAAAACTTTTGTTAAATTGTATGACAGCCATGTGAGCTCCTAATCTCAGAGTTTGTAACTCCACAAAAATATCTTTCGGGATAAATTTCCACAGAAGGCCATTAAAACTTTAATTTGCGTTTCGTGTTTTCCCATGTAAGCATTTATTCAGTAAATGCTTGTCACATAGCTTCATATAATGAGGCTTAATAATTTTAATTATTTCTTATGGAATTCCTTTGCCAGTATCAATATGCATCTTTTCGTGAAATGTAGCTCGTTGAAATTTGCACCAGCTGTCGGGTCCAACTGGACATTGGCCAAGCATTGGTTGGTTTTTGTTGGAACAGCAATGAAAAAATGCTGCAATTACTGCACTTTGTATTTTTTCTATGTTATTGACATTAGATCTGATATCAATACCATAATAGTTTTGCAGTTTATCAATGAAACTCTCAGTTAATTTTCCACGACCTCCCGGAACTTTTTGCTTCAGCTTCAACTTTCGAAGCCTTGAGTCGACACGCTTTTGAATATGGCCAATACATTCAAATTTTTTAACGCTGTTTTCACCATAAACATTTTTAACTGCATCAAAACTTTTTGAATCCCCATCTCCATAAAATTAAACATATTGCAATTTTCTCATCTGAGCAGATCTTTCGAATATTCTATACACTCCGACAGGTTCCATCGCACCAGATGACGCAACATGTTTTTCACACTCATGTGAAATGCTGTCTTCAGTTTTTTTTTAACATAATCTGCACATTTTCGATAAGACCTCAATGTCTAAAACCTTACTAGTATCTATGGAAATGACACTTACACATCCATTTAAAGATAAGTGTCCTCTACGTTGCCAAGTTCCATCGACTGACACACCGCATTGAACAACTTGATCAAAATTATTCTTTTTGTGAACCTCAGCTTCAGCCTCATTTATAGTTTTATATGCAACGTTATTAGAAACATGCTCTAATTTTTTCTCAAGACACCTGAAAGCTGTCTTAGAAGGAAAGTTCACATTGATAGCTGATCAAAGCTTCCTCGCAGCAGAGTGTCCCTTTCCAATGGTTCTTAAGCCAAAAACAAAGGAAAGATTAATATTGTGCATTTTGTTGACTTTCATGGATGTACAAAAAGAGCTGCAAAATTTACAGTTTTTACATTTTAGTATCATTTAGATGCTAAGCCAAACACAAATTCTTGAAAAAGTTGTATCTTATTTTCGAAACATTCAGGGCAGCATAATAAGGAAATCACATTACTTAAAATTTTTAAATTAAAAATTACATTCTTATCTTCATCTTCAACAGTACTTGACATTTTTGAATCATTTTGAAGTTTTGTTTCACTTGCAGTAGGTGCAGATTTAACATTTTTATTGATCTCATTTTTATTGTTCTTATTAGTGTATCCATTACTTTTAAAAACTTATATTTACAAGTAGAATTTCTATTCTTGCGATTACCCATAACTTAAGAGAATACAAAATTTAAATAACAAAATTAAAATTTCGCAAAAAAAGAATGACAATGTTAGCAAAATAAATCAAAACACTCGAGCTAAAGGCTAGTGAAAAGCGATTGATTGATTGAAAGGTTGAAGGGGATATAGAGCAACACAGGCTATGATCCCTTGAAAAGCGATTGAAAATTTTGTAAACACAAACTCTTATTGCCAAACTATTGAAAGAAATGTTGTGTTGCCACTAAATTTTAAGACAAGAAATCATTTGTATTATTTCTTTAAAAGAATTTTAAAACTGTATTTCCAAAAAAACTGCTCCCGAAACTAATTTTTGACAGATTTTAAGACATTTAAATGCCTACTTCCGGTAGATGATATGCTCACTTCCGTTTTTTTAATTTTATAAAATTGATTATAACTTGACCTCTAGGTAACGTAGAAACAAAACAAAGGATGTTTTGGAAAGCCAAAAGATAGCTCTATTCAATAAAATAAAACATATATTTTTTTGACAGAATTTGACCATTTTAACGTGTTTGGATACCTTAATTTGAGTTTTGCGGTTTCTTCTACAGAAGGGTTGGTTGTGAATAAACGCGAATGAAGCCGAAAGATTTCCCTGGAGGATTAGTGGAAGTATCGTGAATAGAACCGTCACAATCACCTCCGTGAAGAAAACGTGATTTATTTGAGGGTCTTATCGACCCTATAGAAATTACGCGTTAACATACTTTAACATCAAATCAAAAATCGCCGAATGGAATTTATATTTAACTCCACATCTTGCCTAGAATTTATATTCGAACACACGCAAAAAACTACTAGCCAAAATTTATATTAATTTTTATTTTAAGACATTCTCTTGTACATAAGAAATCTCTACTGTTCACCCCATTTGAGAGAGAACCAAGGAAAAACCTTGTAAGGAAAAAAACATGCTCGTGAACATTACTTAATTTCTAACAATTACTTAAATACTAACATTTGTCTTCTTGCGTAATGTTTTCAAGTCATCAAGGTTCAGGGTTAACCACCCTGAAATGAAAACTGGATCAATATTGGCTAAAAAAAATATATCAATCAACACTATATATACATCGATAACATTCAACTTTCAAACTTATATGCCTAGTACCAATTATTTTAAATATATATATATATATATATATATATACTTATAAATAAACACCTCGGGTTTTTTCACAGAACTCCCTCTCCATTCGCGATGCGCTGTTAGTGTTAATATTTCCCATTTACGCCACGTCCTCAAAACCAGATATTATATACCAATATACATCAATACATACATAATTACATGCAATTTTCAAACACACAATATTAGGAACAAATAATACAAGAAATTCTCGCATAATAGACAAATCTTAATAGGTAACAAACAAATGTTTTCCACTTTTTGGAATAAAATTTATAAATACAAAAGTTCATTTTTAGAACAACAGGAAAAATGCACACAACTCAGTGTATAATTAAAACACTAAGAAAATGAGACTTGCATCTTGCAAAAATAACCTGACTCCTTGTCAGTAAGAAAATGAAAGGAAAAATACAACCTGGCTATAGATCTTTATATTCTTAGAGAGTTATAAAAAAAGTCGGATTTTTTGCAACACGAAGGCTATTGGTGAAAGACCTCGTTATTTTGAACTTCGGTCAAGGGACGAGGATAAAACTTGAGCAGGTATCTCCCCCTCTCCAAACTACCATACCACGCCTATAGAAATTTATGTTCGACAGATTAAACGTCCATCAGCTTCCTCTACATGGACGGTGCTTAGTGGCACTTGGACTCGAACACACGAGTTCGTAACCGTAACCACTAGGCTACCGCTGAAATAAAAAATAAGGTACAAGGAAACTGTTAAAAAGTTTTTTCGAAGTTATACCATTTCAACCTCTCTTTATAAACTAATAATACAATTCAAAAAGTCAGGTAATTAGAAAAATCATCAAACACATGAACTTCTTTAAAGTTGCATAAAGAAAAATGTCAAATTTTATTCCACGCCTCTCAAATATTCCATAACAGTATGAAAACAATTATCCTTGCTGAAATCGAGTTCTTCAAGTCGAAGTACCTTTCTCCCCAAACCCTGAATAACTGTCCTCTGGAATTTAGTGTATCCCCAATATAGAGACATAGTAACATTTCACAGTTCTTCGTTCCCTTGCAGGAACTTTATACTTAGCCGGTAGAATAAAATAACATAGTACAACATGCTGAGGGTCATTGGGAAACTGGGTTTTCAAGAAACCCTCCGTCCCATATCTAATTTAGTATCCGAGTCCTGAATGTTGATGATTGTGGGTAAAGTCACTTTAATTAATCGAAACATTCCATGAGATGACGCAAACGTCTGTCTGTAGTAGCCTGTTGACGAGTCGTTTCCTGATTGGCCGAGGGAAGTGACTCCTGGTTGCTTGGAAAGCAGCTGTCAGGAATGATTGATTAGGTAGAAGGGGATGATGTGCTGGCTGTCATGGTGGAGCTGTCAAGCCGGTGATGGATGGCGCCTGGCAGTGGTTCTGTTGAGAATGGATGAGCGGCGAGGAAGGAATGGCATTGGTACTTGAGGCAGAGTGAGAATCCTCTCTATTGGTAGGGCATGGGTTGGGTAAATAGGGAAAAGGAAGTGATGGTTTGACTGAGGGTATGGCGAGAAAATTTAGTAATGAATGTAAGAAATAAAGAAGTTTTGGGTGAATTTTAGATTTATTGAGTCATTTACCGAGTGGCGAATAACTGGGCAGTTATCTTATTCGAGGTCTTCGTTGAGATATCAAATAGTGCAAGGATTGTGTGTGCCTTTTTTTTGTCAGATTTATTTTTACTGGTAGCTGTAGGAGGGGGGTGGGATCGGAAATATTTATAAGACTTATTTGTTGTACAAGCAGGGATAGGGCATGTATCGTTTGTTGGAGGGTCTGAGAGATGAAGTTTAAGCACTCATTTTTGTTATTGTTGCCTGATAGTTGGGTGGGTATTGGGGTGACTATATCCTGCGCGGTTGGCTGTGTGGTAGCAGCAGCAGATGTGTAGTGTGGTGCCATCTATTGGGGGCCCGTGGAGTGAGAAGTTGTGTGATTTGTGCATATGATGTGTTAGGCCTTACAATACTGTTTTAGAGTAATTGGTTTTAATGGCGGTGCCTTTGCGGGGCTTGAGGAAAAGGGGGCATTTGGAATAATTGGCCATGTGGCCGTATGTCTGACAGTTAATATAGAAAAGTGAATCGACCCTCTTGATCTGGCATTCACGTATCTGGTGAGCATCTCCACATTTAAGACATCTTGGTGTGAGGTGGCAGTTGTCTGCCGTGTGATTAAATTGATTGCATTGAAAGCATTGGGTTGCCCCTTTGCTTTCAAAGCCTTCGACTACGATGGAGAGCTAACTTAGGGTTTTTAGGGCAATAATTTTGGCGTTAACAAGGTTCTTTGGAAGTGAAACTGTGAAGATGGGAAGAAGTTGTTTTGTTATGTTTCCTGTAAGTTGCGTCACCCGATTGACGGTGAGTCCCAGATGAGTCAAGTCGTTTAATATGTCTGTTGTTTTCGTGTCTCGTAGTAGCCCTTTGATGACTACTTTTATTGGCCTTTGTGTTTTGGGTGTAATCGTGTAGTGGGGGTATTGTAATTTTTCTAGTAGGTCGTTAAGTTTGTGATACTGGTCAAAAGTGTCTGTGTAAAGTTTAATGTATTGACCAGTCATTTTACTTCTTAAGTGTGGCCTCATGTTTGTTAGTATTTGCATGTGTGTCCTGAATTCATCGGTTATTTTAAGCATGGTTAGGGGTGGAAGGCTTCAGTGGTGGGGTTAGAATTACGTGTGTTTTTACTAGGTGAGTTGTTGGCGTTGTGTGGGAGTGTGTGTGTACCTGCAACCTGCTGTGTTTGGGGAGTTAAATTTTTCTAATTCGTTAAATTTATTTGTAAGCTCAATGTTAAAGTTAAGTTTGGGGTTAGAGTTTGATCTGATATTTTTAGATAACTTTCTTAGTGTGTGTGGGGGGGGGGGGGTGAAACCGGCAGGGCTTTCTTTTATGGAAAGTATGGAATAATTGTATTAAGTGCCGTCGATTTAAAAGTAGATCATTAGTTGCTGAACCATCTTCTTTACCTATTTACCGTGTAAAAGATGCAGCAGTATTTGAAATGATTGGTGTAGACTTAGCTGATCCTCTGTACTTAAAGCGAGGTGATAAATCTTGGATTGTTATCTATACATGTGCCCTTTTTCGAGCGGTGCATTTTGAACTAGTTTCTTCTCTTTCTACTGATTCATTTTTGTTATCTTTCCGACGTTTTGTAGCTAGAAGAGGTAGACCTCGCTTAATATATTCTGATAGTGGAACAAATTTTCGAGGTGCTTGCAATGAGTTAATGGCTATCGATTGGAACGAAGTTTCACGATATGCCGAAATACAACACATAAGCTGGAAATTTATACCCCCTACTGCCACTTGGTGGGGTGAATTTTGGAAAAGAATATTTAGGACATTAAAGGAGCTTCTGAGAAGAGCTCTAGGTAAAGCTATATTCACATTTGAAGAACTGACAACCATTTTATGTGAATGTGAAAAGGTTGTTATTTCACGCCCTTTAACTTATCTATCAGAGGATTTGCAGGATCTTACACCAATCACTCCAGCTATGTTTTTATGTGATAGAACATCATCGGAAACAACAGATTTGTATATGTGCTGGATGGTAATCATCTTCGCAAAAGACTAAAATTTAGAGTGAAAATGATGAAAGAACTAAGAGAACGCTTTAGAAAGGAATATCGGTCAATTGGTTCAGCGCCATCGGCAAAATACACAGTCTTCTAACACATTCAGGTAGGAGATATTGTATTAATTGGTGATGATGTGAAAAAGCGTCTTCAATGGCCTTTAGCAAGGGTCATAGAGTTGATACCAGGAAAAGATGTACTAGCGAGGACAGTGAGAGTAAAAACTCAACATTCTATCTTAGTTCGTCCCATACAAAGAATATTTCCTCTTGAGGCGAGTGGTAATGATTTTTCAAGAACTGGTAAATCCCCCTGCTGACTCATCTATGAAGACTTTAGAAAACGACGTGAACTTGCCTCAAGTGTCATGATTTGGACGTGAAATAAAGAGACCTAATAGACTTTAATTTTAGTGACTCTTAAACTTAGTTTTTGAGAAGCTATGCAGCTCCTCAAAAAGGAGGGGGGGGGGCGGATGTTGCGAAAGGAGTGCAAAAAGACATCTTTCCTTCTCCTCCAATCAAAGAGCAACAGAACTACGTCACTTCTGAATACTCTGTCTTGTCGCGTTTTTACTTACTTGTCCTTGTACTGTGATCGTGTAATGTCATGTGTTTGTGCTCGTGATAATTAAATGCTTTTATGTGTCACTTTGCGTTCATACTCATTTTTTGTAAATTGTTTAATAGTTAGCGTTCACACCACATCAGGTAGTTTTAATTTTGAAGCGAATTTTCGTATTGGGTTTCGTTTCAACCAGGTTGTAACATTGGAAAAGCGGGACATCATTGACTGGAAAGGGCTGGGTAGGGGGCTCATGATTAATAATTTGGTCTAAAGGGAGCAATACAAATTTTCGTATAACGCAAGGAAAGCATTCTGAAATACTTTTTTTTAACTACAACATAAGTTCAATTTACAGATACAATACATAAAAAAAAACTATATATAGTTTTACAAAGACTAAAATAATATTATACTATAGTATTATTTTTTTCTTTGGTATATATCTCATTTGAGTAAATTTTTTTAGTAGATTATAGTCGCTGTTTAAAAGGCCGTGAAATTTCACACAAGAATTTGTTTTAAATTACATTTCCCACCAGTGGCGTAGCTAGTTCCAATTGGGCACTATATCAAAACTCCTTCGGAGCCCTTTTTTTGAAACGGAAGCCCTCTTAGTGGTACTGTAGTTACATACCATGTTAGGGCCGCTGTAGCTTGGGGGCCCCATATAATTGATACGGTGGTAGCTACGCCCCTGTTTCACACCTAAAAAAGCAGTCAAAGTGTCAATATGTAATTGAGAATTTTCTGACTTTGTTTACTGTAGAAAAAAATGCGTTCAGTCACAACATTAAGTCCTGGTAAGGACAGAATGTATTTTACTATTTTTAGTGCATTATTCTATATATACGCTGGGTGTCATTGGGAACTGGGCTTATAATAAACCCTCCATCCCATATCTGATATTGTATCCGAGTCATTAACGTGGATGTCGGTAGATTAAAGATCATTTGAGATAGTTCAAAAAAGTCAATGATGTATGGAAGTAGTATGTGGATGAATCTGTCACCGGTGATTGATGGGAGATCCAGGGCTGTCTCCAGCGACTGGACAGAGTGCTCTTGGTCGGTGAATCCGTCTGGGATGATTGATTATGTGCAGGGAGATGCGATCTTTTAGTAGAGAAGACACGTGTAGTAGTGGTGTCTCCTGATAGAGCGAGGCTGTCAGCGACGTGATGGATGGTTCTCAGCTCTGTTAAGATGGCGGCCAGGAAAAGGAAAAGAAGTCAACTGCAGGTGAAGGAGAGGCAATTGAGATGAATTGAATCCAGCAATGCCATTGGAAGATGCAGTGAGTGAGTAAACCTTTCTATTGGCTGCACTAGGGTTAAGGAGAGAGGGAGTCGGGAGTTTGAAGAAGATTGAATATTTATGATATTACACAGAGGGGAAATTTTATAAGAAAGAAGTTAATTTACTGGTGGGAGAACGAATGGACAATTAAATTAATCTTCGTCATCATCAAGAAACGATTCTAAAAGTGCTAAAAGTTCCTTCTTTTTGTTGGCTTTATTTTTCACCGTAGTGGTGGAAGGGGGGGGGGGCGCTGAGAAGTTCATAATATTGATTTGTTGGATTAATACTGTTAGGGCCTGTATGGTTTGCTGGAGCGTTTGAGTTATTAAATTTAAGCATTCATTTTTAGTACTATTACCTTGTTGTTGGGTGGGAAATGGGGTTATTTTTGCCTGGGTTGTAGGTTGAATGGTAGAAAGTATTGGTCTGGAATGTGGTGCCATCTGTTGGGAATTATCGGAGTTTAAAGTTGCTTGTGCAATCTGTGCGAATGTAGTGTTAGGCCTGACTGAACTGTTTACTATGTTTGTGTAGTTTGTTTTAATGGTAGCGTGTCTTTGCGAGGCTGGGGCTAAAGGAGGCATTTAGAGTAACTGGCCATATGACCATATGTTTGACAGTTTATACAAAAGGGTGTATCGACTCTCTTGATCTGGCATTCCTTAGTTTGGTGATCTTTGCCACACTTTAGGCATCTGGGTGTTAGATGACAATAGTCTGCCGTGTGATTAAACTGGTTGCATTGAAAACATTGGGTCTCCCCTCTGCTTTCAAAGCCCTCGACAGTTATTGAGAGGTAACTTAAGGTTTTAAGATTAAAAAATTTGGCGTTTTCTAGGTTTCTGGGTAATGATATTGTGAAAATTGGGAGGAGTTGCTTGGAGATATTTCCTACTATTTGTGTCCCTCGATTGACGGTGAAACCCAGATCAATCAAGTCGGTGTGAATGTCAGTTGTTTTAGTGTCTCGTGGGAGTCCCTCGATGACAACTTTTATAGGTCGTTCGTGTTTAGGTGTGATAGTGTAAAATGGAAAGTGTAAGTCTTCTAGTAATTTTTTGAGTGTGTGGTATTGGTCGAACGTGTCCGTGTATAATTTTATGTATTGACCAATCTTTTTACTTCGAATAGTGGGCATTTTATCTGTTAGAGTTTTCATATGTGTTCTAAATTGATTTGTTATTTTTAACATGGTTGGGGGAGGGAAGTTTGTTAGTAGTGGGATTTGTATTGCTAGTGTTTTTAGAAGAGGTGTTATTTACAGTGTGTGTGGTTGAGGATGTTCCTGCTACCGTTTGTGCGATTTGGGAATTTGATTTTCTAGTGCATTGAATTTGTTTGTTAAATTAACTTTAAAGCTTATTTCCGGATTTGAGTTTGACATAGAGTTTCTGGAAGTGAAGCCGCCTTCATTGTCTTTTCTTTTAATAGAGATTGATTTGGGGAGAGGAGGGAATTTTACGCTCATACGCCATAAGCATTCACTCGTGAATTCTGAAGTATTTTTCCCACAATTAATTACCTCTGTTCATTTCTCTCTTTCTTTAGCAAAATGAGGTTTATTATTTGCACGGTTTTTTAGAAAATTTTGTTTTTGAAAATTTGTAAAGATAGTCAAAAACGAATGCCTAGGAATTTTTAAGAAGAAACTGTTATCATAACATACATTTTCTAATGTTTTACATAGTTTGGAAACTATGAAAACATACCCAAAGCAGCAGGATTTAAAATACTCAGAATTTTCTTCCCAGCATAAAGTCGAAAAAGTAGAAAATGTACTAATGTGCTAGAAAAAAAAAAGGGTACTTCCTTATAAGCGTAAGCGCAGCATAGTTCGTCAAACGCGAATCGCCCCTTGATATCAAAATAACAAAGATTCTAATGTGGGTTTTATATGAAAAAAACAAACCAATCAGATTTTGGTGGGAAATGGCGCGATTCGCTTCGCACCTTAAATTACAGCCAACCCTTGAATTACCCTTACTTAAAGTTTAATTAAATTAAATCTTACCTTAAAATAAAATTTAATTAAGTCTTCATTGAATCAGGCGTGTGAGTTACATACCTCTCTCATCTACACCTGTTAAGTCTAAAAATAGGCTGCACCCATCGTTGTCGAAATTTGCTACTTAAAAAAGATGGGCAAAAAGGCCATTTGAAAAGAAATACGATTATTTAAAACCCAAACTAATAAAAAAAATATATATTATATACACCCCAAATTTTTTCTAGGTATTCTTCTCAATTCATTACTATTTCGGGTTTGTTTTATAGTAAAGTTTAAAGTTTATTTATGTATTTTTTTTATTTACATACCACCTAATGTTTTCTACAAGGTTATATGTATTTTTATCTTTAAACTTATGAAGAATGTTTGTTAGTGAATTTTTTTGTAGTTAATCATTGTATTTATATAACAGTTTTTAATTGGTATCATATAGTTGTCTAATATTGTGGATGAGAAATTGTTAATTGTATGTGTATATATATTGCTCAGGTTCTGTTTTTAACATAAAAATTGTTCTGTACTTAAAATTTTTCAACCGACTGAATTACATTACAAAATTAATTGTAGTTAATACATTTGAATTTAAACATTTTATATACGATTTAATGAAATATATTCATGAACATTTTTCAGAATATCACAACTTTAAAAATAAATACAAAATTTAATGTGAAATAAGTTAGTAAGAAATAAAAATATAAGTTATATTAATAAAGCTTGGCTGAAAGACTTAATACATTGAAATCGTTATGGAAGCAATACAAAATATTGACTACAAAAACCGTTCATTGATATTTTACTGTATATCAAAGTTAATATAGCATTTTCAAACACTGAACGCGGTTTTCGGAATTTCCGATCAAGCTTCAATAATTTGATTTCTTTTTCTTCGATAATTTGATCTCATTTTTATGCAAAACCAATGATAAAATTTGTTATTCTAGATAACAATCCAAATCTTTTACATTTCTTTTGCTTAACATTTATAATTATAATATTGCATTAAATTTCCATCATGGAGAAATATTTCTTCTAGAGTCAAAAATATCTTAAATAAGTACTGAATGAAGATGAGAAAAGTATGAGTGATTTTTAACTTGATTAGTTATTTTAGATACACATCAATTACCTTTCATTGTACTTAAGGGAGGAAGAGAGGGAAAATTTAAAATATCTCTTAGTGTCCTTACTTAGTTTTTCATTTTAAGGCTAATAATTTACCTCCTAAAATTTTAAAAAAAAAAAAAACTGCTTTGAGAATGAATCTTCCAAATTTTACAAAAATGTTTGCATAAAATCTAATTTCGCATCATAAGTAAAATCCGCATAAAAACCAAGAACACGCATATTTTACCCTAATTTTTCACACACTAATATATATGCTTATCTCTCAAGCGTAAAATTTGTACAGAAACGAATCTCTATCAAAATCTTGCAGTCCTTACTTTCCAGTTCTTTTCTCTCTTTTATTTCCCCTCAGGGGGCTCACCTTCTTTAGGTGAGTACGGGTGTCACAATCCCGAGGTACCCTAGTGATCTTTTCCTTTTCCCAAGGGGTTTACTGTCTTTGGTAAACACGGGCTTCACGAACCCGGAGTACCCTAGTGATTCTTCTCTATTTTCGGCCCTCCTTCTTGCCATTCAAACTTCCCTTTTCTTCTTTTCACGTCTTAATTTACTCTGTCATTATTTTAAAATATTTTATAAAACATTTTGAATTTTTTTTTTTTTAACAAATGTTTGGTGCAGCATAGCCAAAATTGGCCCTTGCGCCATAAAACCCTACACTCACTCATTCACTCTCTCTTTTATTTTTTCTTTCTTTCTTTTTTTTTTCTTCTGTTATTTCATACTTATAAACGAGATAAATATTTCCATCCTTTTTGTACTACCTAGAATAAGTATTTGAACTGTTAAAAGTTTCGATGTAATTCAAGTACTTGTATTATATAAAGTATTGAAGCACTTGCACAGAGTAATATCTCCTTTAAGGTACCCGACTACATTCGGAACCGTGATTTTAAAAAAGCGCATAAATGGATAATTTTCATGTTATTCAGTGTCACTTAGATTAGAATACATGTATAAAATTGTTTTAAGGGCATTATGACAAAAACAAACTATTTAAGTACAATATTTTGGCAAAAAATTAACTTAGAATAACTTTTTTTCAAAACGTTCTCCTTTTATAAAAAAATGCTTCGATAATAACAATATTTTGTTAATATAAAGTAAAGACTTCTCCAGAGAGTCTGAAGAAGAACTTTTTTGAAAAATTCACATTATTTATACAGTTGCCACCCATCGAAACTAATTATTGATGTTTTTTACTTAAAATTTTTTCCCTCTGTTGTAGTAACACATGGATAAATCCACTTTTAAATTACATATTTCAAAAATTCTAGTTCAGCCTCTGTACATAGGTCTGGGCTATATACAAGCAAAATATTATTATAATAGAAGCATTTTTCATAAAGGGAGAATGCTTTGAAAATTGGACATTCTACGTTCATTTTTTGTCAAAATATTGTACTTAAATAATTTTTTATTGTAATAATATTCTTAAAACAATTTTATATATGTTTTCTAATCTAAGTGACACTAAATATCATAAATATTATCAATTTATACGCTTTTGAAAAATCACGGTTCCGAACATAGTCGGATACCTTAATATATATATATACAAAGGAGAAAAATATACCTTATATACAAAGAAGAAAAATATACCTTATATACAAAGGACTAAAAACGACTCACTCACAAATGACGATATCTCCGGAACTATTAGACCTACAGACTTGAAACTGGTAAGTTCCTTTCATGGAGCAGAGATTCGCTACAAAATAGGTTATGCGGAAATTGACCCCAAGGACGTTGTGGGGGTCTTAAGAGGCGTTATAGATAATTATTTCCGTTTTTACATTATTTGACGTACAAACTTGAAATTTGGTAGGCACGTTCCTTTCATAGAGCAAAGATCCGCTACAAAATGGGTTTTGCTTAAATCGACTCCTAAGGGGCGTTGTGGAAGATTAAGGGGTGTCGTATACAAATACTTTCGTTTTCAAACTATTAGAACTACCGACTTAAAAACAGGTTTTGCGAAAATCGGTACCCCAAGAGGCCTTATAGATAATTATTTCTGTTTTTACATTACGTGACGTACAAACTTGAAATTTGGTAGGCTCGTTCTTTTTATGGAGAAGAAACCCGCTACCAATGGGTTTTACGCAAATTGACACGAAAGGGGCTTTGCGGGGCTTAAGAGGCGTTATATATAATTATTTCCGTTTTTATATTATTTGACGTAGCATCTTGAAATTTGGTAGGTTTTGCGAAAATCGACCCCAAAGATGTACAGCGAGGGTTTAAGGAAAGTTATACAAGAAACGAGTTCTTTTTGAATTACTTGAAATTTTTATGAATGTTTCTTTTGTTAAATAAAATTCAGCTAAGAAAGGATTTTACGGAAATCGACTTCTATGGGGAGAGCATAGAGTTACTGTTGCGCATTGACCAAAAAACCCCCCGTTTTCGAATTGCTACAATAAGGAAATTTGGTATGCGTGTTTATTCATTTATTTTGAAATCTGCTAATACGTGTCCTTCGGAAATAGAATCTCGAAGGGGTTACGGGGCTTATTGATAAAAAAAATTCCGTTTTTGAAATATTAGATTTAGACTTAAAGTTTGGCAATCATGTTTGTTTTGTTGAGTAGAGATTCACTAAAAATGGGTTTAGCGGAAATCCATTTTAGGGAAGGGCGTTATGGGTACGTTAAAGCTAATTTTACTTCAATTTTAAATATGATTATTCGGAATTTCTGTCCTTTTTAAATCATGAGGTGAGATTTATAAGAATCTTTTTCTGTGTAATCGAATGCTTAATGGTAGGATTTAGATATCAATAATTTATATACAGCGAAATACGTTTAACGCGAAATCGTGAAGACTAAATATCGGTTAAAAAGAAATAGCAGAAACGTCCCAAAAGACTAATATGTATTTTCATGCATATTTTTTCTCTTAACATGAAAAAATTTCGCTTCTAGAAATGAACACTTAATGAAATGTTTGTGTGTGAGGAAGTTTCTGAATAATTGGACTGTACAGTACAGTAGGGACAGGAGACTGGATACAGTAGGCTGTACCATCATAAAAATTCGTTGCCGTAGATGATGGTAGACCCAAGTATGGCAGACAAAAATATTTTAGAGTTTCTTCAAAGCTGAAAAAATATCATTGATGCAGATTTCGACGGCGAAAATAAAATGAACAATGCAAGTCCAGTTCCCACATCATCCGAAATGAAGAACGTCGTGATAAACTTGCGCAGTTGCTTAGACGCATATTCCAATGTGGAAATGAATAATAAAATGGACGACATCGAACCATTAGTTGGAAATTGAATGCTAGGAAAGCCAACGCAAAAAAAATTTTTAGATTATTTTTAAAAAATCAATAAATATTTTTTTTCCAAAAAACTTGAAAATTTTGTATGAAATCTCATTAGGTTCTTGTGAGTGTATTTGATTCACTGATTTTATTCACTGATTTTATACATATCCATGTAAAAAAAAAATGTATAATAAACTTTATTTTGTTGAATATATGTAATGTTGTTGTTGTTGTAATATTCTTAACACGAAATTCTTTTAACACGAAAAAAATATTTCTGTCCCCTCAGAGTCATGTTAAACAATTTTCACTGCATATATATGTATAAACAGTATACCAGATGGTTATAATTAAACTTCTAGTATAAACAGCCTCCTACAGTATAAACAGGAGAATGGAATGCTACGAAGTTTTGTATATGAGCTATACACGAGATGCACTGACGTAATTTCGAAAAAAAAATTGAGTTCCAAAATGTCCACCAGAGGGCACCTTTTTTGGAAAAATATGAAATTTCTCTCAATAACGACCAAAACGGAATGCAGAAGCAATATAAAAATTCCAGAGCAAGAATGATGAGTAATAAAACGCAAAACCAGGAAAGGCTGTTAGTTGTAGGAGAAAAATGTCCGGATTTGCATGCTTAAGCAGAAGAGGTAGCTTTATGTAAAACAGGTTAGTTTTTGTTAGTTTGTACCGATTTCTTCAAAGAAGGATGAAGGTCGCCGTGAATCTACATCATACAGTGACCTCTGAGAGTTGTAGGGGAAATCCAATGAGGATCCGCGGATTTTTCTTAGCCCAAATGCAGCAATTCTGAATGTTTACTGTCCCATTGAGGTGGAAATGAACTTTGTCGCTCCACATGGCCTATCCAAGGTCATGACAGATCAACAATCATTCTGTTTAGAAAACTGACCTCAAATGAAAGACGTCGAGGCTTGTACCTAGCAAGTAGGTCCTGAGTTTTGGTGGATCACGTATGGGAAGTGGTGCACTATGTTTTTTGAGTACTTTTCGGATGGTGCTGTAACAATAGTCTGTCTGTCAAGAAACTGCACAGGCTCTACTGCCCCTAAACTCTAATGTCTGTGCGTCAAAATTGTCTTGACGCCATCAACAAGTACCGGCATGACACTTCACGGCTTCTTCCAGTTTGAACTCCTAATTTCTCTGTCTATTTGAATCTCTTGATCATGGTCCGAATATTTTTATTAGACATTGGTAGACAGAGAAGGTTTTTTCTACGGCGAATGTAACGAACTGCAGCAAAAACATTCCCTTGTTTTCGTAAAGCAGCTTCACCAATAACAACGTTCGACTAAAGAGACCATCAATGGTACAGCCGAAATGACAACATCTACAAACGTTTTCAAACAGGGCTTTATGTAAAACTTACCTGTTTTGCATAAAGTTTCTTCTTCTTCTCCAGCATGCAAATCTCGACATTTTTCTCCTACAATTAATAGCTTTTCCCGGTTTTGCATTTTACTATTCATCACACTTGTCCTGGATTGTTTATGTAATCCGTTTTGGTCGTCTATTTTTTATTTTTTTTTATTTAATTTATTTGCAAAACTCCTCATGCTCCTCAATGCATAACATGAGGCTTACAGACGTAAGTGGTAACTCAATTAAACCATAACAAAACAAATTTGGAGGGAAAAAAAGGGAAAAAACAAACAAACAAGACAAAACAAAAATAAAAAGGAAGAGTGGAAATACACAAATATAAAAAAGGGAGGTACCAATATATATAAAACTTTAAAAATCTATACAGTAGTCAAATTTCCTTAAGACATTTAGGCTCTCAGTACATTTAACTAACAAAGACAAAACAGGTGGCCAGGAAATACCTAAACGTTTCAACTACTTTCTAAAATTTTCTCTTTTACAGAAATAAAGTTTACAATACACTACATGTTCCACAGTTTCAGCATCCTGACCACAAGAACAAATATCACTACCAATTAAATTAAATCTAGATAAATAGCTATTATAAAATTTCCATGTCCTGTTAGAATCTGGGATAACTTGAAATCAGTAATAAAATTTTTACATTTAAGCCGTTGATAAATGGTCGGAAAAAACCTTTTAGTCCACAAAGCTTTAGGCGAGGCCAATAATTCGGTGTTCCAGGAAGAAACAGTTCTTTCCCAAGCTAAATGCTTCCAGTGGGACAATGACACAGACATCAAAAGGTTCATATCTTAGCAAGTTGCCTCTTTGGCCAACTGATCCGCTCTATCATTGCCGAGATTTCCGCTATGGCCCCGAACATAAGAAAAGTGGATGTCACAGTCTAGGTAGTACAGAATAGACTGAACCTCTACAACAAGTTTTTCTGTAGAGTTTACGTTGAGCAAACAATGGAGTGAAGAGAGTGAGTCAGTGCAGATAAGAAAGTTGAGCGTTCCACCCTGGCGGAGAGAGCCCTGAATCAATTTTACGGCAAGATTAATGCAGAGTAGTTCGGCTTGAAAAACAGAGCATTCATCTCTTAACCGATGCTGGAAAGTAACATATTCAACACCTTCCTCGTAAATAACGCAGGCAAGACCAACCCTACCATTCAATTTACTCCCATCTGTGAAACAAACAGTTTTATATTCTTGAAAGACTTCATTTGTATAAGTCACAAGAGTGATAGGTTTCCTACAGGAAAGGTGTGCCAATAATGAAACTGGAATCGTCCCATCCAGCGTGCCAAGGCTGGTACTCAAATAGTTTTCCCGAACATGAAGATTATTCAGAATAACCAAGTCGATAGGCGGTATACCAGAAATAGCAAACAATGCTTCATAGCTAATAGTTTTGTATCCTTTAATGACACGAAGTAAAAATCTACGTTGCGTTCTTCTAATAAGTCTACTATTAATTTTCTTACTTAAAGAATGTCCCCAAGCTCTCGATGCATAAGACATGAAAAGTACTATTCCCTGCTTATAAATCAACTGAAGAGCATCAGTTTTCACTCCTAAAGTATTACTTGAAATTCTTAACAGTCCAAGAAGAATCTTTTCACTTTTACTAGAAACATAAGAGATATGCTCCTTCCACTGCATTTTGTTATCAACAAGTATGCCCAAATACTTAATCTTGTGCACTTCTTCAATTACTACACCTCCAAGCTTTAAATTGATTCTTTGATCTACTGTCGATTTTTTATAAATCTTCATTACTTTTGTTTTAAGTGGATTAAATTCCAACTTATATAGCTCTGACCAGTCAAAGATATTATTAAGAATCTCTTGTGACAAAGTGTAGACATCCTGAAAGTGTTTACTTTGAACAATAAGAAGTACATCATCTGCAAAAGCGTTTTTATGACAATTCTGGAACTTTGAGATATTGCAAAGATCGTTCATAATTAAATTCCATAGAAAGGTCCCATCACTGACCCTTGTGGGCAGCCTTTTTCCAAAACACGATTCTTTGTGACGTTACCCAATGTAAGATCAGCTGAACGACATTGTAAGAAGCTCCTAATAAGGCAAAATATATTTTAAGGAACTTTGAAACTTTTGAGAATGTGCAAGATGCCAGGCCACCAGGTATTATCGAAAGCTCCTTTAATGTCCAAGGAGATTAAAAAAGTCACATGGTTTTTGCGTTTTCCCTCTTTGACGATATCACAAAGGCGAACCAAGGCATCCTCTGCTGACTTTTGAGGCGTAAAACCGTACTGGTCATCACTTAAAAGACTAGACTTTCTTAAATAGTGGTTAAGTCTAGTAATGCAGAGTTTTTCCAAGCACTTTCCTAAACAAGGGAGTAAGCTTACGCAACGAATATTTTCAATGTGCGTTCTTGACAATTCAGAACTTTTAGGAAGAAGTACAATTTTTGCTCTCTTCCAAATTTTTGGGAAAACACCCAAATTCAAACAGGTGTTAAAGAGAGCCAAGAGGACAGAAGGAGAACAATTGTGAAACTTCTTAATCAGTTCATTATTAATTCTATCGGGGCCAGGTGATTTATTTAAACTTAAATTATCTATATCTCAGTCAATTTCTGTTCTTGAAAAAGGGACATCATCGTCGCTTTCGTGTACCAATTCAGCATCGGAACGCAAAACCCTATATTGAGAATTATCATGACTAATCGAATCACAAGGGAAAGATTTCCTCAAGACGGCATCTATAGTATCTTCAAATGAAGAAGTAAAATTGCTAGAGGAAACTTCGATCCCTGAAATTTCAAGCCTTTTAGTAAAATTGGTTTTCATTCCATAAGTATAAATTTTCTTCCAAACATTCTGTACAGTAATATCAGCGAGAAAAGATTTCCAAGAGTTCATTTTGCTTTCATGAAGTTTGAACTTATATTTTATCCTAATTTGAAAGTAAATTTCTCTATAGACCTCCCTCAGAACGGAATTTTTTGTTCCTTGATATCGCCTTCTTTCTGCATTCAATTGTTTACGCATGCAAAATAATTCAACAGACCACCTGGGTACTTTATGATAACCTCTCTTTTTCAAAGGGATTAATTTTTCTGCAGCCATTGTAATTAATTCTTGCACATCTTGAACACATAATTCGAGACTATCAGGCTGTATACAGTTATTTAAAGAATCTAATATGGCATTCTCGGTTTTCGTTTTATTTTTCTCCCCTCTTTTTTTTGGGGGGGGGATGGTTCCTTATTAAGAACCTTGTTTTGGTGGGAGGACCTTCAACAAGCTGGCGTAGTACCCAAGTAAAAGTAGAGATGCAACACACATTTGGTATATTCATACAACATTATGAAACACCCAGTGAAGCGGGCGGGTAATCGCTAATGAAAATATAAATGCTTTAAATTTAAATTTCGTATACAAACTAACTCCAATGTGATTTTTTTCTGTTTCGCAGTTTTTAAGCAGTAAGTTATAAGCGTAACTTTGAGGAAGTGCTTTTTAACTATTATTTTTAAAAACCTTTTTTCTGTTAAAGAGATTATGTGAAAAACGTAATTAATAAGTATTATTTATTCATTTCCATGATGCTAACTTTACACTCACCCTTTTTTTTCCTGCCAATTTTGTATGCCAATGAAAAAATCATTCCAAAGAACAGTTATATTAAAATCGCATTTTTTGCAACATTGGTGAAACACTTCGTTATTTTGAGCTTCGGACAAGTGACGAGGACAAAATTTGAGCTGGAATCCCCCCCTCCAAGCTACCATGCCACGCCAACGGAAATTTAAGCTCGACAGATTAAACGTGCATCAACTCCCTCTCTACGGAAGGTGCTTAGTGGCACCTCTGGATTGGAATCCGCGATAAACGAGTTCGTGACCGTAAGCACTAGTTAACAAGGAAATTTTTTACAAGTTTTTATGAAATTATGCTATTATATACGAACTATATAAACTATTAATACAATTCAAGAAGTGCCAAATAATTAGATAAATGTCCTACAATTAAATTTCTTAGGTTAAATTTCTTACTGTATTGATTAAAAGTACGAGAGCTTGAACTAAACGCGAAGCACATTTTCAGACAGAAAAATGCCTCAATTTCCATGGAAATTTGCAGTATTATAACTCATACGTCTGCCCATAAAATAGTGTTTTTAAAAATTTTCCATGAATACTTTATTTTTCGTTTTAATACGTGAAGGCATAGCCCTTTTAACATTACGGTATAGGAGAAAAAACACGGAACACATTTTATACCAGAAAAAAATGAATCAACTCGGTTAAAAATGGGGAGTATGGTAAAAAATGCTGCTCTCTAAAGGATAGTGAAGCCAGAATATTATATATTAATTTTTTATTTCTTTTATATCTGAAAAAGTGTTCCAGACTCGCGGGGTCCTATTATTCAACATTAACCGAAGACAGCTTTAAAGTTGTATAAAGAAAATTGTCGAGAATTTTTTACTCTTTATCTCTCAAACATAGTCTAATTATTACTTTCCGTGATGATTTCAGATTCTTCTGGTCTAAATTTTTTCCCCCTACAACCAAGAAGCGTTATAACATAATGTAAGTCACTCAAATTTGACATTTCATGATTCTTCGTTTCCTTGTAGAAACTTAACAATTCTAGCTCGGATTCGTCGTGTTTTCTAATGATGCCTTATAGTTTGAATTATTGATATTATAAAAAATAAATAAAATAGTGGTGTCAATTTTTCTAATTATATATTTCTATTTTAGTGCACACCTTGATCCAATTTTTTAAAAATGTGCCAAAGCGTGTTTTAGGTCGGAAATCTGGTGAACTTAAACCAGATGGCGCCCTATCTAGGGACAAAATATTGGTGTGAGTTTTTCGGAGCAAAGTAAAACTATAACATGACGTAAAATCAAACTTCGAAAAGATCATTCAATGAAAGAGCCAAAAAAAAAAAAAAAAAAAAAAAGAAATTTTGAAGAATAACAATATTAAGTTTACTGTCATACGGACATTGTGCAGCTTCAGTTTTTACTGGCAACTTCAGTAAAAATTGAGAGCTAAATTTCTTCCTCCGTTAAACATATGTTAATCTTTTTGCTAAAAATATTCAGTTCTTGGTCTTCCTTTTGAATGATTATTTCCTTTAAACATTAAAAAAGAACAAAATGATTTTTTTTTTGACGAAAATCTTGCAAACAATCGCCTTTCTGATCACAACTTGAGTCTAGCTAAGAAAAGAAAATGGTAATTTCTTCATTCGTTATAGGAAAACTTTTTGTAGAAAGGTTTAAAAAAGTCTTTTTTGACGAAAATTATGCAGATTCAATACTTTTTGACCAGAGCTGAGCTCTAACTTTAAAAAAAGAGGAAAATAGAACTTCTTCATTAGTTAAGCCAATGTGAAACTTTGTGAAAAATATTCAATATTTCCTCTTCAGTTCAGACAAAAATTTGAATTATGAAGTCTTTGAAAGATACTTTTGAAAAATTTTTCCAAGAAAATGTTTAGCCATATAGTGACGACGTACTAGAAGAGAGCATTAAGTTTTTCACTTTGACTTCTCTAAGATCACACATCCCCCTCCCCTTCGCCTCTCTAAAGTTAGAAGTATTATTAACAAAATACTCAACAAAAAATTAAATTTCCATGAAGGCACTTAAGTATCTTCCTATTAATACTAGTACACATTTTATAAAAATCTGCAACAAATGTCTCATTAAGAATCGCTTTGCTACACACCAGAAATTAGCAAATGTAATCATGTTGCCTGAGCGAGTTCAGAGTCAGAAATTTACATATGGTAAGAAACTCATTTATCTCTTACGTTCCACCACTAAGATTTTCATAACTGAAGTATTTTCCCCGAGTGTGCCTTTTATTCGAATTT
The DNA here is from genome assembly GCA_019973955.1 of Trichonephila inaurata madagascariensis. Taxonomy (NCBI): domain Eukaryota; kingdom Metazoa; phylum Arthropoda; class Arachnida; order Araneae; family Nephilidae; genus Trichonephila; species Trichonephila inaurata. The sequence goes on along the minus strand of BMAV01024262.1, from coordinate 132,785 downwards.
AAATAACTGAACATTTCCAAATATTTATCCTGATATTTTTTTTAAAAAAACTGTCACTAACGCCATCTATATTCGAAATCGTATTTCATTGAAGATCAAAATAAGTCCAGGCTAAGTCCATGATGGAAAACCTCAATTAACAAAATACTTGTAAATTAAGAGATATTGTTTAGTTTGCTCTCTGTTTTGTAAATGCTTTGCATTAAAAAAGCTAATTTGCTGGAAAACCATGGTGTTGCATCCAGTACCAATAGGCAACACAGAGTTCTTCCGGATTCTCACAGTTCTTAATTTTTAATTCGAGAAATATATATATATATACATTAATGCATTTTTTTCTCTCGATGTAGTAACCATCTTACGTTCACTCATGGATGTTTTGTTGCATGAAGAAATGACGGATTTTATTCCATTGCTCTCCTCTCTACTTCTAGCATACTCGCATTACTACAGTCCATGCTGATCTCTTAATCTCCTAAAATATTCCTGTCTCTAAGAAACTGGCGTGCTTGTCCAAAGTAGGAATATATGAAAAATGAATATATTAGTATAACTTTAATTGAATGTGTCAAAATATTACAAATGTTGGGGAACCGAATCATTGACGCAGCGATAGCTACGTCCGTGCTCTAAGAAGAGAGAGATGTACACACTTGCCTCCGAAAGTCTGCGTACAGGCAGTCATCTTACTTGTTTATGATGTAATTTCTATTAAAATCTCGCTTTAGAAAATCAAAATACTTGTCAGCAATTCTTCAATATTTCCTTTTTCATACAACAGTAACAAAATTCCCCTTAACAATAAAAAAACAAGAATGACCACCAAATATTCACCAACCATCCGTGCCAAAAGTCTATGTATACTTACAAAATAGAGCTTTTATTGTAAAATAATTTCACTAAATCATGTTTTTAAGAAATTATATGCTTATTTTTACGATTTATTTAGGATTTGAGATTTGAAACCTTTTTGTGGTTCCATGACAGGCAACAAAATAGAGATCGATATATTATTGACAGAAAAGTCATCATAGATCTTCAGAAAAGAGAGAAATTTTTTAAGCAATTGTTGAAACTGTAATAAGAGGCACTCATTGATTCAAAAAGTGTTCATAATTTACAAATCAAGTAAAATTTTAACGTACAAGCCAAGATCCGGCCAACCGTCTGTAGTGTCACCTCGAGAATCTTGCTTTGTAAAACGCTCATTAAAAAAAATCCAAGATTATATGCTTCACAAATAATTAAAAGTGTTTCTGAGATATTTCAAAAATGCGTGACTTTGACCACAATTCGAAGAGAACTGAAAAAGAATGACTCTATCATTTCCGAGTTGCCCTCAAGAAACTATTCATTTCACCAGTGAACAGACCTAAGTAACTGAAAGTAATTTTTGTAATTTGGCATAAAAAAAAAATATGCTGCATAAATTCCTGGACAGATCTTAAGGTGGACGTCCATACTTCAAAAACTTCCTTTATCAAACAGATGGCGTTGTTTGCAACTCGGATGACGTCAAAGCAATAATGTTTGTAAAAAGATAACCCATTGTTACTATAGCAACGGGGTGTGATTAAGAAACGATTCACATGCGTAAAACTTTTGCTGAAAACCTAAATTACTCATATAAATCCCCTTTGAAATGTAGAAATGTCAGAAATAGTCTAGAAATTTTAAAATTACGAAAAATACATATATCCTTGCTTCCAGAATTTTCTGACGCCATATTTGGCAAGCTTTATTACAATGTCTGAAGATGGCGGCATGTGTATGCAATCTACGTACAAAAGTTTTAAAATGTTACTTTAGAATAAAAATACCACATAAACTGCTTAAAAACACATTAATAATACTTGGTTTAATGAAAAAGAATATTTTGCTACACGAATTATGACTTTAATCACTTCAGAAACACTAATTCTGCTTTTTTTACATGAACAAATGGGGGGGGGGGGAAAAAAAATTGAAGCAACCCTGGACTACGTCATGAGACCACTCCCCATGACATCCTTTCGAAAGGGCAACGGTCAAATGACCTTGAGATCAGCTGATTGTTAGTTTTTACTTAAAATTTAGAATGGAAGAAGGGGAATCGCTTGAACAGGACAGCTGTGGAATGTGGGGGGGGGGCTCTATTTTTGGCACTGATAGTGGGGAGCAGTGGTCTTCAAACTTTTTCTATTCACAGAACCCCCACAGGGGTGGCCAACCTTCTTGGAAAGGGTGCCACAATTTGATAAAAAATAATTATGTGCCGCTTCCAACATTTCCATCAAACAAATATGGAAAAGTAAAAAAAAAAATGTTACTTATAGGCTTATTATGGAATTTTTACGCAAATAGCACATTTTTTTAATGCAAGAAATTTACAAAAAAGATAAAGTGCAAATTTAGGTTTTATTGTTCATAAACTTTTAACAGGTTCAATACAGTTAAGTTAGGTACAAAATAAAAATGAGTAACTTGAAACATTTAACTTTAAATAATTATTAAACAGTTAGTACTTACTTAATGTAACTTTTGAATTACTCTTTTTTTTTACCAAGTCATCTAAAACAGGATTAACTTTTGCAGATGCTAACAAAATTAGGTTATTTTAGGTGCACATCAGCTAGTTATATATTTATTTTGTTATGTTCGTAGCAGAAAACATTTATTCACACAAACATATTTTGATCCAAATTTTGAGATTTTTGTCTGAGACAACCCCACTTCAATAAAATTGTAGAAAATTATTTATTATTATGTATTCCCAAAATTCTTTTAATTTTTCAGTATGTCTTCGTGTGCCCCCGTTACAACTCCACCGTGCCACGGGTTGGCCACCACTGCCCTAAGACTAGAAGGCCTTTTTGGAACCCTATTCCACACACACTTTGTTGTAACGGCAATTAAAAAAAGTATTGCATTGATTATTAAAAATTTTAATCATCTACTTTTAAAATAATTTACTAATTAATAATATTAACCTGTGATCCAGGTTTCACCCACCCATGCACTATGTTTAGTAACTAGAATATGTGCTTGATTTTTTTCACACAAACCGTCGAAGTCTAAGCCCATTGAAATTAACTGCAATCGCATTACATATTCTGAGCTTAATTTATTTCTATACTTTGTTTTTGTAGCCACTTATTCCAAGAGATATTTTTCACTTATACACATTGTTCTGAATAGCATCAAAATGTTTAGAGGAATACTCATGAATTTTCAACAAAAAATTTAGGAGTTGTTCTTGCTTAAATTTAGAGTTTGGACATCAAGTCTGTTGATAGGTCGATAAGTTATTATTTCTCCCTTATTGTAGGTGTTTTCCCAAGAAATATCAAAAGGTGCACTTTCCATTGGGAAAACTATTTAGTTTTGCAAGACATTGTACTAACGAGTATACAATTATCTCGTGGAACCCGGGGTAGTAAAAAACAAAATTTTTACAATCTATTAGGTAATATATAAAAATAAAACACATTTTAATATATTTTATTATATTATAATAAAAGTTAAAAAGTATTGCAAAATAAAGTTATGTAGAAATAAAATTTTCAGCTTCTTAATGACAGGAATGAACTTTAAATTCTTGTGGGGATACAAAACTTCACAGAGAACGTGAATCCATTTTGCATACGTGAATCCATTTATAATTTTTTTTTCGATTTTTTTATTGTGATTCGTGGAATCCCTGGGCATGTATCGTGAAACTCCAGGGTTTTGAGGAACACAGTTTGTAGACCACTGTTGTGGAGTGAATACTTTCTTAGTGGGTGAAAAATCTGGCATTGTCATTTGATGTTTATCGTTGCTCTACGAAGCAACAAGAGGGCTATTGATCACAAAGCTCGTAATTTTGAACTTTGGTCGAGTGACGAGGAGGGTACCTGAGCTGGCACCCCTCTTTCCTAACTACCATATCAGTGGGTGGAATGGCCTCATCTGCATGGCGTGTCTTTAGTGGTAACAGGCCTCGAGCCCACGACACTCCAGCCACGAGTTCGTGACCATAACCACTAAGCTACCACGGCCACCAAGCATAGCAAAAACTCTAGTGAAAAGGTTAAAGGAGTTAGAATTAAGGCCGTATCACACGTATATTTTTCATGCAATTTTTTTGTCCAATTTTTGGCCGAATCTGAGGGGGAAGGGTTGCCGTAAACAAAACGACACGCTCTGACGTCAGCTGCGCTCTATCTCCACAGTAAAAAATTACTCGCCGATTTTTCTGCTTCGGAAAACGAACATCCAAAATTATTTCTTTCATTTCGCTTGCGCAATTTTTTGTTGATTTGTGTAAACTAAAATAGAGCACCATTCTATTTAAAATATTATACACCGTTAAAATATTATACACCATTAAAATATTATACAGCATATCTGAAGTGTTAGACGAAACCGAAGTCGCCATCTTGTTTATGACCTAGGGCGCCGAAGAACCCCATTGGCTGGAATTTCGAGCAATTTTATTTGGAACAACTTTTTGAGCTCGCTAGCAAAAAATTGTTCTAAAGCGGTTGCTATGGCAACTGAGTAAAAATTGCACGAATTGAACGAAAAATTGCTTGAAACGTGTACGTGTGATACGGCCTTTAGATATGAATTGTGTCGGCATGTGACAAAAGGGTAGCAATATGAAACGGAAATATAAAGGTCTAAGATCTAGAATAATTGCTCTAAACCTATCACCTTGCCTATCATCTTTTAATATTTTAGTTTGTAATGTCACTTCTAGTGATATGAACTATAAAAATTGGGAGTAGATATTTCTATGCTTATTTCCTGCATCTACAAAGATGGGAAATTCTACAAAAGCATTTAAGCATTACTCTAAGACAATCTTACGATATCCGTTGGGAAGCTAAAATAAATTCGGTTAAGCAGTGTATACACAGTTTGAACAAACTCTTTCGTAATAACCTAGAAGAATTCATTAATGTAAATGATTATACAGCGGTATCTGAATATATAAAAATTTATTGGATGCAATCCAAGAAATGAAAATCATTTTGTTTAATAGCATGGTTAGCAATATTGTCCAAAATTGGCACTATCAATGAACTATTTCAAGCAAACACATTTGTTCTCGATATTTGTCCAAAAACTTAGGAAAAAAATTAACATATATTTAGACGAAGCAAAAATGCAAGAATAATTTTTTCCTATTGAAAATGGTCATTTAAAGCATTTCACGACAAATACTTGTAATCTCAGAACATTTCAGTTTCCTGATGTTCGTTTATTTTTGTGACTGAAAGACCGGCATTTTCAGTATTATAGATGAATTCGATCCACCTTTAGGCAAATTCTCTTTTTTTATTCCTTTCACTTTCACTATACTAGTCATATAGCTGTTGTAAAGATGTATAGTTTCTTTTATTAACTTCACCTTAAGTAGAAGTAAATTTATTACAGCATCACGAAAAACTTTTTTTTGTTTTCATAAAGAGAGATATTTGTGAGAATAAACGGTTCTTTTTCAATGAAATGGCTATTAACTCATACTTTTACTACTAATACCTGTTAGAAAAATTATTTTTATGGGAGCAAAGCAATTTTATTTATTTATTTATTTTGTTATCCCAAACAATCAGTTTCGGTCACTTCATATTTTTTAATTCCAATCATTTGAATTGATTTATATAAGAGTTATGATGTTAATCAAATATCTTTTTCAATAACCGCACAATTATTAAAAACATAAAAATACAACTTTTAATAAGGGTTGAGTGAGTGAATATTAACAGTACTTTTGGCAACCGATCTCCCAATTATGAACCATAATCAAGCGACGAGAACGACACCTGAGCTTGCCCCCCCTTTCTACTAACTTCCACACCACACCAGCTGGAGGACGTTTGAACCTCGACATGGGGCAGCGGTAGCAGAGTTGTTAAGGTATCGGTTCGTGGCTGGCCTTGTCACGCGCGAGTTCGAGCCCAGTCCCACTAAAGACCCGCCATTTAGGGGAGCGATGCACGTTAAATTTGTCGAGAGCTCAAATGTCCTCCCGTTGGCGTGGTAGTTAGGAGAATGGGGTGCAAGCTCAGGTATCGTCCACGCACTTGACCATGGTTCAAAATTACGTGGTCCGTCGCCAAAAGCCCTAGTATAGTAGTACAGTGCGACGTTAATATGCACTCACTCACTCACTCACTGTTCATCGTTCCTGTGTACGCCGAGATTTGAATAATTACGTATTCCTCGAATTCTGAATTACATCGTTGATAAAAGTATCGTATAACAATACACCTGACATATTCTATGTTGTACATGTAAATGAAAATTCATGTTTTAAGTCACATACTGTTATTGATTTTAGTAACAATAATAATAATTTGATGTTAATGTCAATAGATAACAATAAGAAATTAGCTTCTATATAATATAATTGTAGATTAAAACGATTTTTGTCTCAAAGAAAATTATAAGCTCCTTTCCTAATTCATTTCAAACATATTGTTTAATTTTTACGCATGTGTGTGTGTGTTTGGTAACCAAATAACAGCTTCATTTAATGTATTAACCCAGAAAATAGGCTACATTATGTGGTATCATATTTAAGAAAATGTAGATGGTAGAAACAAATTGTGTGTACTTAAATTTGAATTTCTTAATTGCCTTATAAGAAATACTCATCAAGAACATAATAAGTTTCGATACGAGCATTTTTAAAAAGAAAACATCATTTTTGAATGAAAATAGTCATTTGAGCACTTTTTCATAAATTGTTATAATCTTTTTCAACCATATTTCCATTTCTTATTTTATAAATTAATGTTATTATTTCTGGTATTCATGAAAATACGACAAAAATTTCACTACCTTCTATTAAATATATGACATTATAGCATTAATTTCTAAATTAATTTCTTTTAGGTTTTAAAAAATATTTCCTTTCCAAACGATGATTAGTTTCAATGGAGGGGGCCAGAGAAAGTAACTAGTACTAATTTTTTTTACAGGGTATAGTTTTTTTAAAGAATTTTCTTTTATTTGCTTTGGAACAGAATTCCTGCAAAGGAAATAATTATTTATTGCATGTTGTTATTTATTGCATTACACAAATTCGTATTGTAAAAAATGCATGATCTATTTTAACAAAATTAACATTTGAAACAAACAAAAGAATCGTAAACAAACGTATGTAACAAAAGCAAATATTTCTTTTTTGCTTAAGCGTTTTATAAAGCGAGGCATTTTTCTTATGTTTTTGAATTTAAATAAATGTGTGTAAGGAAATGAGTGCTTTACACGTTCATTTCAATTAATTTTTAAAGAGTTCGGGATTTGTAACTTCCCTTTTTGTTTTCCAGTTTCGAAGCTTCCACTTGTATATATCAATGAGGCTGATTCATGTGACGTCATAGTCACATGATAGTGAAAGCCACGTGATTCTAGCCAATCCATTCAAAAACTCATGTGACGTCATAGTCACACGATAAAAACTATTTTGTGTTTCCAACTAATCAGTTCACGCGTTCCGGTGTTGTCAAGTTTTGCTCTTTGCAGAAACTTTCTCTTAAAAAGTACATATGTATACGAAATGCATTTCATTTAAAAGTATAAGCATAAAATACGACTTTTTTTTAATTTAAAAAAATCTTGAAGAAATTTTTCTCCCTAACATTTAAACATCTTTAACCAAATATGAAATTTGAAATTTTATCTGAGTTTTACAAATAGAACAATTACAATTAGTTTAATGTTTGTTTTGAATTCAATGGAAAACACGTGTTTGTTTTTATCATGTGACTTCATGAATCAAGCCCATTGTTTTAATAAAAAACTTTTAATGTATATCTTGTATTTTATAAATGAATTTGAAATATTAAAACATATAATTAAAATATCTGTGACTAGTTCATGCATTTTTTGTAACTTATACACGATAAAAAGGCCTCTTTTTCTGATCTTTGAACAAAGAATACTAACTACAGATTTAATAATGATTTAATGCTTCCCAGAGAAAGGACGTAAAGAATTTGCTAAGCAAGAATGTGTGTGTGTGTGAGTCGGATAACATTTCGAAACATACTTTTAATAATTTAAATTATTATTTTTTGCGTAAAAATTTAAAAGCTAATATATTTTCTGATTGGTTTTGTAAAAAAATCCATCACTTTTCGTGACGCATAGTTCGATGGTTCTTTTTATAACATTATTTCCAGTACAACGTAAAATTTTTGATTTTTGGGCTAGTTAGGGATGTACAAGATGACATCATATTCCTCATGCAAGACAACCTCATTCTTCAACAACCAAGCTGAAAAATTCAAAGATAGGTTTTTGAATCCTATTCTTTATTTTCTAATTTTCAGTCAGAATCGCCAAAAATCAATTAAATATCTCCAAGTTTCTTTTATGTGGGGAGATCTCTTTTCATTCAGTCATTAAAAAAAACGAGTCTTTCAGTAGTCGTATATGATGTGTAATATCTGACATGTTATCGTGGTAAATACGCAATATTAACTTTTTTCCTGAAAAAAATATGAAAAAAAAAAAAAAAAAATCTCGGGTGGGTATGATTGGAAATAATTTTTTATCGAATAATTATATCTTTAATGAAAATTGTACTTAATTAACAAAATGAGTAATTCAATATTTTATCAAAAATAATTACTCTTGTTCAATTTGGGGAAGAGCGGAGACAATAGACTTATGATAACTAAAATATGACACATATACTTGTGATTTCTAAGTATTTAAATCCGCGTTGAAAAACAGCGTCTATAACAGTACCACTGTTAGCAGTCGAAACATTCTTAATATGTGTTCATTTGAGTTCATCATTCATAAAAGCTATGAGCGACTTAGCTTTTGACAAACTGAAATTAAAGTTAAAATCACCACTCAAAATCAGGGGAAGCGAGTGATAGTTTTTTTAAAAGAGCAGAACCACCTTCGTTATATGGTAAAAGTACAAAATGCAGGAAATTTTTAATTTTTTTTAAACCGTTTGATTCGAAGAAATGTATATGACCACCAAAATCACTGTTTGTCCATTTTCAAATAAGCATTCGGCCGCGCTAATGTCCCCCAATATCGTGACTAACGGATTTAGAGTCAAGTGCTCGAGCGCTTGATGACTACTATAGTTGGACCCCCTTGCGAGGGTAGTAAAGACACAGCCACGCACTCTCATTGGTCAAATCAAGTAGCGCGCGCTTACGTCACATCCTGTTACACACATCCGTCCCTTTTCACGAAATCACTCCCACAAATATCGAGCAACTGACAGGAAAGATGTTACACATAAAAAAAGAAAGAAATCAAGTAAAATAAGACAACTGAGTATAGAAGAAAATACAATTCACTGACAAAAATAACTATGCATAGAATAAATCCACTAGTTAAGCTCGCGCATACGAGGGATTTCTTAGTAAGCCTGAAAGACAGAACTTTATCCTGCTCCCCTCTGAATACAAAAGAGTCAAGTCATTGATGTTTTGGAACTGTAATAGACCCATGCTGATTCGAAAGCTGTTTAGAGGGAAATTGATTGATTGATTGAATATTAACGTCACACTGTTCAGCTACACGAGGGCTTTTGGCGACGGACCACGTAATTTTGAACCATGGTCAAGTGACGTGGACGACACCTGAGCTGGCACCTCCCTCTCCTAACTACCACACCAACGGGAGGATGTTTCAGCTCTCGATAGAATTAAAGTGCATCGCTGTCCTACACGGCAAGTCTTTAGTGGTACTGGGCTCGAACTCGTAACAAGGCAAGCCACGATCTGATACCTATACCACTCGGCTACCGCGGCCACTGTTTAGAGGGGAAAGAAGTCGCTACACCGACAATACTGAAAATGACAAACATTGAGTAAGAAAAGTAAACGCAGATCCTATACAACAAATAAACTCGAAACGTTGAATGTATCTCACTTTTGCCGAAAAGTTAGTAACAGATTAGGAACTGAAACTAGCTAATTCGTAAAATTAGATAAGTTAATTTAATGTTTTTCACCCAACAACATTTATTTTTAAAAGTCATCGAGTTTATTTTTTCTTCAGATTGCCAATAGAGAAAAAATCGATTTCTTAAGTTATTTTAACATTAATAGATGTCATATGTGCAATAAAGAAATGTGTTGCCATTTTTCAGATACTTACATAATCTACTATTGCGTGGAATACATTTTAGTCATGTAACAACACACACACACAACACCAACAAAAAACTTACTCAATTGCGCCGACTTAAAACAGAAAAAATTAGATGCTATGCACAAACCTCTGGTGGTTTTTCTAACATTAGTTTATATCATTATTTTATATAAATGCTTTGTGTTTCAAAATTTTTGTGAAAATATGTTAACATTAGGCCAGCGTTTCTCAAACTGTGGGGCGCGCCCCCTTAGGGGGCGTGATAACACTACAAGGGGGGCTCAAGCATATTGAAAAGTTAAAAATGAAAGATTATTTAAAACTAAATTATTAATTTGCTGAAAGTAAACTAACAAAATACATTCTGGCATAATAAGAAATAAATACAGTTTTACACTGATATAATATACTTATAAATGTATCAGTATTACACAGTGTATTTTATAATTAACTTAGCGCTACTAAGTTAAGAACAAGTTTAATAATTAATATTAACCCCATGTGGGCTTGTCATATAGAAAATTATATACAAAAATTAACACTTATCTTGATAATTTGTATGGTTTATAATTAATCCCTAAAAACTGTCGATTTAAACACGTGATTCACTCCACAATGCCACTGTTTTCCCCATAGGCGTGCATATGTGAAGTATTAGGGGAAAAGGAATAAATAATCAGATTCTCTGAAGCAAATAAATCCTTCACAAACACTATCTCAATGTCTTTTTACTGCATTCGAAAGCCTTCGGAATAATTTCCTGAATATCAGTACTCAGAAAAGATAGTAATTTGCGAAACGTATATATACGTCCAACGCAATTAACGTTTTGGCTGAGTGAGATAAATGAGAGAGATAAATGCATCTAATTTGTTTTAGTAATACTTTTACTGATATAAGTGGATTACTTTTTTCTCTAATTGGTTTAAGCTTTTCATAAATATTGCTAAAATTTTACTTACAATTGTGATTTTTGTAAAATCCAGAAATTTTTAAAAATATATTGTTAGTTAAATGTCAGGATTTATTGGTATCATCCCTAAAAAAGCATTTATAATATTTTAGTCTGCTATTTTTAAAAAAAAGTATTCCGAATGTGTTCTGATACCTTAAATATGGCTCTTACCACCTTCTAGAGATCAGGGGTGACTAACCCATATGATCTCGCGGGCCACTTCGGAAGAACTTTACAATCCCGCGGGCTGCATATAAAAATATATATCTTTATATTAGATTTGGATCCATTACAAACATTTGTTGGTGTGAAAATTTAAAACAGACTGATTTATTATTGTTTTCATTGTATTTCATGCATACAAACGTAGATAAGATAATAAAAATAATGCAATGATCAAATAATGTTTAATTTATTTAATTAGAGTGAAATATCTGTTTCTCAACTCTTTCGCTTAGTTTTTGCGAGTCGATCACAATGCATGTGTATTTGCGTATTATAACTGATGTTGCAAATTTTAGTGCGTTAAGATTGAGCACACGATTTATGTTTGATAAATTTCAATTTAGGAAAAAAAAAAGAAAAAAAAAGAGAGATTCGCAGTAACAGAAGCAACGTGATAAAATAAAAACAGTTATGGGATTAAATTTATACAAAAAAAAAAAAAAATCTTTAAACAAAAATATTGTACAAAATAGTCGAATTTTGTAAAGTTGTAAAGAATCTCGCGGGTTGCAAAATTATTCAAGGCGCGCCCCGGGCTGGACACCCCTGTTCTAGATGATTTGGAGAGAAATCATGACAAATGGCCGCATCTAGCTGGATGTCTGAAGAAGGTTCTATTAAACCCCTCGGAGATATAGGGGGCCACGGTAGCCGAGTGGTATAGGTATCGGACCGTGGCTTGCCTTGTCACGAGTTCGAGCCCTGTACCACTAAAGACCCGCCGTGTAGGGCAGCGATGCACGTTAAATCTGTCGAGAGATGTTAGTGTGGTGTGCCAGCTCAGCTGTCGTCCACGTCACTTGACCATGGTTCAAAATTACGTGGTCCGTCGCCAAAAGCCCTCGTGTAACTGAACAGTGCGACGTTAATAATCAATCAATCAATTTCGGAGATATAGGGACGATGTATTGGAACTTCAGGCTAGACTGTTTAGGAGTGCTTGTGTCCGGTGAGTTGTGAGTTCGAGTCTTGATCCCGCTAAAGACCCGCTGTGTACAGGAGCTGATGCACACTAAATCTGTCATGTCTCAGAGTGCTTATGTGGACATGGTGACAAATTTTAAGACAATTGAGTGCCTCAGCTCAGGTGTTGCTCTTGTTATTTGACCTAGATTCAAATTTTCTAAGTCCCTTCGCCGCTAGCTCTTGTGTTGCTTAGAGTGCGAGGATAGTAAAAATGTAATCAGCATTTGCCAAAGGTTTAAAATTGTTGTATTTCATAGGGAAAGTTTTCGCTTTTCAAACGGCGCAAATATTTGACGTCTTTGCACTCCATAAGATATGAACACGAACATTCGTTATTTTAATGGTTCGCATAATTAAGTACACGCATTCTTATGCCTCCTGAATTGCAAATAATGTATCTTAATCTAACGATTTTGAACTAATTAATTGTTTACTATCATCATACGTCGGAGTTAAGCAAGGGTTATACGTGATGAACCATAGTCAATAAACACGAGAAGAGTTTAAGTCTTGAGAGATTTAATGCGACTTAGCCCTGTGACGTCTTCGATTGGGGTGAACCTCACCCATCTATTCATGAGAAGTTTTATGGCCCCAAACAGACGTTAGGTGACAAGAGCACGTGGCCATGAGGGTCATTGTTTATTGTCTGACCTCGGACAAACGCAGACATCGAGTCTGGAAGTTACAATTTCTAAAGAGAGCCGGTGACAATAGGTTGACATATAGGCGAAGCCTGTATGAAAGCCTGTGCCGAGAGAATGGGGTTATAAAACCCAGGGGGTGTGATGAACAAGAGTTTCAGAAGTTAGATGAGAATGTGAAGTTAGATGGCGCCCTTAGATTCCAGACAGACCCGGAATGTGTTTGTGTTTGCCGCACAAATAGGAGACGAATGTGGCCCGGGAACGAGGGCAGACCTTTTTTTGGCCTGCCAATGAGGAAGACGAGGGGCGTGTTGTGGACCCACCCCTGGTGTTTAAAAGGGGTTGATTTTGAGTAGAAGAGGTGAAAAAACTTGGAGAGAGCCCTGGAGTGAGACAGATAGAGAGCCCTGAAGTGAGACAGAGAGGAGAGCTCTGGATGGAAAACTTGATGTAGAGCCCTGGATGGAGACAACTGGATAGGAGCCCTGAAAAGAAAAGGGAATAGCGAGTGCCTTTCGGAAGAAGGATTGAACTCCCGTGAAATAGACTGTCCGCCCGGCTTGGCATATTTATAGGACTTTTTAGTATAACCTATGAAGCAAATAAAAATACTGCTTTAATTTTAAAATGAGGCTGTGACAAATTTTCTTGTTTGCTAACTACTCACGACGTTGAGCCCTCTATACAAAGAATCCTCAGCGGCATCAGGAATCGAACCTCCGTCTCGATAGAAACAATGCCACCCTCGAATTAGTGATTATGACCAGTTGACTACATTGATGTCTGTTAAAACTGTAATATCTAACCATATGTGAATCAAGTGCGTTTTCTCCCACCACAGAACGCTTTAGTTACTTCATATATGAGTAGAAAAAAACTTGTGCAAAATATAAAGTAAGATCAACATGTTATAGGTACTTAAGTAAAAAACAAAAAATTTAAGAAATTTACAGTGTTTTTTATAAAAATTTTTTAGCCGTGCATTAATATAATTTTCAATCATTAATTCATCCACCAGATATCTATCCTAGCATAATATTAACTGGGATACATGTTAGTATTTTTTTTTTTTTTACATAAGCTGTTTAATTCTAGATCTTTCACGTTTCTTCACGTCACAGGGATATGGATCTGCAATAGATCCCCCATCCCCTATCTGATAAGTATTTTGGCGCTGACAAGTGGAAAACCTGAGTGGGAAAAATAAAGTTCACTGAGTTTGGTAGGGTAATGCAGGCGAATGGCGTCACAGTCTGGGGGTAGTAGTCTTCTGATTTAGGTGGGAAAAAAGTCCTGAGAATGTTGACAGTCAACTGGAAGCTGTAGCGTAAACACTGTTATTTGTTGATAGCAATAAGTGAGAAATCTCTCTAATGGCTGCCCTGAAGTTGGGGAAATTGAAATAAGAGATTGTGCTTGCCTGGTGGGTGCAGCGAAAAAAAAAAGAATTTTTTTTTTATTTTTTAATTTTTTTTTTAAAAAGTCATGAATTACAAAAATTAGAGATAAAAATATGGAGTAAAAAAATTTAGAATGAATAGTTTGCATTTTCAATAGAGGTGATTGCGAAGCAATACTATTAAGGGGATTATAAGAATCCAGGAGTATTCTCCTGGGTCTCTTAGTTTTGTCATTTGAGTGGTAATTTTGAATGTCTATTAAATTTAGATTATTGGTATTGAGGAGATTATTAAAAAAATTAATTGTGCAAGAGTCTGAATAAAGTTTTTAAAAGGTTTAATATCAAGGGCTTTATAGATGTAGGGGAGTTTCTGGTGTATCTACCAGCAATTCTAGATCTGTTGAAATTGCCAGTAGTCATATTCGATATTATGCATTTAATTTTTTCAATATTTTACTTTTGCAGCCACCACCTTGAGAAATATTACACAAAACACACATTGTTTTTATAAATGTGGAGGAACTTCTATGTGTATTTTGTATGACTTTACAAACAATAATTTAGGAGTACTTCTTGCTTTAATTTAGATTTCAACGTCGAACTCTCTGTTGATATGGTGATAAGTTGTTTCTTCTCCTTTATTGACTAGTCTTTTGATTAATCCATTCGCGCTTGGGTTTCTTTTCAGGGAAATATTACAGTAGAGATGTAAAGTGTTTTCTTAAAAATGTTTTCTTTGTCAGGTTTTTTTTTATAAATGCAAAAATGTTCTTTATGATATAATTTTTAACACTGGATCGAATCCAATTCATTCTATTTCATTCCACTCAGTTTTGCAGAACGTTGCAATAGCGAATATCAAGTTATTTTGTTGAACCCCCCCAGGATCATAATCAATACATTATTCCCAATTTAGGTAGCACATATAAAGAAAAAAAACGTTTTATTATAATAAAAAATTTGTATTGTAATAATAAAATTATAACCTTAATCGTTTTGTTGAATTGCTATTGAAACATTTGGGAACACTATCGTGTTTTCTTTCTTCTGTCTCGTTCTTTACACTTTTACTTAATAAATCGTTAAAATGCCACTGAAAAGTATTTCTGAAACAGGTATTAGCTCCGAAATCGTTATAATTTGTATATAAGATTTTTTTTTGTTATAAGTTAAAATGCCGCATGTATTTGTGTTACGCTTAAGGTATCCGACTACGTTCGGAACCGTGATTTTAAAAAAGCGCATAAATGGATAATTTTCATGATATTTAGTGTCGCTTAGATTAGAATATATGTATAAAATTGTTTTAAGGACATTTTGACAAAAAAAATTTATTTAAATACAATATTTTGGCAAAAAATTAACAGAATAATCTTTTTTCAAAATGTTCTCCTTTTATACAAAATGCTTCTAAAATAATAATATATTTCTTATATAAAGTAAAGACTTCTCCAGAGTCTGAACTATTTTTTTTAAAAAAATTCACATTATTTTCAGAGTTACAACCAATTGAAATAGTTATCGGTGTTTTTTTCTTAAAATTTCTCCCCTCTGTTGTCGTAAAACATGGATAAACCCACTTCTAAGTTATATATTTCAAAAATTCTAGTTGAGCCTCTGTACAGAGGTCTGAGCCGTAGACAGGCAAAATATTATTATAATAAAAGCATTTTTAACAAAAGGAGAATATTTTGAAAATGGGACATTCTATGTTCATTTTTTGTCAAAATATTGTACTTAAATTTTTTATTGTAATAATATTCTTAAAACAATTTTATATACATTTTTTAATCAAAGTGACACTAAATATTATATATATTATCCATTTATCCATTTTTGCAAAATCATGGTTTCGAGCGTAG
This sequence comes from Trichonephila inaurata madagascariensis, assembly GCA_019973955.1. Lineage (NCBI taxonomy): Eukaryota > Metazoa > Arthropoda > Arachnida > Araneae > Nephilidae > Trichonephila > Trichonephila inaurata. The sequence continues at coordinate 116,624 of BMAV01024262.1, read as the reverse complement.
TCGAATACCTTAAGCACGTGTATAGACAGACAGTGTGAAATGGAATTTAAATCTGACATTGAAAAGCTTGTGGGAATTGTCAATTGTAACAAATGGAACTTTTGTTATGACCTCACGATGTTCATGATGCTGTGTCTGGAGATCGTTGGTGCCCAAGTTTACCGAATGAGACTTCAGCTGAAGTGATTTCCACGTATGAAAAAGCACAGAAAGCTCTTATTAAAGTTGACTCTCTTGCCCAACTAATTTTTGTGGGTAATATGGATGATAGCAATGTTGAATTGACAGAAGTAGGTAATACTACTAAAATAGTGTGGGAAAAGTTGCTGTTAGTTTATGAACAGAGCTTCGATCAATGGATTGTCCATTTGACGGAGAAGTACTGTTTCCAATTAGAAGAACTAGAAGATGACGTTGCAATTCGTATTGTAAAGCTTCAGAGAAACTTTAGTGAGTTGAACGATAAACTAAAACATGTTGCTAAAACAACACTCTAACACGAATTATGTCTACACTGCCATCCGAATACTTTGAGTTTAAGAATGGGTGAGATTTGGTACCCATAAATGAGCGATCAGTCAATAAATAGACTGAAAGACTTCGTCTTGTAGAAATGCGACTACCGTCCAAGTCAACAGACTCCACAGCCCTAGTTGTCACGAAAAAAAAAAGTGTTCAAGAAACCCGAGAGAAAATGTTGTGTCTGTTGAAAGCCAGGTCATCTTTCAAGGGACTGCTTGGAGGAAGGAATAAATCAAAAGTTGAAGACGATGTTTTGTGTGTAGTATTGAAGGGGTTCCGGAAAGTGAAGTGGGGACTGCCAACAGTGAAGCATCTGCTCACATGACAAAGCACAAAAGTTTTGTGAACTTCACTAAACTCATCGCACCTAAGCTAGTATATGTGTGGAAATAGGGATGCAATTATAACTTATGGACATGGAACTGTTAATAATGAAATTAAGATCAATAGCAAATGGGAAAGGCATAATCTGAAAGAGGTGTATGTTTCTGAATTTATTAGAAATCTATATTCCATTATTCAGACCTTAAAAAAGGGTTTTAAGTTCCATGCACCAAGAGAAGAGGGTTTCCTCTAGATAGAGTGCACGCGTGAAATTAGAGTAAGAACTGTGCATGGCTTATATCAGCGTTTCTCAAACTTTAAGGCGCGCCATCCTAGGGGGCATGGTATTCTTCTGGGAGGCGAGTATATTGAAAAGTCAAAAGTGAAAGATTTATAAAATAAGTATTAAAATTTACGGAAATGAAGCAAAACAAAATTGTGATATAATAAAAGTTAAAATACATATTTACACAGATATAATACACTTACAAATGTATCAGTACTTCACAATGTTTTTGATAATTAATTTTCCATAATAAATTATACACAAGTTTAACAATTACTAGTGCCCCTCATTTACGTGTCATATAAAAAATTTAATCTTATCCTGTTAATCTGTATGGTTTAAAATTAAAGTCGTATTGTTGCTTTACATCAAAGTTTATTTGTGTTGCATTCAATACATTGTTACATTGAAAATTAGGATTGTGGAAGTAGGGTCACAAGTATTCCCTTTTCCTCTGTCAATGCCTTATACGCCTCAACAAAATGGTGCAGCAGAGCGTGAAAACAGAACTATTGTAGAAAGGGCAAGATTTATTATTTACACTACAAACCTTTTTTTTTTTAAACTGTGAGCAGAGGCACGTATGTTTATGTGTTGAACATAACAGGGCCAACATCAAGTAAAAGCCCTTATGAGCTGTGGTTTTCTAAAGACGTGATCAACATAGATCACCTGCATGTATTTGGAAGGCAGTGCTTTGTCCATGTACCTACAAATAGGGAAGAGGGTTTTTCGAAACACCAGACCTTGATGTGAAAAAAGAAATAGAAGAGGTATCATGTAGTACTTAAGAGAAGAAGAAAGAGAAGAAACTGTAGTTAAGCAGAGCAGCAAAAATTTGCACGGCAGGTCCATATTTAAGAGACCAGCTAAGTTCGACAACTTTGTTCTGTTGGCAGAACACACAGAACTTGAGTCTAACAAAGAAGCAATTGCTTCTGAAGATAGTGACAAATGGCTTGTTGCTATGAAGAATCCCTTAACAACACTTCGTTACTTGTAAATTTACCCTTTTACAGAAAAGCTGTAGATAATTGATGGGTGTTTGTGACTGCAATAGACAAGTGGTCAATGCGACAGACTCGAGGCTGGCGTGTAACGATTTTGAGCCCAGTAACACTGAGTGATGCACATTTAATCTTTCGAGAGCTCAAACATCCTCCCGTTGATGTGGTAGTTAGGAGAGGGGTGTCAGCTCAGGTGTCGTCCTCGTCACTTGACGATGGTTCAAAATTACGAGTCCCTCGTACGTGCGAAAAGCTCTCGTGTAGCTGAACAGTGTGACGTTATAATATTCACTAACTCATTCACGTTTTCGGAAATTATCCCTTACATTTTGTAAATAACGCACTGTTTTCAATACATGTTTTGAATCTATTATATCCAAGTCATGTACTTCTGATCCTCTGATGTCTTGGATGAAATGAGTTAGAGTTATTGCTGTCGTTTCGTTCGGGTCATCCGAAACATATGTCAGAAGTCTTCCATTAAGAACACTTTCAAATTCGCATAGCATCTCTTCGTAAGTCACCCAAGTTCTTGCAAGGTACTTTCATAAATTCCGCGCTTCATACTGCGAACCAACCTCTCCCACCAACCACCATACCATGGGGCTGATGGTGAACTGAAATGTCACTGGATCTTTTCCTTTAATTCAGATAATTGTTCGATTCATAATATGCCGATGACAGCAAGTCTTGCTTTCTGTATTTCTTCACTTGTTAGTTCTGATGTGTGATCCATGAGGTTTTCTTCTTAGCATTATTCACCTTATCCTTTGGTGAAGTAGGATTTTCTTTGATTACATCTGGACAGTTCCTTCCACATATCGAGCATTTCAAATTACTGTGACTCGTTTTTGCAATATGACCAGGTTTAATTCAAATAAGACAGCATATCCAACGGATAACCTCTGATTTTCGGTCTTCGTAACTCTTGCTTGACATATTTTGACAATCCTGGCTTGAATGAGGAAGGTCACAAACTATGCAACTTATTTTCCCTGCATGTGTGTTTTCTACTAGTGTGGGGTCATCTAGTTGAACTTGTTTATGGGAAATTGTTATTTTTTCGGTCCGTACTACTTCCAAACACATTTTGTGCTAAAACACGATGTTCTTCTCCCTCTACTTCGTGACGTAGGAAAGTCACAAAATTTTAGAAAACTTTTTAATTTTCAAGGGGGATAGATCTTCTGGGACCTCTCTGTTGAGTCTATGTCAGTTCCAAGCCCTTAAGACTTCAGCTGGGAGACATGATTCCACAACAGGATACAGCATTGCTGCATAATTCGATGTTGTCACGTTTAATGTTTCTAACTTGTAAGTAGGAACCAAGTTTATCTTATAAATCAGTTAACTTTATGGCTGATTTATCGTTCACTAAAGCCAAAAGATCCCGATTAAAAACTTAATCAGTAAATCCTTTCTTCCAAACCAAGACCTTACATGGGCAATAACTTTTAAATAGTTTCCTTTAGAAGGAGGATAATTTTCAGCAATATCACGTGCTTTAGTTTTTGGTTTTAACGAAGAAAGTAGGCAATGGAATTTATCTTCTACTGTTAAGTTTTTATCTTCATTCCCAAAATGCAATCCAAGATCTAGGCATAGGAGATCATATTCTTTTAAACTTAATTTAGGGAGTTTAAAATTATCCGGTGAAATCTCACTTGAAATTTCAGATTTACTTTCATCTTTTTTTTTGTTGTAATTCTTCTCGTATATAACCCTTATTTCAGTAAATCTGTCCCTGTACGATCCCACTGTATCATATTCTTTATCAGTAAAATGAACTATGTCTTCACACACAATTTCCTCATGTATTTTAAATAAGCGTTCTATACTTTTTCATAAATTTTACTGAACTGAATGTTAATGTCCTTTTCACTATTCATACTACGATGAATATCATCAAAAAAATTAGCCGCTACAGTAAACAGTCGGCGTAAATTAGTTCTTTTAGCTCTCAACGCAGCCTCATTATTAGCTTCAGTTTTTACTTCAGCCTCTTTATTTTTTTTGTCTGAATCTCGAATCATTTTACTTATTTCGAACGTATATCAGATTTATCTCAAACACTTAATATGAGACAGAACTTCTTATAAATAACATAGAAGCAATCTTATTGAAACAACAAATTGAATAAATTCTTAAATTAATCACTTTAACATTAAAAAATAATAATCCAGCGCGTAAATTTGCATACTTAAAGTTGGCTTAGTTGCAGTATTCTGTCCTGTCACGGACGCCACTTTATTGAGACTCGAGAAACTTTCGTTTCGATTTCAATATCTTTTATTTTTCTTCAACACGCATGATAAAATCAGACTATTTACACTTATGAATTAATCAAGCTATATACAGGAAATAACGAATTATTTCAGTACACGCTCCGTAAACATAAAGTATTACACAGAGAGTTATTTTCTTAATGTAAAACGCGCGCGCGCGTTAACTACTTAGAATATTCCATAAACATACTTATAACTAAAATTCTGTTGTCAGATTCAGAGAATGAATACTAAATACAAGACAAATACTAAATATTATTCAACAGGAAATGTTGAACATATTAGGAGTGCCAACAGCCCGGATATTTTTAGTAGACATTGGTTAAATCAGAAGGGTCTTTCTACGATGAATTTCACGAACTGCAGCAGAAGTATTCCCCTTGTTTTCGTATAAAGTAGCTTCTCCAATAACGAACGTTCAACTAGAGACCATCAATGGTACAGCCGGAAACGACTTAAACATGACAACGTCTACAAACGCTTTCAAACAACTCTATGCAAAACTAAGCATGCGAATTTCGACATTTTTCTCCCACAGCTGATAGATTTTCCCGGTTTTGCATTTTACTATTCATCATTCTTGTCCTGGATTATTAATATTGTTTCTGTGTTTTTGTTTTTGGTCAATTATTGAGTTAAATTTAATGTTTTTCCTGAAAAAACTCACTCTGGTGGACATTTTTGAACTAATTTTTTTTTCGAAATTACGTGAGCGCATCTTGTGTATAGTCCATATGCAAAATTTCATTGCATTCCGTTCAACTGTTTGCCTGCGATGCTATTACAGATATATGGCTCGCGAAGTGAGCCTCCATTCCATATCCAACATGTAGATGTAGAGCGACTGTGAAAGTTATCATGCTGGGAGTAGATAGCTTCTGATTGGTCGTGCCAATCGTTCGGAAAAGTTCTAGATTTCATGACGTTTTTTTTTTGTTGCATGGTGGAGAGCTGAGTGATCGGATCTTGGCATGTGAAGAAATTGACTCTCATTGGCTGCTCAAATCTCTAAGAAAGAAATTTAAGACTAAGGAGGCAGGGCAAGTCCAGATGTGTCGGTTTTTGATTGATTGATTGAATATTAACGTCGCACTGTTCAGCTACACGAGGGCTTTTGGCGACGGACCACGTAATTTTGAACCATGGTCAAGTGACGTGGACGACACCTGAGCTGGCACCCCCCTCTCCTAACTACCACACCACACCAACGGGAGGACGTTTCAGCTCTCGACAGATTTAACGTGCATCGCTGCCCTACACGGCGGGTCTTTAGTGGTACTGGGCTCGAACTCGTGACAAGGCAAGCCACGGTCCGATACCTATACCACTCAGCTACCGCGGCCACCAGATGTGTCGGGGTGTTAAATAAGTACAACTGCTCTCTTAACCAATAGTGACCCTTCTAAAGCCAGTCGCCGAAATCTTTCCCCGCCTGATCGACTCCCATTGGCTCCTGCTTCATTTGCTACGCCCACCTTTCACAAAGATCGCATCACCAGGCTCAGTCGAGTGCCAGATAGGGAATGGAGGGGTCCGACTAGATCCCAGTTTCCCGAACAGTATAACAGCGGTAAGTCCAGATGTGAGGAAAACGGCAGAAATAAATGAAAAAATTTGAGAAGTCAAGATTTTAAATTCAGCAGAGTGCATGTGTAATTAAAAAATTGCACTGAAAATTAATGCTATGGAAAATTAATGCTCGGCCTTTTAGTAGAATCATTAGGATTATAATTAGGAAGACTTAGCATATTGACATTATTCCTAATTTGCAAAGAGTTAAAGAAATTTCTCGAGCAATCTTTTGGGTGTGAGATTTAAAAAACTACTGATTTTAATTGCTATCCGGATGTCGTCATTTCTCATATATCTTGTTGCTTTTGCGATCATCCGGATGGTAGAATCTTGGAGAGTATCTAAAATGTTAATATTAGTTTTAGCGGCGTATCCCCACACTGAACAAACGTAGGCTAGAATTGGACGCATAACGACAGTGTAGAGAAGAACTTTATTATCTCTATAATCAATTCAAAATTCCGGCCAATTAGGGGGAATAATTTAAATATTATTTTCCGGAATTTTGCACACGTGTGTAAAATGTGTGTTTTCCAAGTGAGTTGCTTATCGAAAATAATACCGAGTTATTTAGTACTTTGAGACCACGGAATTGTAGTGTTATACATTGTTGGTGGAGGTGGAATTTTGCGTTTCTTAGTGAAAATTACGGTGGCGGATTTTTCAACATTAATGCTGATTTTTCACCGATCGTAATATGTTTCAAGTAATTTCAAATGTTTGTTTAGTGTGAATGTAATGGATGTGGTTCTCTTGTATGAAGTGTACACGGCTGTATCATCAGCGTACATATTTAGATTTGTTTGTTCATAATCAGGGATATCATTGATGTATAAATTAAAAAAACAGGGGCCCGAGGAGGCTTCCTTGAGCTACACCACAGTTTATATTTTTAGAGTTAGAGAGAGAGTATCCTTGACTTTTTGACTTGTATGTGGAAGGAGCGATTTGAAATATAAGAATGGAGAAGGTGAATGAGGGGTGGGGGGAGGTTGTTAGTAATTAGTTTGTATGTTAGTCCTGTTAGCCACACACGATCGAAAGCTTTCTGGATATCCAGGAAAACCACGCCGGTGCTCTTTTTTTTCTGAAAATCTTCAGAAATAGATTCTGTTAATTTGATAAGTGGGTGAAGGGTCGAAAGCTTAATTGTGAATCCATATTGTTTGGGATTTATTATATCGCAGTTAAGGACATTTTTTAATCTTGTTAGTATGATAGATTCAGTTATTTTACTTAAAGTGGAAAGAAGGGAAATTGGACTAGAAATAGAGGGTAGTTAAGAATTTTTACCTGGTTTTAGTATAGGAAAAATAATGGCTTCTTTCCAAATAGTTGGAGTGATTATAAGCTTAAGGATTTTATTAATAAGAATGTTAAGTATTAAATAGCTTTGAGAGGAAAATTCTTAGTCATCCTGTTACTGATGTTAGCTTTGCCTGGTGCTTTTTTAGAAATAGTTTTTTTTTATGTAAGAAATTATTTCAGAAGGATAGGCAGTTTCAATGTGCAAGTGGTAGGGGGAGGGAGAGGAAGGTGTTAACTGTGTTATTGATTATTTCGTCATCTTCGTCGTATTTACTGTTAGGTCTGGTATTTTATATGCAGTTAGTTAGTATAGAGTTAGCAAGGATATTAGCTTTCTGATCGTCGGTTGCAGCCGTACCATTTAAAGCTGGAATATCTGAGCGCTTATTTTTGGGAAATTTTTGCAGCGCCAATAGACAGTTGTTTTGTGTGCTGAGTGATTTTAGCTTGGTAGTCTAATTCTCAGTAATGTAATTTCGAAGTTCTATTTTAACATTACGTTGTGCTTTATTGTGAATACTGTTTTGTAGTGTGAGTCGTGTTCTGTGGTATAAGTTTCTGTACTGATTTTTCTGTTTTATGCGTTTGTGAATGTACGGTGGAGTGTAGCTTTTTTGCTGTGTTTCTATTGGTCGGGAGGCGTGGCTATGGGTGGCGCGGGCCGTATTGGCGAACTCAAGGACTTTTTTTTTTTATCTATTTCAGCTTTGGAGTTAATAGAGTTAGGATAAAAATTTAGTAGTGAAATATTACTATTGAGATATTTAGAAAAAAGTAGCCAGTTCGTGTGTATGGCTCTTGGATTAGTGATAACTTTATTAAATTTGAGAGTAAAATTAAGAAGAACACACACAAGGTTGTGATCTGAAGACAGATCGTGAAGGGAATTTATTATGAAAGGGTAGTAGAAGTTTCGAATAATAGCGAAGTCTAAAGTATTAGAGGAATTGAGTCCGAATCTCGTGCGAGAGTTTGGATAGGCTATGTGAAGATTTAACATATTAGAAAAGTTAGGGAGGCGAACACCTCTAGAGGAGTTAGTTTTGCGGTTCCAAGCAGTGTGTGTGGCATTGAAATCGCCGAATAAAACACAGTTACTGATGATTTGAATGAAATTGTCTATGTCTATAGTAAATTAAACTCGTCTGAGTTTGGGGGAATATAAACATATATATATACTATCGAGATTAGATCGTGATTAAGAGGGGTTATTATGACAATAGTAGCTTCAATAGCTTAAAGGGGAGGGGTGGGGAGAGAGTAGTGATTAATGGACTTTTTGATGATAATAAGAGTTCCACCGGTCGGTGTCTGAATTTGTAGGTCTGTCGTTCCCGAAAAGCAAGTGTAATTAGCAATATTAATGTTGTGTGCTGGTCTCAGATATGTTTCCTGAATTAAAATTAGGTCTTCTCTATGAAAAGTTTAAGTTCGACAATTTTACATAGTAAGCCGTTAGAGTTCCAAGAAACCAAACTGAGGCCGATTGGGGACTTACTGATCATTATTTTTATTGCAGGATACCTCTATTAGACTGTACATTTGGTTTGGATCCGCTTGTGTGGAATTCACTTAATCAAAATTATCTACTAATGGGAAGGGGGTAGAATTTAGAGCTTGCAACAACTGAACCAGGCATTGAACAGTTGCTCCTAGTAGGGTTTTAATATCACAGTTATTCCCGTTGGAAATGTTAAAGATTAGGTGTTGCATTTAAATTTATTTGCGAATTACTAGCTTGAATGGGAGGCTTTTGACTTACGGCCTCAGTTTGGCAAGAAACCTCAGGTCTTCGGGGAGCCACCTGTTCAGTTTTGTTATTAATTCCTGCGTTATTATTTGTGTTTCACGTTATTTGAGCATATGAGAAGATAGGTCTTACGAAGCTATAGTAAAGATTAGTATAGCTATTTCAGTTGATTTTAGCAGTGCCCTTAGGTGGCTTTGGAAGGCATTTGCATCCCTTCCAGTTGGCCACATGGCCATGCACCTCACAGTTTATGCAGAAATTATTTTCGAGTCTTTATTTTATTGGGGGCAGTCCCTCGTGATGTGCTTCTCTCCGCATTTAAGACAGCGGGGTTGGAGAAAGCAATTCTCAGCACTATGATGGAAATTATTGCAAGTGAAGCACTGTGTGGCTCCCTTGCCGTTATATCCATCAACAGTAATGTTAAGGTGCAAAAGAGTTTTCAAATCGAATATCTTTAAATTTTCTATTGAGCGAGTTAGTCTAACTAGGAATGCTGATAATTTTTTTGTACGGCGTCCGATGAGTTGGGTTACCTTTTCAGGTAGAAATCACATTTCATCAAGGTGTGCTTTGATTAAATCGGTGTTAGAGTTCTTTGGCAATCTTTTTATTACTATTTTAATAGGACGCTCATTTTTTGGTTTTATAACATCGAATTGATATTTTAGGTTTTTAAGAGTATGAGCTACAATCCTGTTTTGTTCAACGGTATCTGAGTAAAGTTTTATATTTTCACCAGTGGTTTTTAGTCTTAAGTTCGGGTGTAATTTTTTAATGCTATCGATTTGTACACGATAGTTATCTGTAATTTTTAGCAGTAATGGTGGTGGTAGAGAGTTGTTGCTTTGTTGGGGATGCTGACTGGTTGCATCGTTAGGCGTGTTAGCTAATATTGGTGGGGTCGGTTGACCTGAGATTGGTCTAGTTAAGATATTTGGGAGAAGGGAGAATTGATTTTGCAAATTTAAATCAGTGTGTGTGTGGGTGGGGGGTTCGAGAGTAGTAATTCTTGCAGTTTTTCTGAATGAGGGAAATTCGAAATCATCCTCGTCTTTTCGTTTATGTTGACTGTTTCTCCTAGTGGGATATGGACGAGGAGTACTAGTGCGGGTGTTTTGGGGGGGAATATGATCCGCGCCCCCGCGTTGGCACCGCCGGGGGGGGTGAGTCAAAATCACTCACCACATGTTAGAGTGTGCCCTGGATGTCCTGGAATTCGTTTCGTTCCATGCGAGCTGATAGAGAGAGTCAGCTTCGTTGTGGCCATGGTCCGGTCTGATCAGGGAGACGTTTTCTTTCTCGCTGCAAATAATTTGTAGCCTCCTAACGTAGACCTTCATCGAGGTGAGTTCTTCGCACGGTAAGAGAGCAGTTTTGGTGGATGAGTTAGAGTAGGGTGATTGTGGTTCCAATTCCATGTTCAATTGCTGGTTAAGTGCCATATGCAAGTCGTAATCATTGAAAGTAATTAAGGAGTGTTTAAGGTTCCCTATGGAAATCTTAAACACTTCTTGGTTTCCTGTGGAAATCTTAAATTCGAAGAATAGCGGCCTGTACTACACAAATAGCACTGAAAAGTGATGTAGCCGGATGGTAAGAGCAGCTATAGAAAGACAGGTGAAACGTGCTATAGTGAATAAAAAAACACCATTCAATATTTTTGCTGTAGGAAGCTGTTTATAGCGGAAGTTTAATTATAACCACCTGGTATATTCATACAAAATTATGAAGTACCCAGTGAGGAGGGCTAATGAGAAAGAGATTGGAAACCAAATTTTGCATCAACTTCCAGGTGTACGGTCATATGGCGAACTGGCAAGGATACCCATGCTTCTCTAAGCCCCCTAATGGCACTGCTAAAACTAACAGAAACAGTTACACTAATTTATACAACAGTTTCGTTAGACCGAATTTCTCTTACGCACTAATAACATCTAACACAAAAAACTACACCACAATTAATAATCAAACCAAACAACAAGTGGCACCACGAAGACTTGAAACTTCTCTTCAAACTGAGGCCGTTAATCAAATTCCTCCCATTCAAGCTAATACTTCGCAATTAAATTTTAATTGTAATACTAATTTTAACCTCAACATTTCCAACGGGAATACAAATAATAATAAGTCCCTACTTGGAGTAACTGTACAATGCTTAATTCAGTTACTAAATGCAATGAATACCACCCCAACGTTAGCTAATAACTTCGATCAAATAAATTCAGCTCAAGCGGATGCAAATCAAATGTACAGACTAATAGAGTCATCCTGTGCAACAAAAATAATCATCAATAAGTCTCCAATCGGCCTCAGGTTGTGTTCTTGGAACCCTAACGGCTTAGGAATAATTGGATTTAAAATTTTCATTAAAAAGCACTCCCCAGACCTAATTTTAATTCAAGAAACACATTTGAGACTATCACACAACATTAAAATAGCTAATAACACTTGTTATAGGAATGACAGACCTACAAACCGTGATACTGACAGAGCCTTCGGTGGAACTCTTATTCTTGTCAAAAATTCCATTAATCACTACTCGCTCCCCACCCCTTCAAGCAATTGAAGCTACTATTATTATACTAACACCTATTGATCATGATCCTATCTCGATAGTAAGTGTTTATATCCCGCCAAACTCGGATGAGTTTACTTTTACTATCGACATTGAAAATCTTATTCAAACCAGCAGTAACTGTGTTTTATTCGGCAATTTTAATGCCACACGCACTGTGCTTGGAACTATAAAACTAACTCCTCTAGAGGCTTTCATCTCCTTAACTTTTCTAACATACTAAATTTGTACATAGCCTACCCGGACTCTCCCACGAGATACGGACTCCATTCCTCTAATACTTTAGACTTCGCTATTATTAGAAATTTCTATTACCCTTCACTATAAATTCTCTTAATCCCAGAGCCATGCACACGAACTGGCCACTTTTTTCTAAATATCTAAATAGTAATATCTCACTACTAAATTTTCATCCTAACTCTATCAACTCCAAAGCCGAAATAGATAAAAAAAAAAGCACTGAGCTCACCGATGCGGTCCACGCCGCCAATAGCCACGCCTCCCGACCAATAGAAACGCTGCACAAGAACTACACTCAACCGTACATTCACAAACCCATAAAACAGAAAAACCAGTACAGAAATTTATATCACAGAACGCTTGATCCACACTACAAAACACTACACAATAAAGTACAACGCAGTGTTAAAATTAACTTCGAAATTTCAGTAATGAGAATTGGACTACCAAGCTAAAAGCACTCAGCACTCAAGACAACAGTCTATGGGCGTTGCAAAAATTTCTCAAAAACAAGCGCTCAGATATTCCAGCTTTAAATTGCACTACCGGCACGGCTGTAACCGACGATCAGAAAGCTAATATCCTTTCTAAGTCTATACTAACTAACTGCATATAAAATACCAGACCTAACAGTAAATACGACGAAGATGACGAAATAATCAATAACACAGTTAACACCTTCCTCTCCCTCCCCCTACCACTTGCATTGAAATTGCCTATCCTTCTGAAATAATTTCTTACATCAAAAAATCTAATTCTAAAAAAGCACCAGGCAAAGCTAACATCAGTAACAGAATGACTAAGAATTTTCCTCTCAAAGCTATTCTAATACTTAACATTCTTATTAATAAAATCCTTAAAAATCACTTTCCAACTATTTGGAAAGAAGCCATTATTTTTCCTATACTAAAACCAAGTAAAAATTCTAAACTACTCTCTAGTTATAAACCAATTTCCCCTGTTTCCACTTTAAGTAAAATAACTGAATCTATAATACTAACCAGATTAAAAAAAATTCCTTAACGATAGCAATATAGTAAATCCTAACCAATACGGATTCACAAATAAGCTCTCGACCCTTCACCCACTTATTTAACAGAATCTACTTCTGAAGGTTTTCAGAAAATAAAGAGCACCGGCGTGGCTTTCCTCGATATCCAAAATAGCTATTGACCGTGTGTGGCTAACATGACTAACATACAAACTAATTTCTTACACCCCCCCCCCCCCCTCATTCACTTTCTCCACTCTTATATTACAAATCGCTCTCTCCAAGTCAGAATCAATCATACTCTATCAAATGCCAAAAATATAAACTGGTGTAGCCCAGGGAAGTCTTCTTGGTCCCCTGCTCTTTAACTTTTACATAAAAGCTATTCCTGGCTATTATTTAAATAATCTCAATATGTACGCGGACGATACAGCTGTGCACATAACTTACAAAAGAATCACTTCAATTACATTCGCTCTCAACAAGCCCCTTAAATTACTTGAAACTTATTATGATCGCTGGAAAATCAGCATTAATGTTGATAAATCCGCCGCCGTACTCTTCACTAAAAAACGCAAAATCCCAACACCACCAACCATGTACAACACTACAACTCTATGGTCTCGAAGTACAAAATACCTCGATGTTATTTTCAATAAAAACCTCACTTGGAGAACACACATTTTACACACGCGAGCAAAATTCTGGAAAATAATGTTTAAATTATTCCCCCTAATTACCCGGAATTCTGAATTATCTAGAGATAATAAAGTGTTTCTCTTCACAGCCGTTATGCGTCCAATACTGGCTTACGCTTGTCCAATGTGGGGATGCGCAGCTAAAACTAATATTAAAATTTTAGATACTCTTCAAAATTCAACCATCCGGATGATCGTAAAAGCTACAAAATACATGAGAAAGGACGACATCTGGAAAGCCATTAAAATCAATAGTTTTAAATCTCACACCCAAAAGATTGCTAGAAATTTCTTTAACTCATTGCAAAACACGAATAATGTCAATTCGATTAATCTTCCTAACTATAATTCCAATGACCTTACTAAAAGGCAGAGAAGAATTCTTCTCTACTCCTACAATCCACCATAACATTAATTTTAAGTGCAATTTTTATTGCACACACCCACTGCTAAATTTAATTTAATATTTTCTCTTTTTTCATTTATCTCTGCCGTATTCCTCACTTCTGGACTAAAACTGAAGTAAGATTATCGCGGGCGCCTTTTCCCAGAAGGATGGGAGAAAAAGGTAAGCCATGATTAGAAAGACAAACAAATCAAAAGTACTCCCACGAAAACGGGAGGGATGACGTATCCCCAAGCACAAGCGATCTAACGAAACTGAACGCTGGCGGGGTGAAGGGAGTGAGTGAGTGAGTGATTTTTAGTTTTATTGGCGCAAGAGCCGATTTCGGCTATACTGCGCCAAACATTTGTTTTAATTTCCATAAAAAAAAATTTTTTTTTTAAAGTTAAAAATTTACATTAAAGATATAAGTCATATTTAAGCATGAAAATTCATTAAAAAGTTTTAAAAATTCATATTTAATTGTTACATTTTATTAAAAGGCAAAAGTGGGACATACATTGTGGTGATGTGTTAATCCCAACATGTCAAGCAAGATCTTGAAATAACGGATAAATTTAAAACAAAGAAAGGCATAAAGTAAAAATTAAATTGATGCACGACAGAAATGTAAAATTTTGTTTTAAAATACAATTAAGTATGTTGCAAAATGTTTTAAAAGTTTTTTTTTTTTAATTCCGACTTTTTCTGTTACGGGTTGGAGTCAACAAACGATTGTATTCTTCACGTTTCCAAGCTTCAGTTTGCCACCATTCTTCCGAAAATTTTTCCATTTCCTTTATTGGATTATTTTTTTTTGGTGATTCCACCTCTTCTTTAACATCGTATACGAGCATGTCCTCGTCTGATGATTCCTGTATAGGTGTGCTTTTTTTAGGTTTGTGAGGCGTCAATTTTATATCTATGTCGGAGGTAATGCTTCTTTTCGGACGTCTTTTCCTGCGACTTTTTGAAGTTTGTTTTGCATCCTGGGATGTAGAAGGTATGGTATTGGGTACAGAGGTTTCAGTTTCAACAGCAGGACATGTTTTAGTTGGTAAGGGAAACGCAGGAAGGAAAACGGGACGGCCGAAGGCAATCAATCAAGTAGGTGACAGTTCACCTCAAGAACCCAGTTTAAAAAAGAAAAGATGTTGTGCAATGAAGCTGTTTGTATTGTTTAGAGTGTGGAAAGAACGATCTTGTGCTATGGGGGGAGAAGCGTGTTTCTCCACTTCGTGGACGAGTATGCATATTTAATTTTAGGATGAGGATACGTAAACCATGTTTGTGCTTTAATAATTGGATTGTCATGAGATTCTATAGATTTAAATACATTTCTAGAAAGTTTAGTGATGTAATTAGAAATCGGCTCCATGTGTAGGTCGTTGTGAATCACGTCAATTCTAATATACCAAGGTACATTCGTCATGAAGCGGAGTATTTTGTTTTGAATTACTTGTATTTTTTTTCATGTGAGTGGCGGCTGCTGCCCCCCCCCCCCAAATGGGAGAAGAGTAAGTGATAACTGGGCGCAAAATCTGCTTGTAAAGAATTACTTTGTTTTCTAGGGATAGAGGAGACCTTCTCCCAACAAGGGAGATAGCTAAATCAATTCTACCCCAGAATTTGTCTGCGAGATAGTCGACGTGTTTTTTGAAAGTTAAGCGGCTATCTATGTGTAGGCCCAGATATTTTACCACCGAAACCCACTGAATGTTGTCATCAAAGATTGTGAGATGGAAAGGAAGGTCTATGACCCCCCATTTCCTGAAAATTATTGCTTGTGATTTGTCTAGATTAATCGCAATTCTCCAATGTGACAGCCAAATTTCTAGTTTGTGGTGGAAATTTTGTATAGCTTTAATAGTATATTTGAGTTGGACTCCTTGAGATAAAACGGCCGAATCATCTTTGAACAGGCAAGTACTGACGGTGGAGTGTTGTGGGAAGTCGTGAATGTAAATGTTGTACAAGTAAGGTGAAAGAACAGAACCCTGAGGAACGCAAGATAGGCAAATTCCGGAGTTAGAATGTGTATTGTTTACACGAACTCTAAAAGCTCTATTGTGTAAGAAATCATGTATGATTTTATTGATCATGTATGATAATCAGGGAACGGTAGTTTAATTAACTTGTACGTGAGGCCATCGTGCCACATTTTATCGAATGCCTTTTTAACATCTAAAAAGACACCGACAGTGTAAAATTTGTGTGCGAATCCTTCATTAATTATGTTTGTAACACGTATTAATTGGTGCAGCGTTAAATGGCCCTCTCGGAAATCGCATTGTTCCGGGGGAATGCAATCTATGGCTTTGCAGTGAGATTTGATTCTAGTTAAGATAAAACTTTTGCATTTGCCCCGCCCCCCTTAGACTTAAATTTCTTTCTTAGAGATTTGAGCAGCCAATGAGAGTCATTTTCATCACCTGCCAAGATCCAATCAGAGAGCGAACACTCAGCTCTCATAAGATCATGGAACTTTTCAGAACGATTGGCTCGATCAATCAGAAGCTTTCTACTCCCCAGCATGAAAATTCCACAGTCGCTCCACATCTACTTTCCAGATATGGAATAGAGGTTTGCTTCGCGAGCCATATGTCCAGTTATAGCACCGTAGGCTAATGAAAATATAAATGCAATAAATTTCAATTTCGTATACAAACTAACTGCAATGTGTGAATTTATCTAGTTCGCAGCTTTTAAGCAGTAACTTCTAGCTGTAACTTTGATAAAGTGATTTTTAACTATTATTTTAAAAGAATTTCTTTTCTATTATAGAGATTATGTGAAAAATGTAATTAATAAGTATTATTTATTAATTTCCATGATGATAACTTTACATTCACCTTTTTTTTTTCTCACCAATTTTATATGCTAATGAAAAAATCATTCCAAAGAATAAGGGGAGTGACAGCTATATTAAAGTTGCATTTTTTGCAACATGAGGGCTACTGGTGAAACACCTCGTTATTTTTCCTTTCAGACATGCGATGAGGCCGAAACTTGAGCTGGCATCTCCCCCCTCTAAACTACCATACCACGCCAACAGAAGTTTAAGCTCGACAGATTAAAAGTACATCAATTCCCTCTCTATGGAATATGCTTAGTGGCATCTAGACTCGAATCCACGATAAACGAGTTCGTGACAGTAACCACCAGGCTACCGCTGACGTAAGAAAGGTTACAAGGAATTTTTTTTTCTAAATTATGCTACAAAAACCTTTACAAACTAATAATACAATTCAAAAAGTCCCAAGTAATTAGAAAAGCATCATGCACTTAATTTCTTTTAAGTTGTATAAAGAAAAATGTGCAAATTTTATTTCTTAGCTCTCTAACATAGTCTCCTTACTACTATCTGTGCTGATTTTGTATTTTTTTTGCATTAATACCTTTTCTCCCCATTCACAAGTATCGCTATTCTCTTGAATTTAGAGCAACACCAATGCGAATGAAATGCCGCCCATCCGGTAAATTGGTTAGTGTGTGACGCTGACAGATTCGAATCCCGCTCAAAACATGGATGTTTGGGTTGTAATTCTTTTCTTTGTGACGTGTGCTTCACGCTTACTTCAATGTAAGCCCCCGTGTAAAACTTAGCGGAGCATGCGGTCATAAATGTTCTAAAAAATGAAAAATATACTAATGAAATAACTTACATATGAAAGAAGATAGTGCATTTCTACATCTAATGGTTAAATGTTCCCTTGCAGGAACTTATAAGCAAGAATCAGTGCACGTACATGGCGCGTCTACATATCTTACGCTTAACGTCTTGGGGAAATGGATCTGAAAGATCCTCCTTCCCCTATCTAAAAAATATAGTTCCTGAGAAAAAGTGGATGGTCCTGAATGGAGAAAAGAGTTTACATGATGATTGGTGAAAGCAATCGGATTGGCAGACTAGAAAAGGCACAAGTATGACGTCACAGTCGTAGGAGGGGTCTTGACAGTTTCGGCAGAGAAAAAGTCATGAGAAAATATTTTTCATTGAATCCGTAGTTTAAACAAATACAGCAGTAGGATGTTAAAAGCAAGTGAGATAGCTCTCTGTTGGCTGCCCTAAAGTTGAGTAAGTAGCACTGAAAAATTAAATAAGAGGGGAAATTCCCTGGTGGGTGCAGCAGAAAAAAATTTAAGAAATAAAAGGAATACAAGTAGGAAAAAATTTAGCAAAAAGTATTCATTCACCACGTGTGAATGAATGAAAAATTAAAGTTAGGGGGGATTGTACGAGTCTAGGAGAATTCTCCTAGGGCGCTTGACATTATCACTGATAACATAATTTTGAATATCAGCTAGATTAAGATTATTAGTATGGGGAATATTATCAAATAATTTTTTAGCCAGTTTGAATATAGTTTTTAAATGCAGGAATTTTAAGAGCTTTATAGATTAATGCATTTCTGACATATCTTCCAGGCCTGGTAATATTTCTGATGAGGGAGTTTTGTGAGACTTCAAGAATATTAATGCTAGTATCTGCTGCATATCCCCACACAGGGCAGGCATAGCTAAGAATGGGACGCAAAACGGCAGTGTAAAGAAGTACCTTATTTGAAACAGTCATATCAGAATTCCGGTTTATTAAGGGGTACATTAATCTGAGCGCGTTCCGGAATTTATTTCTTGTGTGTAACATGTGTTGTTTCCAAGTTAATTTATTGTCAAGGATGACATCTAGATATTTAGTACTTTGAGACCAGTGTAGTGGCGTGGAGTATAGCATGGGTGGAGTACAAGGTTTTCTCCTCCTGGTAAAAAGTACTGTGACTGTTTTTTCTACATTAATTTTTATTTTCCACTTGTTAAAGTAATCCTCCAGGAGGGAAAGGTGTCTGTTTAGTGCAAGAGTAATTGTATTGTGATTTTTATAACAGGTTGTGATACAAGTATCATCAGCATAGAGGTTTAGCATTGTTTGAGGGTGAGTAGGCATGTCATTGATGTACAAGTTAAATAAAATTGGGCCTAACAGTGAACCTTGAGGACAGCCTATGTTTATGTAATGTGTGTTTGAAAGAGAATTGTTGACTCTGACTTGGTAAAATCTATTGACTAGATATGAGTTAATTAAATGAATGAGAGAGGGAGGAAAATTATTGTTAATAAGTTTGAAAATAAGTCCGCTGATCCAGACTCGATCAAAAGCCTTCTGGATGTCCAGGAAAAACGGACCCAGTGGATCTGCCTCTCTGGAATCCAGAAGTGATCTTTTCCGTAATCCTTAGCAGCGGGTGATTAGTAGAAAGCTTTTTAGTAAAACCGTACTGATTTGGGTTAATTAAATTGGAGTCAGAAATGAAAGAATTTATTCTATTAAGAATAATATGCTCAGTAATTTTACTGAGCGAAGACAACAAAGTAATTGGTCTATAATTTTGGGGGAAATTACCGTTTTTTTCCTGGTTTTCTAATAGGGAAAATAATGGCAGTTTTCCAATTGTTCGGAAAATGTCTGAGAAGAAGAATTTTATTAATAAGATAGGTAAAGATAATTATATAGAGCTTTAAGGGGGAAGTTACGAATCATTTTATTAGTAATATTGTCTTTACCAGGAGTTTTATGAATTTTTAACTTATTGATGTAGGCCGAGACCTCATCTGGGTCAGTAGGAGAGATGGGAGTAGAAGGGGGAAGGGAGAAGAAATTCTCGAGGGTAGTCGTGACATCAGAGTCAATCGTGGTGCTGTAATCGTCTGGTCTATTGTTTTGAGTGAAATTGTCTTTAAGAGTGTTGGCAATGAGGTTTGCTTTCTGGTCGTCGGTAATAGCAACGCCAGTAACAGTGTTGAGTGCAGGAATATCAACGCGTTTGTTTTTGAAAATCTTTTGAATATTCCAGAAGCTGTTATCTTGTGTATTGAGAGCTAATAGTTTAGTTTTCCATGTGTCCTGGAAGTGTTTTCTGAGCTCTCTTTTAATTTTAGCTTGTAGTCTGTTAGATTCTGTTTTATAAATTGGATTGAGTGTTTTGAAAAAGCTTACGTGCGTGGTTTTTAAGAGTGATAAGTTCTTTGATGTGAACAGGGGTGAAGGTGTGCCTAGTGTCTGTGATTGGCTGAGAGGATTCCGAGTGAGCGGTACTAACGGCTTCGGTGAAAGTAGCTATTTTATTTTCTAGCAGAATGGGATTTTTAATGTTAGAGTAATCTTGAAGAACAATATTATTGTTTAGACATTTTTTTAAAAAGGCGCCAACAGGTGGTAATTGCTCTAGGATTATCCT
>BMAV01024262.1:78839-96422 GCA_019973955.1 Trichonephila inaurata madagascariensis | reverse complement strand
GAAAAATTTAGAAAAACAGGATTGTGGTCGGACGAGAGATCAGACATGGAAGTAATAGTGTGTGGAAAATTAAAGTTATTCACTAGAGCAGTCTAGAGTATTACACGTATTAAATCCAAATCTGGTGGGGGTATCAGGATAAATAATTTCGAGGTTAACGAGGTCACAGAATTATTTTAGCTGAGTACCTCTGGTAGAGTTGTGGGAGCAATTCCACGTATTGTGCGTGGCGTTGAAATCGCCAAAAATCACACAATGGCTGTAGACTTGCTTAATAGTTTCTAGGTCGAGCATAAAAAGAAGATTATCGGAATGGGGAGGGACATAAATAGAGGTAATACTGACGGGGTCTAAATTAGGAGGGTTGATAGTGACAGTTGTCGCTTCAACATGAAAAAGCTGAGGGGTAGGGGTATTAAAGTGAGGTATAGACTTTTTGACTAAAACAAGAGTTCCACCGGAAGCCTGCCCGTCCGTCGGACGATCGTTGCGGAAGCATTTATAATTACAAATGTTAATGTTGTGTGTTAGGTCTCAAATGTGTTTCCTGAATTAAGATAATATCGGGACTGTACTTCTCTACAAATATTTTAAACTCAAGAATTTTATTAAGAATGCCGTTTGCATTCCAAGAAATCAAGTTCAGGCCAATCAATGGGTGACTAATCATCATAATTATTGAAGATTGCGTCGACTAAGGCATACAATTCTTGTTTTTTGGCTTCTTTACTTTTATTTTTGTTAGGTTTAGTTTGAGCGGGAGGAGCAACAAAATTCATGTTGTTGATTTGGATTGTAAAGGCCGAGAGAGCCTGGATAATTCCTTGCAATGATTGTGAGATTAGGTTAACATTAGGATTATTATTTTTAGGTTGATTCAAAGAGATTTGATGGGAGCAGGAATATTAACTAGATTGGCCTGAGAGCTTGCAGAGAAACGGCAGGATTTCCATTGCTACGTGCCGCAATCTGTTGATTGCTGGGGGAAATAGAAGTGGCCTGATTTTTCGTAGCCGCAGCGTACGAGTGGTTTGGACGAACAATGCTATTGACTACATTAGTATATGTATTTTTATTTGCAGTGATGGGAGAACCTTTTTTTGGTTTAGGATAAAGCGGACATTTAGCATAATTGGCCATATGACCAACAGTTTGACAATTAATACAGTACATTTGATCAACTTTTTGAATTTCACATTCCTTGGTTTGGTGATCTTGATCATATTTGAGGCAGCGGGGTTTTAAGTGGCAGTATTCTGCCGAATGATTGAATTTATTACAACTATAACATTGTGTTACCCCTTTGCCTTCGTATCCATCGACACGGACAGAGAGGTAACAAATCTTATTTAAATCAAAAATTTTAGCGTTATGCATATTTCTAGGGAGGGTGACTTGAAAAATGGGTAATTTTTGTTTAGTGATGCGTCCAATTAATTGAGTAACTTTATCTATAGAGAAACCAAGGTCAATGAGTTCGTTATGAATATTGTAAGTCGGGGTGTCGCGAGGTAAGCCTTTAATAACGACTTTGATAGGTCGTTCCGTTTTAGCGGGTATAGCATAAAATTCGAAGTCTAATTTTTCCAAGAGATGAATTAGAGCTCGTTGGTCTTCAAAAGTATTGGTGTACAATTTTAAGTAATCACCGGATAATTTTCCTCTTAGGGAGGGCATTCTGTCTGTAATTGATTTCATTTGTTCGGTATAAGTGAGGGTAACTTTAAGCATTACAGGGGGAGGTAAATTAGAAGTAGCAGATTTAGCGCTTTGCTGTTGATCAATGTCGGTATTAACTGTCGTAGTGGAAATCCTTGCCGTGTCTTGCGTTAAGTTTTGAAATTTATTTTTTTAATTCTAATTGGAAATTAAGTTGGCTAGAAGAGGTATTAATTTTATTTACTTTACTAAGAGGAGGCGTAATAAAACCGTCCTCGTTTTCTTTTCTTTTAAGAAAAGTATTCTTAGCATTAACAACATTTACATTATTTTCACTTGCGGTTTCCAAGGAAAATTGGGGGTTTTTAATAGGAGTACTACGGGGAGTATGATGGTAAGGGCAGCCGGGTGTATCACAAGGAGGGAGAGAGCTAAACTCACTTACCGCTGTATGGTGATCACTGGAGTAGGTCTGCAACAGGTCTTGGAGGTGGAGCACGTGGGCATCTTCCGGGTTGTAGTTTCCATATTTTTGGAGTTGAGGGTGTCCTTTGTTCCTTGAATCATAATCGAGAACCTTTGGATGTCATCGGCTAATTCCATGTGTCTTTGGCAGAGAATCGAGGGGGTCGGCGTGGAGGAGCGGGAGGGTGCCCTTGAGTCCAGTGTCATAGAGTCGTCAGGTGTCGAGGCCATGGTCAAAAAATTCGAAGTGTCCAAAATTCTTAAAAATTCAAAACTCGTGAGTATCGAGAAAAATGGTCGTCGAGATGATCACATGGATGTCACCCTATCCTTTAAGCTTTGATAAGAGCTATAGGACGACTGGCTTAATTGCCTCCAAAGATCAGCACGTGGTGAGAAAAAATGTGGAGCAGCGAAAAGGTACGGAGCGTATAACAGACGCGACCGTACTCGAGTAACCCAAGAGGAAGAGGTGTTGAAGATTTTCACTGGAGCGCCTGATCCCCGAAGGGGTCTAAATCTCCTGTCTTAAAACTATAGGGTTGACTTTAAAACTTGGTTTGCCATTGTAAACATTAGAGAGTAATTTTAGAATAACAGAAACTGCCTTGTGGGAATAAAAAAGAAAAGAAGAGAAACATCACTTGTCCCGGATGAATATCATTTAATTTAAATATTAATCAGATGACGATAGAAGACATCAAGTCTTTCATCGCTTTGAGCTTGTCTAAGTTTTTTGCCTAACTCTAGAAGAGAGGGTTAGTCGGTAAAGAATTTTTTCAGTTTGAGAATTGCATCCATAAATCTGAAGGATTCGTCTTCTGCTTCGCTCGCGGCCTGTCTGTTTTCCCCGAGAGGGGTTTCATTTGATTTGGAACTGGTCTGCTCAGGAGGTGGCGCCATCTTATGGTCGCCTTTTAAAGCTTTTGCATAAGAAATATTTTCTCGGACTTTAGCTGAGCTAAAGATATTTTGGGAGCTAGTTTTATGCCTGTCTTGGGAAGGGTCTCCTTTTTTGGGCTTTGATTTCGGGAATTTAATGCAGTGGTGCGAGTTTGCCAGGTGGCCTCTTTCATTGCAGTTTATGCATTGTGGGTTGTCTATTTTTTCTTTAATGGGGCAGTCCGCTCGTTTTATGTGGCTGACCGCATTTTAAACAGCGGGTATTCATTTTACAGTTTTTTGAGGAGTGTTGAAAAAAATTACAATTATAACATTGCGTGGGTCCTGGACGCCTGTTGAAAGTGTCTACTTTAACAGTTAGGTAGCAACACTTTTGCAGTTTGAAAATATCTGGAGAATCGGGGGATTTTTTCAGTTCGACTAAAAAGAAGGGAAGTTTGAATTTGGTCTTTGCATTAGTGAGCTGGGCAACTTTGATAATATCAAAGCCCCGCTCCGTCAAATCAGTTTTGATATCTTCTACTTCGGTAGAGATGGGTAGGCCTTTAATGACCACTTTCTGTGGACGTTTTGCGACCGGCTCGATGGCAAAGTACTGTTCGCCTTTTTCCGAAAGGAATTTGGTGATGTTACGATGCTCGTCGGGCGAGGTCGCAAATATTTTTAGAAATTCTCCAGACAGTTTCGTGTTAGAAGTGGGGAATTTTTGCGATATTTCTTTCATGATCGGTTGGTAATTCGTTCTGAATTTTAGGTTAATGGGGGGTATTTTTTGGACGGCAACTGGCACCACTGTGGTATCCGGATCCGGGAGCGTGCTGTTTCCAGCAAGGGTCTGGTATTGGTTGGTTATCTTGATGGGTGCGGTTGCAGCAACGGAATCATTCTCCACAACTTTTTGCTTCTTTGCAAATTTAGTGGGGGAGACGAAATCCTCAGTACGGATATTTTTCTTAACTGATTTAACTTCAGTTGTGTCTTTTACAGCTTCGGTTTTATCTTTTTTTTTTCTTTGGGGGGTTGCGGTTTATTTTTTGCAGCAATCTCAGATTTAAGCTGCTCCTCAAAAATAGCTAAGTCTTTTTGAGCTTCGTCATTTAATATTTTAGACGTATTTAGGGGGTCGAATTCCGTATTGTACAGGCAGTTTACTGGGCAAGAACCAAGCAAAGTCAACTCAC
Source organism: Trichonephila inaurata madagascariensis (assembly GCA_019973955.1). Taxonomy (NCBI): domain Eukaryota; kingdom Metazoa; phylum Arthropoda; class Arachnida; order Araneae; family Nephilidae; genus Trichonephila; species Trichonephila inaurata. The sequence goes on along the minus strand of BMAV01024262.1, from coordinate 92,214 downwards.
CTATTATTGTGTCCCAAAGCAATATTATTATACCTAAATATAGGTATTCATTTGAGGTAAGTAAATTGGGCTTACCTTCTTTAAAAAATCCGGGATCTTTTTATCTTCTTTTTTCGTTCGGGGGAGGCATAATAAATCACAATGAATCAAATGAAGAGTCCTAATCTTGACATACACTAATCTATTTTTAATTTTAAACATATATATATTAGTTACATAATGACTACGCGACAAAACGAAAGAACACATCACGCGCGAACCGTAAAACAGTTAACAGTTAACAGAGCGAAAAAAAACATGACATCATTTCACTTCATTTCATTCCGTGCGGGCTTGCGCAAAACGGAAATACAGATGGGAGTTTCGCATTTCGGAACATCCTCCCACCTTTGAATTTCAAACCAGGGAAACTCAAATCCTAACTATCTGTTTTATTAATCGTCCATATGGGGATCGTTTCTCAGGAACAGTCTCTGAAGAAAAGTCATTAACAGTCCTTTGGACACCTGGCTCATCTGGAATAGTCTCTGAAGAACACTCTTTACCAGTCAGTTGGACAGTCGGTTCATTCGTAGGAAAAATTCGGTCTACTGGAGGTTTACCGAGATCAACTTTTTGAGTCACTTCAAGGGGTATTAATCGGAGTACAGGGCGTAGAAATTCTCCACTTTTCATTTTTACTTTTACCAGTCTGATACTTCCATCTTTGGACGGATAGAGTTCCATAACTTTAGCTAGAGGCCATTCAATCCTCTTGGTATTGTCACTAGAAACTAATACAATATCACCAATTTGGAGAGGTTTCTGATTTTTATCAAATTTCGACGACTGACGTAAGTGGCCCAAATATTCTGTGCGAAATCTTTTTCGTAAGTCTTGCTTCACTCGTTGTCTGTAAGCATGCCTTTTATTTAACGATGATGAATCTAAAATATCAAGATCTGGAATTCCTTCTTGTTTAAGGTCATGCAAGAACATGGAAGGAGTAAGTGGAGTCAAGTCATTCACGTCATCTGAAACATAGGTCAAAGGCCGCTGGTTAATTATATTTTCTGTGTCACAGATAATGGTGTTCATCTCTTCTAAATTAAGTGAACTTTTTCCTAAGACCTTTCGTAAAATTCCTTTTATAATTCCGATCAAACGTTCCCACCATCCACCCCACCATGGGGCAGATGGAGGATTAAATTTCCAAATAATCTTTTGAGATCCACTGTATTGAGAAATAACGTTCCAATCGATTTTCTTCAGTAAATTTTCAGCGCCGGTAAAATTAGAGCCATTGTCACAGTATATTATAGAAGGTCGACCCCTTCGAGCAATAAATCTTCTAAGAGTCTGCAAAAAGTTTTCTGTAGATAAAGATGTAGCTAACTCTAAATGGATAGCTCTGTAAATAGCGCATGTACATATAACAATCCAAGCTTTCTTACTATCTCTTAAAATCAATGGACCTGCGTAATCTATTCCTACGACTTCGAAAACTGCAGCCTCTTTTACGCGATCTTCAGGAAGAGGTGCTTCGACGATAGGTTTAGGTCTCAAATTAAATCGTCTACATCGCACACAGGTTATAATTACATTTCTTACAGTTTTCCGATATTTAAGAATCCAAAATTCTTCTCTTAAATTGCACATCACAATTTGAATTCCAGCATGGTTTAATTTTTCATGTCTGGTTCGAATAATTTTTTCTACAACTGGATGCCTCGAAGGTAATATTGTCGGATATAGAAAATCTCTTGTATCTTTTCTCATTAAAATTCGAGTCTTTACTTTCAGAATACCGTTTGGATCAACGTAACATTGAATTGTCTTTAAACGTTTATCATCAGTTCCTGAAAAGGATTCTTTCTGTACAATTTTCAATACGGCGATTTCTGCCCTATTCATCTCTTCCAGTGTCAAAACTCCAATAATTCGGTTACTCTTTTCAATTTTACAGTTAGTAAAAAATCGATACATCCATGCAGTAACTCTTAGAAGTTTGTCGTACGAGGAAACTCGGTTATAATATTTTTCCTCAGAGGCTCCCTCATGGTTAGCAGCGCTGATGACAGTTTTCCTTTTTTCAGAATTTATAATATAAAAATCAGGAGTTACGTTAGACTTCGGCCATTCTTCTGGAGGTCTTTTTAACCAATCCATACCTTCCCACCATCTTGACATCGCTAGAGTTTCAACACTGCAACCACGAGAAGGAAGGTCAGCTGCATTCAATGGTCCCGGAACGTGGTATCAGTCTTCAGTGTTTGTCAACGAACGAATTTCTTTGACTCTGTTATAAACAAAGGGAGCCCAGGTTTCCGTTCCTTTGATCCAATATAAAGCATCTGCCGAGTCTGACCAAAAAATTTTAGGCAAATTTTCCAGTTTCATATCACTACTAATACTCTGGGATAATCTAGATCCGATACTGCATGCAAGGAGTTCCAGTCTCGGAATGGACAGAGACTTCATTGGAGCAACTCTGCATCTTGACTGTATAAATTGACAGGTCGTTGAATTTTCACTCTCGCATCTTAAAAATACACAAGCAGCATATGCTATCTTACTCGCATCGCAGAAAACGTGAAATGTTAAATTTTCCGGTGCATTCCTTCCGGGAATAAGACATCGTGGAATTTCTATTTTATTTAGCTTGGACAGTTCTTTTCGCCATCTTTCAAATTTTTTACTAATGGAGGCGGGGAGTTCTGTGTCCCATGACACTTTTAATTTCCAGCATTTTTGAAGGAGGACCTTTGGACCCAAGGTAACAGGACAAGTGAAACCAAGAGGGTCAAAAATCTTATGGACGGTTGACAAAATTTTCCTTTTTGTCACAGGTGTATCGTCTTCAACACAATCTCGTAAATCTATCGTAAGAGAATCAGTCTTTAAATGCCACCTAAGCCCCAGAACTGAAATGCTTTTTCCTTCTGGTGGTAAAAGATCGTAAGATTCTGGGTCACTGTAACTGTGCTCCCACCCTCGAAGTTCAAATTTAGCGGTGCTAAGGATTGTTTTGGATTCCTCGACAAATTTCTCAAGTTCTTCATGGTCGTCCACACTGGTAACACAGTTATCTACATAAAATGATTCTAACAACAGAGTTGCTGTTTTTTCAAAATTGTGAGGAACGTTCTGCAGATGAAATCGAATTGTTGCTCCCAATAGATAAGGAGAACAAGAAAGTCCGAAAACAACCCTCCGATGCTGAAAAACTTTAGGTTTAGCTGGATCCCCTTCCTCCCACAATAAAAATTTTAGATAAGGTCTATCCAATTCACTCAGACCAATCTGCAAAAATGCTCTACGAATGTCTGCAACAACGCCTATTTTCTTAAATCGAAATCTATTCATGATGGCTGGAATGAGTTCGACAGTGTTTGGTCCCTTTTCTAAACAATCGTTGATAGAAGGCGAATTCTTTTCTCTAGCTGATCCGTCAAAAACAGGTCGTACTCTTGTAGTGGAATTTTTCTTAATTACTGCCCTATGAGGTAAGTAATGGTCACTTTTATCGTTGCAGTAGTTCTTCACTTCTTCTATGACTCCTTCTTGAAGCCATTCACTGAAAACTCCTTCGTATGCTTCTAAGTTTCCGGTCTTCTTCAAGGAATTAATACAATTTTTCAACCTTCTTTCAGCTAGATTTCTGCACGTGGGTAAGGGAGGATGGCCTTGTATCCATGGGAGACTAACAACATATCTTCCATCAGAATCCATTTTCACACTTCTGTTGAAATGTTCTTGTGCGGCCTTCTCAAGTTCTTGCCTAGTTCCTTTCTCTCCTGGGTCTAAGATTCCGAGTGTATCTAGTCGCCATAAGTCGGAAATTTTAGCGTCGTTTACATGAAGAGACATGACGCTATTCGTGCTGTCTGTAGATTCTCCTGCGTCTGTTTTCCCCATTAATGTCCACCCAAGTCGAGTTTCCACCAAAACTAGGTCAGACTTTAATTGTTTTATGTTTCCTGTATATAATTTACCTAAAACATCAGCCCCAATTAATCCATGAATTTCATCAGGAGAAAATTGATACAGCAAGTCTACCTGGCTATTTAAATCAGACAGAAAAATTTTATGTATCTTAATTTCCTTAATAAAATTACCCCGTAGTATTCTCGGAATTCCAGAACAAATTATTTCTTGATTCAACACTTCGAAATTACAACGGTATTTATCAGAAAAGTCACTTAAGGAAATCAAATATCTTTTGTGGGTTTCTGCCGTCTCTTTACCGCCTTGATGACGCGGAAGTACATTTGTTTATATTATCTAGTTCAAGGTTAAACCCGCTTCGAGCTGACCGCACCTTTTCTTCACTTTCTATTTCCTGCCTCAAAAATTTCATAAGGGCGTCTAATTTATTATTTTCTTCATTCGGATTAGATGTCAAGCACATTGAGTTATAATTTCTTTCCCAGACTCTTAATATATCGACTGGTAGGCAAGATTCAATTAAAGGATATAAAATAGAAGAATAATTTGCACTAGAAACGCCTAACATATTTAAAGATCTCAAATAAGTTTCTATTTTGTCATACAACTTAAAAAGCGGTATTTTAGAACCTTTACTCATTGCATTATTCATCATTAGTGAAAGAACTTCTCTAATATAAACTTCGATTAACATGTCAGTCCGCCCGAAACGTGCCTTTAAACATTCGATGACGTTTTCATAACTATCACCAGTGGCAGGATAGGATTCAACAATTTCTCGCGCCCTTGAACCTTTTAATGTCGCCTGCAATAAATAGTGATATTTATCTTCATTCGCGATTTCTTCGTCATTGTGTATTTTCTGAAACTGAGCCCAAAAGGCCAACCATTCTTTAATATCTCCCCCAAACAATTTAAATTCTATTTTAGGTAGCTTAAATTTCCGTTTTAACGGACTTTCGACTAGTTGAGAATTATTTTCCATTTCGACATTCTTCAAAATTTTTTGAACTTTAGTTTTCAATTTAATAAATCTCTCTTCGTACAAACTAAAGCTTTCGTATTCTTTATCGAAAGTTTCTTGAGAACACTTCTCATCATTCAAAAGAATATTTTGAAATTCCTTTTCCTTTACACTAAGTTCGTTCCATTTTCCCTCCAACTGCGCAAATAAAATTTCGATTTCATCAATATTTTTATCTTCGTTCAAGTTGTTCTCAAGCAAGTTAGCGACGCGCGTGAAAGCGCTTCTAAGCGGCGTTCTTAACTTTTTTAATTGATCCATTATTAAACTAATAAGCTACTAAATTCTAACTCTGTTTCAAAACAATTCAGATCCCACCAGGGATGCCAAATAATATTGTGTCCTAAAGCAATATTATTATACCTAAATATAGGTATTCATTTGAGGTAAGTAAATTGGGCTTACCTTCTTTAAAAAATCCGGGATCTTTTTATCTTCTTTTTTCGTTCTGGGGAGGCATAATAAATCACAATGAATCAAATGAAGAGTCCTAATCTTGACATGCACTCATCTATTTTTAATTTTAAACATATATATATTAGTTACATAATGACTACGCGACAAAACGAAAGAACACATCACGCGCGAACCGTAAAACAGTTAACAGTTAACAGAGCGAAAAAAAACATGACATCATTTCACTTCATTTCATTCCGTGCGGGCTTGCGCAAAACGGAAATACAGATGGGAGTTTCGCATTTCGCAACACCTATGTCTGTGTCAAATTGTCTTTTCTGGTCATCAAGTTTTTCTCTCATTTCGTCATGTAACGGCAGAATCCTGATGGTTCCGAGGCGACATCTGATCAGGGCTTTTTCGGTAGCAGTCATTTGGTATCGAAGGATCTCAAGTTTCCCTTGGATCGTCATTGATTCGTTACATATCTCATGGTCCGTGGGGAATGGTAAGTCCGTAGTCACGGCAGTGGTCTGAGCGGTTTGCTTATTACGTGCCATTACAAGAGACAAGAATAATCATCGACATATCTGGTATGAACTGGTATGACTATTGGAACATGGAACGCGAAGCGTTCCTCCGTCCCATCACTGAACAGTGAATGTGGCCTGTGACGTTGATTGTCCTGGGTGGTTAGCAAGAAGCTACCTGATTGGTGAGAGTAGTATTGAAGGGGTGGTAGGGAGTAGGCAGGGGATGACGCATTCGTCTGAGGAAAAGAGCCTTTGGAGATTTTTCAGAGCCGTGAGTTGATAACGAGCAATGCGGTTGGTTGATGGAACTAAGTGAGCTACCTCTCTATTGGCTGTACCAGAGTAGGCTAAAGGGAGTGGGCGTTCCTGATGGGGAGCAGCATTTGAGAAATTTAAGAAAAAAAATAAAAGTTAATAAATTTAGCAATTCATTCATCAAAAGATGAATGAGAAAATGAAGAATTATGGTGGATTGTAAGAGTCTAGGAGAGAATTCTCCTAGGCCTCTTATGACTGTCAAGTGGAATATAATTTTCTAGGTTATTTAAGTTGGCATTATTGATATTGGGAATATTGGCAAAGAATTTCTTTGCTAGCATTTGGATATATTTTTTAAAAGGTTGGAGTTTGAGAGCTTTGTAGATATTGGAATTTTTGGTATATCTATTTGCCTTTGTTATAGTTCTTATGATAGAGTTTTGAGAAGTTTCCAAAATTTTAATACTAGTATTTGCTGCATATCCCCATACAGGACAGCCGTAAGAGATAATGGGCCGCAAAACGGCTGTGTAGAGAAGCACTTTGTTGTACATATCCATTTCAGAATTCCGGCATATTAGGGGGTAGATTGATCTTAAAGCGTTCCGGAATTTGTCACGCGAGTGTAAGATGTGATGTTTCCAAGTGAGATTTTTATCTAGAATAATACCAAGGTATTTTGTAGTCTGAGACCATTGCAGTTGTGTGGAAAATAGTGTTGGTGGTGTGACTGGTTTGATTCTTTTAGTGAAGAGCACTGCTACAGTTTTGTCAACGTTTATCTTAATTTTCCAGTGATTAAAGTAAATTTCAAGTAATGCTAAGTGTTTATTGAGTGCTGAGGTGATTGTCTTTGGGTTTTTGTATGTGGCGAGGATAGCGGAATCGTCCGCGTAGAGATTTAGCATGGTTTGTGGATGTGAGGGTATATCATTTAGGTAAATATTGAAGAGAACTGGGCCCAGCAGGGATCCTTGTGTTACTCCAATGTTGACGTGGTGTGGAAGTGAGAGCGTGTCGTTGATTCTGACTTGGAAAGTTCTGTTAACTAGATAGGAATTAATAATGTGAGTAAGAGGGGAAGGAAAATGATGAATTATAAGTTTGTAAATGAGTCCGCTGATCCAGACCCGGTCAAAAGCCTTTTGGATATCGAGAAAGACAGCTCCAGAGGATCTGCTTCTCTGAAATCCAGCAGAGATTTTTTCCGTAAGTCTGAGCAGCGGATGATAAGTTGAGAGCTGTCTAGTGAATCCAAACTAGTTCGGGTTAAGAAAGTTAGTGTCATTAATGTGAGTATAAATTCTATTTAGAATAATGTGTTCAGCGATTTTGCTGAGACAGCATAATAGGGAAATTGGTCTGTACGAGTCGGGATTATGAATGTTTTTTCCTGGTTTTTTAATTGGGAAAACAATGGCAGTTTTCCAATAAATTGGAAAATGCCTAAGATAAAGAATTTTGTTAATAAAGCGAGTTAAAAGATGTGGAGAACCTTGAGTGGGAAATGCTTGATCATTTTGTTAGTAATGTTATCAAAACCAGGAGCTTTATTGTTTTTTAATTTACTGATAAAATTGATGATCTCATCGGGGTCAGTGGGAGCGAGGGAAGTAGTAGGAGGTAGAGAGAAAAAATTTTCAAGAGTGGAAGTGACGTCAGAATCTATGTTGTTCGTGTAATTATCTGGTCTTTTGTTTTCTGTGTAATTGTCTTTGAAGCTATTTGCAATTAAGTTCGCTTTCTGTTCATCGCTAGTAGCGGTGCCAGAAGCGTGGTTGAGAGAAGGGATGTTTGATCGTTTTTTCCTGAACGTTTTTTGGATTTGCCAGATGCTGTTGTCTTGTGTGTTTAAAGCTTTGAGTCTATCATTCCATACCTGCTGAGAATGTATTTTAAGTTCCTTTTTGATGTGTGCTTTGTAGTCTGTTTGATTCTGTTTTGTAAATGGGATTTAAAGTGTTGTGATAGAGTTTCCTAGCTCTGTTTTTTCTAGTGATGAGGTTACGAATGTGTTGTGGAGTGTACCTTGTTCTCTATTGGCTTAGACGATAGGTTGTGGGCGGAGCGAACTGCATCGGTGAAATTCATGATTTTTTCTTTGAGAATGTGTGGATTATTGATGTTATCGTAGTCCTGAATATGAATATTTTTAGTGAGGTGATTTTGAAATGAAGACCAACAAGTGGTAATTGCTCTAGGATTAACGTTGTGCTTAATGCTAATTAGTGAGAAATTTAAGAAAACTGGGTTGTGGTCTGAAGAGAGTTCGGATATGGAGAGAATGTTGTAAGGGAAGTTAAAGTTTTTAATAAGTGCAATGTCGAGAGTATTTGCCGTACCATAGCCAAATCTGGTAGGCATATTGGGGAAAGCAATTTCTAGGTCGTTGGAATCTGCGAAGTTTTTTAGTTGATTGCCTCGGGTAGAATTTTGTGAGCAATTCCACGCATTGTGTGTGGCGTTAAAATCGCCAAAAATCACACAATTATTATTGATCTGGAGAATAGAAGTGATATCTTGAGTGAAGCGAACTTTATCAGAGTGCGGGGGAACATAAATGGATGAGATTGTGATAGGATTTGTATTAGGTGGATTTAGTGTAATAATAGTGGCTTCAATGTGTTGTAAAGTTGTTGGTGTGTGTGGGGGGGGGTGAAATGTGGAATTGTGTTTTTGATTAAAATGAGAGTTCCGCTGGATGCAGGTCCGTCCGTAACGCGATCATTCCTGTAGCAGTAATAGTTATTAATGTAGATGTTGTGAACTGGTCTCAGATGTGTTTCCTGGATGAGAATTACGTCGGGCTGCGCTTCTCTACAAAAATTTTAAATTCGTGAATTTTGCTTAATATGCCGTTTGCATTCCATGAACACAAACTCAGGCCATGCATTGGGTGTCTAGTCATCGTCATCGTCATATATTGCCTCTATTAGGGCGTATAATTCTCGTTTTTTAGCTGATTTTCCTTTTTTATTATTTTTATGGTGTGTTACGTTATCATTAAAGTTCATGCTGCTAATTTGTTGTGTTAATGTAGAAAGTGCCTGAATTATTCCTTGCAAAGTTTGAGTGATTAGGGCAGCATTAGAGTTGGGATTATTATTTACTTGCTGTGGGGGGTTGTTTCGCGACTGGCCTGAGTTTGAGTTTGAATAGCAGGATTGGCTCTAACTTGTGGCGCCATCTGTTGTTTGTTTTTAGAGTTGGAGGTGTTATTGTTTGTGGCTGCTTGTGCATAGGAGACATTGGGTCGAATTATACTATTTACTACAGTGGAATAATTATTTTTGGTGGTAGTGAGGGTTCCTTTGCGAGGTTTTGGGTAGAGGGGGCATTTAGTATAATTGGCCATGTGGCCGAAAACCTGACAGTTAATACAATACGTTTCTTCTACGTGTTTAATTTGACATTCTCTAGTTTGATGTTGTTCTCCGCATTTGAGGCACCTGGGAGCTAGGTGGCAATTTTCCGCCGTGTGGTTAAATTTGTTATAGGAGTAGCATTGTGTTACTTCTTTATTGTCATATCCTTCGACGTGGATGGAAATGTAGCTGAGTTTATCAAGGTCAAAAATTTTTGCATTATGGATGTTACGTGGTAGGGAGACTAAAAAGACAGGGAGTTTTTGTTTATAGATTCTTCCGAATAATTGAGTAACTTTGATTACAGTGAATCCAAGTTCTTCGAGGTCGCTTTGAATGGTGTCCGGGTTGGTGTCTCGGGGGAGTCCTTTTATTACAATTTTAATGGGCCTATCTTTTTTGGGTGTTATGGAGAAAAATTCAAAATTGAATTCTTCCAGTATGTGGTTTAATTCGCGGTGTTGTTCATCGTTGTCAGTGTATAATTTAAAGTACTCCCCAGTCATTTTACTGCGGAGTGTTGGGAGTCGTTCGTTGAGGGTTTTTATTTGTTTTCTGTAGTTATCCGTGATTTTAAGGAACACTGGCGGGGGTAAATATGGTTTATTTCAGTTTGTGTGAGTTTGTGTGTTGTTAGGTGTGTTTTTCCTAGCGTTGTTATTGGTTGGGTTGAATCTAGTGTTGTTATTGTTAATGTTAGTTTTAGCTTTGACTTTAGGGTTGGTGGTTTGTGAATTATGTGTGTCGGTAGAGGCCGATCCTGCTATTGTATCTAATTTAAGATTATCAAATTTATTTTGAAGATCTATTTTAAAATTATTTTCTTCTTGAGAGATGGTCCTTCTAGTTTTGCGCGTTTGCCTATTAGAGGGGGACGTGAAATCGTCCTCTTTATCTTTACGCTTAGTAGCGGTATTTTTGATTAAGTCTTGCCTTTTAACATTAATTTTGGTTGGAGAGTTAGTTGGGGTGGCATGAGTGGTACAGCCTGGGGTGTTGCAATAAGGTTGAGAGGTAAACTCACTTACCGCTAGTTGTTGTAGTCGTCGAGCCTTCTGGTCTGGTACAGGAAAGTAGGGTCGTTGACATCGTCTATTCCTGCGATTTGCAACCCTCTAAGTGAGGATTTGATGGATTCGATAACAATTCCGAATTTCTCTATGTCCTTGTTGATGGCTCGTAGTCGTTCACAGTTTGTGATTGTCGGGGTTTCCGGTCGAGAGGAGTTAGTTGAGGATGGTAGTGACAGTTCCATAACATTTACGAAGTCCGTGGCCATAATCAGGAGGTAGGTAATGGAGGGAGGGGTAGTTGGTCAACTGGTTGCCGCCCTAACCTTTAAGCACTTAAAAGAGCTATAGGGAGGACTAATAAGTGAGTCCAAATTGAACCAAGTAGTCGAACGCAAAATAGCACAGAGCGTATAGATAACGCATCTGTACTTTATTGTATCTCAAGTCAAAGCAAACGTCATATCTTGGTAGCTTGCAGTATTTATTATAAAAAAAAGGTTTAAAATAGTGGTGTTGCAACCAATTTAACTACTAAGAGATTGTAGATTTTACTTATCTTTTTTTAAAAGATTTGCACTTAATTGAAAGAGCGTAGAATCACAAAACAGCCGTTTTCTCATTTCATACCATAAAAATTTCCTTTTAGTGTACACCTTAATACAATGTTTTACCCGTGCCTCACATAGGAATTTAAGCACACAATTGAATATATCAAAATATTTATATTTGTATTAGTCTGACACTAGCAGTCTGTAAAGTTTGTCACTAGCGCCATCTACATTCGGAATCTTGTTTCATTGCAGATAAAAGTAAGCAAAGGCAAATGATGGAAAACTTCAATTAACAAAATACTTGTAACGAACAAGGTATTATTGTTTAGTTTGCACTATATTTAACACGCATTGCATTAAAAACGCCAATTTGCTGGAGAACCATGATGTTGCATCCAGTACAAAAACACAAAGTAGAATTCTTCCGGTTGATTGCTTGAATATTAACGTCACACTGTTCAGCTACACGAGGGCTTTTGGCGAAGGACCACGTAATTTTGAACCATGGTCAAGTGACGATAATTCTTCCGGATTCTTAGAGTTCTTAATTCGAGAGATATATCGATACTGCAATTTTTTTCTTTCGATGTATATATCTTACGTTCAATTATGAAATTGTTGTTGTACGAGGATAGGACGCATTTTATTGCTCTCCTCTTATATTTAAACATATTCGCATTACTACAGTCCAGCTAATCTCGTTATCTCCTAAAATTTTCCTGTATCCAAGACCGGCGTGCTTATCCATAGTTCGTCCTTTTATGAAAAACAATAAAAATGAACGGAAAATATTACTTAGATGAGTGTGTCAGAATACTAATCATGTAAGGGCCTCGGACCATTGACATGGACGCGAAAGTCATGCGATTAACCCAAGATAAGTTAAGCAGCGCGTGGAACCGTGTTAATCTTTTGATTTCCGTTCCCTCTCAGGAACTTAGTATTTCAGACAACAAGGAGATTACTAGGAAGGTACGATACTTGTTTTATATATAAATTATATAATGTTTAAAATAGTGGTGTAAGTTATTATTCTAACACAATATATGCATTCTTATTTCACCATTTTTATTGCTTCCGCTGACTGCACATGAACAATGAACCTCATTTACCCCTATGTACATGTTTTATTATATTACATAAAAAAATGATTCATTATTCCACCAAAAGCAATACGGAATTATTTTGAAAACAATGTCGATGAAAATTAAGAATCATTAAATAATTAAAAATAAATTACTTTCCGCTAACCCTAGAAATTTTTCTTTTCAAATTATAAAAACTGGACGCATTACTAACCTGCAATACAAAATTATTATTACTATTTATTATATCTCCTTGATAATAGATTACTACATGTCTGACACTAAATTCAATTAGTGCCATTTGAATTAAATACATTTTAAATTGCAAAAGAAAATAAATCAATCCAAATTCCTCCAAACAAAATACACGCTTTTTTTTTGTTTTTTAACTTAATTATCAATATTTTGTAAAAAGCAAAACAGAAATACGTTAAATAATGACAAAGTACTTACGAAGACAGAGTAGCTGGAAAAGAATTTATAAATTTTTTTTTTTTTAATATTGTGGTGTAAGTTCCTATTGTACCCATACAATTTTAATTTTTATTTCTCCATTTTTCTTGTTCCCACTGATTGTATGAACAATGAATGTCATTTCCCCTAGATACATATTTTACTATATTACATAAAAAATACGTTTCGGTGCTCACGTCAGTAACAATATTTTAAAAAGCACAAAAGAGGGATTTTTAAGTTTTATAGTCTTGTCAACATGAAACAAGATCACGTTCTTTTTAGAGAAAATATAAACTGAATTGTAGTAAGAAATTTTCAAAAAATAAAGTTTTTCAGTTATTATTTACCTAAATTAATTCAATTACTCTTTGTAGAGATGTATATTTAAAAAAACCCACCTTACTTTCACAAGTAAGTGAATTCCAGGTAGCGCGCTACTTGTTCTTATTTGATGAGATTAGAGCGTTCACTTGGAATCCTAAGATGACGTAATATTTTCTGAAATTGGTGTTTTTATGTATATTTTGTATTGTGGGGAGTAAAGTTAACTAAATAATGATTGTTCCTCTATATATATCTCGAGAAAAGATATTTGTTATTTTACCTTAAAATAATAACAATCATGGAGGATATCATTAAAATAAAAAAGCGGGGTAATTCCTAGTAAAGCGGGACATGATTGACCAGGGCCGGTTGGGAAGGTAAGCTCATGATTAAAAATTTGGTCTATAGGAAGCAACAAAAATTTTCATAGTACAAAAAAAAAA
>BMAV01024262.1:0-35188 GCA_019973955.1 Trichonephila inaurata madagascariensis | reverse complement strand
CTTGATAATTTATATGGTTTATAATTAAGGTCGTATTGTAGCTTTAGAGTCAAAGTACATTATTATTACATTCAAATACTTGTTATTGTATGGGGGGCGATGAAAATTATTATTGAAAATTGGGTCGCAAATATTTAAAGTTTAGGAAGCACTGCTGTACAGTAGTGATCTTCAAACTGTGTTCAGTAGAGCTCTGGGGAACCAAGAGGGGTTAACTCCCACTGGTTATGTAAGTCAAAATAAAAAATATAAGAGAAAACCATAAATGGGTATACAAAACGGTTTCTCGTTCTGTATGGAGCTTGCATGACCACTTGTATCTAAAGCCTTGTTTTCTAATGAACACGGGTCATACGTCTTGCAAGGGTTGGGGAGGGGGAATTTTATCAAAAAAAATCCGACCCTGGGCAGCTTTTTGAACAATTTCCTGCAACTTTTACCCTTTTGCATATGTGAGTCCGTGAGCTATTACATCAAGCACATTCATGTATTATGATATGTTAAAGGACGAATGAGAAAAAAATGGGGTAGAATGACTGATAAAAAAAATACCTTTTATCGAAGAATGTATTGGAATTTAAAGTTTCGAAATTGGAATACTGATGCAGCTCGAATCATAATGCATAATTATTGCATTATGCTAAAAATTGTTAAAAATGAGGTGCCTTTAAAATTTATTGTATAAAAGTGTGTTCATTTTTCTGAAATTATTGGTTTTTAGAATTTACCTCTCACTTCAACAAAAACGGAGTCTTCATCGTAATTCTTCGTCATTCCTGAATCTATTGAATTTTCTGCTCGACAAGTGAAAATACCTCTGTCGGATGGTGTCATGTCTCTGAATATCAAGTAGGAATTCGTCACACCTCCGTCTGCTGAATAGATGGAAATTCGATGATCTTTTTCTTTTATTTGAGAAGCCATCAAATTTCCTAAAAAAAAAGTAAAGCAAAATCATTATAAAAATTGCCGAAAAGTAACAAAATACAGACTTTTGTTATGTATATGAAAGAAAAAGTATTTTTTAACAACATTTTGAAACACAAATGGGGCTATATATATATTTTTTTTATCCCTAATCAATTCCTTAAAGTTAATGGTGACTTGAATCAAATTTTAATGCTAGAAAAGGAAATGACTTAAAATATCCAAAACTGCTATGAGGTTTATTCCGATAGGCTCAAGGGTAGTTACTGCCAATAAACTGAAATGCAAAACATGTTTTCATTCAAAATGAAATTTTATATATATTAGAAGATACAATTCGATCCCTATGAGGGATGAATCAACTCTGTTCACACAGAAAATATATACAGTTTTTAAAAAAGTATTAAGGTATCCGACTACGTTCACACAGAACCGTGATTTTAAGAAAGCGCATAAATGGATAATTTTCATGATATTTAGTGTCACTTAGATTAGAATACATGTATAAAATTGTTTTAAGGACATTTTGATAAAAAAAATTATTTAAATACAATATTTCGGCAAAAAATTAACTTAGAATAACCTTTTTTCAAAATGTTCGCCTTCTGTGAAAAATGCTTCTATTATAATAATATTTTGCCTGTATATTGCTCAGACCTCTGTACAGAGGCTCAACTATGATTTTGGAAAAATTCACATTATTTTCAGAGTTACAACCCATTGAAATAATGATCGGCGTTTTTTTCTTAAAATTGCTTCCCTCTGTTGTCGTAAAACATGGATAAACCCACTTTTAAGTCATATATTTCAAAAATTCTAGTTGAGCCTCTGTATAGAGGTCTGAGCTATATACAGGCAAAATATTATTATAATAAAAGCATTTTTCACAAAAGGAGAATATTTTGAAAATGGGTCATTCTATGTTCATTTTTTGTCAAAATATTGTACTTAAATAATTTTTTANTTTGAGAATGGGCTGTTCTATGTTCATTTTTTGTCAAAATATTGTACTTAAATAATTTTTTTATTGTAATACTATTCTTAAAACAATTTTATATACATTTTCTAATCTAAGTGACACTAAATATCATAAATATTATTCATTTATACGCTTTGTTCCGAACGTAGTCGGATACCTTAAAATAAAATCAGGGCCAACTGCACTCGTGAAAAGGCAAACAGAGGGGCTCCAAGACCTTATCCATATACCTCACAGCACTCCCAGTCTCGCTTTCAAAGACATGGAGGTATGTGCGGCCATCTAACGTGATGCGTGCCCAAACCATCAAGCCACTGCTGTCGAAATGGTCAATTTCTCGGACATTGGAGGTTAGGTAGTGGGTCTCTGGTTCTCTCAATGCGAAAGTACGGCATTAATCACTTTTTAGGAAGTGAAGAGAACGGCCACCTATTGATTCATGGTCCAATCTCTATTCTTCTGTTCTAAAGAGAACAGGTTTTCTTGCAGACAGCTTTTTCTCATGAAGTTTTCTGGAATTAGTTACCCTTGAAATTCGGGATCCTGTAGCAGCATACAACTCACGAGCTGTAGCGTTCCTGTTAAGCCTCGCTATAATGGAGAATTGGCGATCTTCTCTGGTCGTCGTGGCTCTTGGGTGACATTGACCAGTCTTTCTCTTGCCGGATCTAGTAACCTGAGACTGTTTCCATAAGCTGAACATGACGCTGGGTGTTAAACTGAGTTCTCTGCAAAATTGGATTTGAGACTGGCCTTCTTCTAGCCTACTTACAATTTGCCACCTACTTCTCTCATAGTAGAGCTGTAAGAAAAATGCTAAGAAATTGGGTGAGGTGTATTTAGAACGAAATGCGGTTTTTTGCAGGCGCGAATCCCGTTCCACGATTGGTTTTGCCCACTCTCATGTATACACTTATATATTCGGCACATAAGATATACATCTTTGTTTCGAAGCAGTATTTTTACATTTAGTTCAATTCTTTTTATGAAATTTGACAAAATTTGCAAATTTTCTTAATTTTGAACTACAGTGTATGTACTGGGGGGGGGGGGGTTGGGAATGGGTATTTAATGAATTTTAATAGTGTTTTTAAAAAAACCTATTTCTACTAAAAAAAGAATACAATTTTTCTTTCGAAACAAATTATGCAGTCTTTTTTATAACAGCTAATAATATCACTCTGAGATCAAAACTTCTTGCCCAAGGATTTAAATTATTTTAGTGTTTTTCGAAGCTAACTTTGTTGCCATTTTTGTAACACCTAATTCTGCGACTGTGTAAATGAATTCACTCATAGATTAAATTTTTTTGTTTTTGTTTTATTCGAATGGTCCTCACTTAACACAATTTGATTACGAAACTCAACTAAGAAAGAATTTATTTAAAAAAGGAATTTATTATAAATTAGTACTAAAATAGCGGGAAAAATTCTATTTGCAGTTCCATTATAGAAAAAAAAAATGAAGCAAAGATTTATTGGTGTTGATTAAAAATCAGCATAGTGATAGCTTGCATTGTGCTGCTTGGAAAGTACAAAGCCTTAATTTTCTTTTAATTTCATTAATCATAATGTATGAATGAATACTTAACTTAATTAATCAGCGAAATATGCGGATTAATTTTATGAATCAATAGTTCCTTTTAATATAAATTATGTTTAATATTACAATTTGTTTATATTGTTGTGCCGAATGGTTCTTTAATTTTGCAGATTCTTTTACTATTTTGAATATAAAGGACGTAATACGATAAAAAGATTTGTCTATTTTTACAATTTCATAAGATTTATTATTTTCGAAATATTTTTTTTTTAAGGAAAAAGTATTCTGAGCTCGAGTTATTTTCGTTAACATAAATCAAATATCGCCTTATTTGAGAGCAGTGCTATTAGCTCCCAGCCTTTTAATCGCCGCAGACCGGTTAATGTTTCATAAATTTACAGCGGCACTTTATATTACATATTAAATCTATATCTCTTTCTCTATTTTTATCTATATCTATCTATATCTATATCTATCTATATTTATCTATATCTATATCTATCTATATTTATCTATATCAATATCTATCTATATATATCTATGACTATATCTATGTCTATATCTATGTATATATCTATCTATATCTATATCTATGTATATCTATACCTATCTATATCTCTATATATATCAATATCTATATATCTATATCTATATCTCTATATATATCTATATCTATATACAGTCCTACCTCTATATAACGATGTCGCGAAATCCCGGAAAAAAAGTTCGTTATATGGAAAATTCGTTGTATAGAGGTTCATTTTTTAATATACTTTATAAACCACATAAAACAAATTTTAATTTCATAAACACTATATATTAAAAAAATAATTATTCACACCTTTTTATAAATTTATACATGCTTATTTTATATATCTTACCCATCTAAAAAGAAAGAAAGAAAGAAAAACCGCAAGAAAAACAAGAAAAAAGATTGTCGAAGAATTCACTGTATTTTTAATATTAAGAAAATAATTTTATACTAAAATTAATGAACTTTAAGGACATTTTATAATTTAAAGCACAGAAGCAAAATTAAACATACATTATTTCATAATTAGAAAGCGGGACAACTCCACTGAGGATGAAAGAGGATATCGAAGATGTTTCTAGTGAACTGGGCAATGGGGGTTACAGGTTGCACTTCTTCGATGAAACGTCCAAAACTATTACTCTCGGCGAGTTAGATCTAATAATACCAGTTCAAAATTTTTGACGACCATAAAATGTGTTAAGGAGAGAATAACTTGAAATTTTTTAAGAAATACTTTAAAAAAAAGGGAGAACAAAAATTGAATCACAAGAGAAAAAGTTCGTTATATAGAAAACGCCCTTCTCTATAGAGAGATTATTTTACGAAGAAAATCATGAAGTGTTCAAGGTCCCAGGAAAAAATTGGCTATATATAAAAATTCGTAATATAGAGGTTCGACTGTATATATATATATATATATATACATCCATATCTATCTATATATATATATATATCCATATCTATAAATCTATAGATAGATATAGATATAGATTTAACATGTAATATAAAGTGATTTTCGGGTAAAGCCGCACGAACCCGAAAAAAATACACTACAGTAAGTAAAAAGGAAATAATTTAATGTTTCTTGAGTGACCTAGTACTACTTGATCCTCAGACCGGGAGTTGGGAACCACTGGCTTAAATAGCACACAACTTACGTGTGTGCTTTGTACTCTACAAAAAGTTAAAAAAAAAAAAAACTTTACTAAAAATTTTATCTATTTCGATATTAAAAACCAATTTTTTTTGTTACATTTACATTGTTTAAATTGACTTTTATCTAAAATTTCTTTTCACAATCATTTTCATTCAATATTTATATCAGATATTGTATGCTCTGTAATGGCTCATTGTTCTACATATTGAAAAACTCATATTGTATTTAAAAATTATTTAAATACAATATTTCGGCAAAAAATTAACTTAGTATAACCTTTTTTTCAAAATGTTCTCCTTTTGTGAAAAATGATTCTATTATAATTATATTTTGCCTGTATATAGCTCAGATCTCTGTACAGAGGCTCAACTATTATTTTTGAAAAATTCACATTATTTTCAGAGTTACAGCCCATTGAAATAATTATCGGCGTTTTTTTTCTTAAAATTTCTCTCCTCTGTTGTCATAATACACGGATAAACCCACTTCTAAGTTATATTTTTCAAAAATTCTAGTTGATCCTCTGTACAGAGGTCTGAGCTATAGACAGGCAAAATATTATTATAATCGAAGCATTTTTCACAAAAGGAGAATATTGTACTTAAATAATTTTTTACTGTAATACTATTCTTAAAACAATTTTATATACATTTTCTATAATCTAAGTGACTCTAAATATCATACTTATTATCCATTTATACGCTTTTACAAAATCACGGTTCCGAACGTAGTCGGATACCTTAAAGAGGCCTTTTCAAACAAATGACCAAGTCCATTGAGTGATAGTTCTAACGTCTACTTTTTTTTTCTTCAGGTCTCACAGGTCCGCCGGTCATCGATGGCAGCTACACTGCTAGAGGAGAAATGGTGGAGACGCTGGAGGACGAGTCCCAATTGTTGACACAGATTGCCTTCGAAGAGAGTTACGACCAGGATAGGCAACAGGCCGCTTTCAGAGTTTGGATGATTGGCAAAAACGTCACCTTCGTGGAGAACTTTAAAACCAAACAGACATTCCAGTACAACGATACGGGTAAGGACAGCGAACGATTCGTAAAGTGGATCAATAGTAATATTCTAAAAATTAACTGTCTGTGGAAAGTTAAATTTTTCTTGGGGGTCCCTATAAACAACGTCAGGTTTAATATAAAATAAAAAAAAAATTGATTCATTTTTATTTTAATGGAAATTTAAATAAATAACAATCATTCACTCAGATATTCCCGAATGGGTGTTGAACCCTTTTGAGAGTGAACAAACTCAGATTCCAAACACAGATGATGAATCCATACTAATATAGGAACATCTTATTGAAATGTCCACAAATAAGGGATTTAAGGCAATGTGTTTGAAGAAGGATACCACAAACTCTTGTTACAAAAACAGATCTCAATTTTATATCCTGTATTATGGGTTATTGTACAGAAGGTGTTGACCTCTTTACTGTCTTCCTATACGGTAGAATGTGGATTCAGTGCCGTTATAAACCTCATCACAAAAGAAAGAAAAGAGAAGCAGAAACCGACAAAAAATCAGTGCTCGTGGGGATTTACGATTGCTACTCACAAACATTGAGCCGGACATAAATACACTTATAACATGTCATCAAGTTTTCATCCAAGTCATTAATTTTTTTATCTTATTTTAAACAAAAGTTATAGTTTCAATAAGTAATTCTTCAACAAAATTATTATTAATTTTTTTAATTTGTAATTTGTAAGGTATCTTTGGTTTATTTGGGCATGGCAATACCGACACTGAAAAATTGAATACTGGATAGAAGTAAAGAAGTTTAATGAGCTAGATTTTCAACTATATTGAGTAGGTGGAAATGTTTCCTGTGTAGTACACACACAAACTGCGGTTTCCTCTTGTCAACAATAATACGTTCTGTTTGGGAAGTAATGCAATGATAAGATCTGCTTATTTTGAAATCTCTAAGCATATTATTATTTACCTCTGTGACAAACCTACGGTACATGGGCACTATTTCTTATCAGATATATCCATTGATATTCTCTTGATTAGTTCAATAATCCTTAAGAGAATTGATAAATATGAACGAATTTACTATAATTACTACACTCAGATGATTCTAGTCTGATGACTAAGATTTGGAACATCTCATTATGTCTTTGGCCCACTCTATCCTCAGCTGAATATGTATCTTAATTTGATTATGAGGCAATGTTATTTTCGTTCCAGTTGGGATATCCAGGAACTAATAGTCGAGATTTTTATTTCAGCTTGATGGAAAATATTGTGTAGAGTGGTTTTTGAGGAAGTGGGGTCAATTTCATATCACAAAGATGTTATAAAGTTGAAGCCCTTCCTTTCCCCGTTCGTTGAGTTATCATGAACGTTCATGCGAACAAATATTGTAAAAATAGACAATTAAATGCATCTTGTACCATAAATCTTCTTTCGATTGAAATGTTAAAAATCTTGAGGAGCAACGATAAGTATGTAACGCATACAATCAGCAGACCACCTATAAAGCTTATTATATTTTACAACATTTAAGGTATCCGACTATGTTCGGAACCGTGATTTTGCAAAATCGTATAAATGGATATTATTTATGATATTTAGTGTCACTTAGATTAGAAAATGTATATAAAATTGTTTTAAGAATAGTATTACAATAAAAAATTATTTAAGTACAATATTTTGACAAAAAGTGAACATAGAATGACCCATTTTCAAAATATTCTCCTTTTGTGAAAAATGCTTCTATAATAACATTTTGCCTGTATATAGCTCAGACCTCTATACAGAGGCTCAACTAGAATTTTTGAAATATATAACTTAGAAGTGTGTTAGGACAACAGAGGGGAAAAATTTTAAGAAAAAAAGCCGATAATTATTTCAAAGGGTTGTAGCTCTGAAAATAATGTGAATTTTTTAAAAATCATAGTTGAGTCTCTATACAGGGGTCTGAGCTATATACAGGCAAAATATTATTATAATAGAAGCATTTTTCACAAAAGGAGAACATTTTGAAAAAAGGTTATTCTAAGTTAATTTTTTGCCGAAATATTGTATTTAAATAATTTTTGTCAAAATGTCCTTAAAACAATTTTATACATGTATTCTAATCTAAGTGACACTAAATATCATGAAAATTATCCATTTATGCGCCTTTTTAAAACCACGGTTCCGAACATAGTTGGATACCTTAAGAAAATCTGTTAAACGACCAGTAATCAATATTGTGTCTTTTTAGAACAAAATTACTTATGAAAAGGTTTAAAAATAGCGTGCTCAGTTTGCTTATCAAAGCACTAAAAATGTGTCTATTTATTATCCATTAAGTTACTTTCTTGTTCTTAGACTGCACCTTAGAGACTGTGGAAGAATGGATCAAGACCAAGTCTCCCCCTTCCCTGCTGGCTTACGAGGACATAAACGGCACGGTACGGTTCTCTCTGAAGCAATTGTTTGCTTTGGACAACAAATACTTGAAAGAGTCTAATGTATCCTCCACCTTTCGTGGGATACCAGCCAACAAGTGGATGTATGAAATCAGGGGTACTGATAAGGATACCCTGAAGACCACTGTTCTCAACGTATACGCCTACTGGTCAGGTGAGTCATTAGTATTTGGGTTTCTGTTCCAGCCAGTGTGAATGCTGTTGTATTTTGAGATTATCTTTGCCTATACTGGGACTACCCAAATGTAAACGGGACGGCTAAATTGCAGAATTGGTCACTGGTTGGCAAGATGTATTTTTTGCACTTTTACCGAGATTGATAAGTGCGCCAAGTGTGGTAATCCAGCCGATAAGCAGTAAGGAGAAATCGTATTGGCGCATTTTCGCGCCTGCCCAGTACGTTTTATTATTATTTTTTTTATTTAAATAGTTTTGTAGAATAGGTGTGTGTGTTCTGTAATTTTTACATTATTAATTTTTTAATTTTTGAAATTTATTATTCGCTACTTATTGTTATGTATATTATTATTTATTAATCTGGTTTAGAAGTAAATTTTTTAATGGTTAATATATTTATGCAGAACGATTTTAATTCGGTTTCTTCTCAAACTTAAGCATTTCTGTGGTTTGGGTTCTCGTTTGTCGTTAGCTCGCCTTTTTGAGCCTACTTTTTTGTGGAACACTTTGTGGAATATTTTACAAATCGTTTTTTTTTGCTTCGTTCTTCCGGCGTGGATTTGTTTACTTAAGGAAAATTTCTGTTTCGTCATATACATTTTTACAGATACTCGCGATGGCCACCATTAATATTAGTATTCTTGCAAATGTATCTGAATGTATGTAGAAATATACTGAGTATTCTGAAAGATTTTTTGATATGTTGCCTCTGCTTTGATGCATAAAGACAATTTTATTGGATCATCGTATGAATATTCGAACTGTGGAAAACATGAAATTGAGAGAAAGAAAGGACTAAAAGGCAGCAAATGATGGTTTTGAAAATAGTGTACTCTTTAATTTTCAGTTTTAATTAATTACAATTAACGAAAATTAAATTTCCTAACGATTTTAAATTTTAAAACGATTTTCCACTTTAAAGGTTTTTTAAGTGCTTTTTTTTGTGATAATTTTATTTTTCCGCCATCTTGAATTTCGCGCTCTTGCATTACTGTCTTAAGGAGGGGTTGCTACTAATAAGGGCAACACGCGAGAGTGTGAGCTAACTCGGCGATTTTTCCAAATCGCGCCAACAATTGGCTGATTCTGCAATTCAAAGTGCTGTCAAAATTAACAGCCCTTTTTCTTATCGATTAATTTTTGTTCTGTGATAAGTTGACTTTACTGATTCTCTGTGAGAGCAGTACTTTTTTAAATATGATACTAATTATGTTTGAATAAATCATTATATTTCTTATAGTATAAAAATGCATTTCGTTTTTTACACTTGAAATTCCTTTTTGCACTAAGTGAAAAAATGTGTGTATTTGAAAAGTGCATAGTTTTAAACACACAGTATAGTAAATTGGTACATGTATCTTATAACAACCAATTAATATTTACATTGAGAAACGTCTTTCTTTCTTTCTTTTTTTTTTTTGAAGAATTGCATCATGTCGGGGTCCTTTTGACTTCGTAATGTAAACTTTTTTCTTCAAACGTGACGATATACGTAGAATGGATGAATGTATGGTTGGAAATTGAATATATTATGCAGAATCATATGTGCATATCGTATAACATTCTGCATACATACATTATACAATATTCTGTATTCTTTGTAAAATATCTTATATAAATTGTTCAATGTTCTAAGCACACACTATATAATATCTTATATACATTATACAAAGTACTATACATCTGATATACGTATACAATATGCTATGCATTTACTGTACATTTACAATATTTTATGTATTTTATGCACATTATGCAATGCCCTATATACCTTATACGTGCGTACTTTAACCAGTATAACATATACACTATATATAATAATTTATGTACAATGTATGAAACCTTATGTTCATTGTACAACATCTTACATGCATATATTACAGAATCTCACATACATTATAATATATTCTATGTACGCTGACAGTACATAAAAAAAAATATATATATTTTTTTTTGGCTTTGTATATTGCATATTGAAGGCCCAGCGGTCGAGTGGTAGCGCATCGCGCTTCCACACCACTGGTCCGGGTTCTTTTCCCGGGCTGGGGAAGGTCGACTCAGCCTTTCATCCCTTCAGTGGGTATATAAATGAATACCAAGCTTGCTTGGGGACTGAAACACTGGGGGTTTCGTTTCAGACTGACCACCTAATCGGGACATCTGTTCAAGCACCTCAGCACCCAATGGTCACGTATACTAGGATGGACACTGTAGACCCTGGCTCTGGTGGGATGTTGCACCACTGAGTTTAAGTTATATTGCATATTAACTGCAAGAGATTAAATTCAGTGAATAAGAGAATTACGAATTTTTGTGTGTCCACTTACATTATATATCAGTCGAATTTAAAAAATTATACTAAAAAAATATTCTTATGCTTGTTACAATCTTCTAAATATCTCTTAATTTTTTAAACCTAGTGATAGTTATTTTATATTAATTAATGAATATTATAATTCATTAAATAATTACCGCTAATTAGTTGTTAAAATTATTTAGAGCTTTATAATTACGATAGAGATGTACTGTTATCAAAATTACGAAAACAATTTAAGATTTTTTTTCTATATTCGAGGATATAAGGTTGTATTTGAACGTTTTAAAATAGCAAAAATTTGGATACACTTTTGAAAGAAAAAATGTAAGAAAAGGTTTTATATATATATATATATATATATATATATATATATATATATATATATATATAGGTAGGGTTTGCCTTAAATTATTTTCCATTTATTTATATCAGGGGTGGCGAACCTTTATTAATCAACGTGCCATTTTTTCTAATGAAGTGTTTAATGAGGTATATACATGCCGTCAAATAATTTTGACTCGTGATTATTGGGAAAATAATAAAACTAAATGCTAACAATTTATTTAACACGAAAAAATACAATTTGAAATGTATAGTAGTAAATGTTTTTGTTATGAGTGTAATTCAAATTAAAGTAACATTAATGTGACGTCTGTTGTGCAGATTAGATAAAAAAACATAGTAGGATTGTAAGATGTTACTTTGAGCAGAATGCATGCTGAAGTAATCTGCCAAACGGTTTCTAAGCGAGTCTTTAATGTTATTCATCTTTGAAAGTAATGACTCTCAAGCATTGGTAAATGAAAATATGGTTAATATATAGCATGAGCTAGCTTCTTCAAACAGTTAAATGTGTTTGGAATTCGTTTTACGTACAATGTTCTACATGCAACTGTCCAGAACATAAAAACACACCACTTTGTTGCCGTTACTAATCATGCCACTGAACCACCGTTTGAAATTCTCTGTTACATTAACTATCTTGCACTTATTGTTTTTTGCTCAATTAGCCATGTGAAATAACGGTTAAAAATCGTAAATATAACACAAATAAACTTTAAAATATACGTTAGTGTGTCAACTAAATTTACTAGACTATGCGCGTAAACAAGCTTCGCATCATTAGCATTTACAGTCCACGAGGTAACAAAGTCAAGACAATAAGCGAGTGTGCTCTCCGCAGCACCGAGAACCAATCACTCGCGTTTAAACGTAATAATTCATTATGAACTTTGTTATTTTGAACTAAAACCAAAACCGTTTTGATCGGTGGAGTGCCCAAAATATTGTGTCGGGTGCCATCAATGGCACGCGTTCTAATGATCCGCCATCCCTGATTTATCCTATTTCATGCATGTATATATAGACAATGTATGTATAATGAGGAGAATATTCCGTACATGCATAACAAATTCTCTATACTCAATGTTTTCTTCAAGCTCTAATTTAAAAAAATTTTTGTGAACTATACTTCCCCATCAGTGGAGCTGATCATGATTGCATGGATGATAAGCAATATGGATGTGGCAACTCATACCACAGGTTCTTGGTAATTGCTACGAAAAGGAATTTTAAGCGCATCTATCCGATAGGGAAAATAATGGCCGCGGTAGCCGAACGGTATAGGAATCGGATCATGGCTTGCCTTGTCACGAGTTCGAGCCCATTACCACTAAATACCCGCCGTGTAGTGCAGCGATGCACGTTAAATCTGTCGAGAGCTGAAACGTCCTCCCGTTGGTGTGGTGTGGTAGTTAGGAGAAGGAGTACCAGCTCAGGTGTCGTCCACGTCACTTGGCTGTGGTTCAAAATTACGTGGTCTGTCGCCAAAAGCCCTCGTGTAGCTGAACAGTGCGACGTTAATATTCAATCAACCGATAGGGAAATTCAAATAGTTTAAGGAGAAGTAATTACCGTAAAATCGGAGTATAACGCTCTCCTATACTTTCAAGCTGCAATTTTTAATTTTTAGGTATATTCGCCGTATAACGCGCACCCCCTTTTTATGAAGAAACCTGAAATGTACGTGCTCAATGCTCTTATGTTTTGAAGTCATTTATTCGAGGTATTATTCTAAGCTTTAGAAAAAAAAAAAAATAGTATACTTATAAAACTACGACCTTTTAAGTTAATAAGGAATGTAATTTCTTTTAAATAAACAGTATTTCGAAAAATAATGGTCTATTTTTTCCTCTATGCTCATATTTTTATTTTTAAAGCTCTCCTTTTTATACCCGGTGTATAACGCACACCCACAAATTTCGATCTGCGCGTTATACGCAGGATTTTAGGGTAGTACGTTTGATACTTTTTGTTCCGATTTATTTGTATGCCATCGATTACTGTATGTAACGTTATTGTCAGATTTTATATTGCTCTAGTAGCTGTTTTATAAGTTACGTAGCTTTGCTTGTTAATAAAATGACGGAAGAAAATTTCGCAATATCTGTTTATAATTGAAGAACACATACCTTGGAATAATTACAATAATGATAAGTGCTATTTTTGTGTATTGTATATTTATTATTATTTTATTTTTTATGGAAAGATGTTTTTAAGAGGTATTTTGCTTAGGTATGTTATAAACGGTTTTATTCTGAAGAAACTAAAAGTATTTGATACAGATGACAAAAATAACTTTAACTCAGTCAATCTCTTCATTTTCGTTAATGTGCTTCAGAGAATATTAATAAGACTTCCACTTAAGTCAGCTTTGCTAAGCATTAAAATTGTTCGAGAAAAATATCTTCGCATCTTTCTAATCGGCAAATTTTGAAATATTTATTAAAAAAATGAACATAAATAACTAGTTTCACGAAAAGATTCACATACAATTTTAGCTGTTCATACAATTATTCAAAGGGATTCAAGGATTGAATCCCTTTACAAGATTCAAAGGGATTTCGTTATTTATGGTATCAGTTTTTCTATAATGGAACTCGATTCTTTACAGATGGAACTTGGGACACATCTTCAAGCAAAAAAATCATCCCTCTGGGATACATTGTTTCCCGCATGAACTTTTCAAGGGGCCAAGCCGATGTAAAGCTTCATGAACAATTCATCAACGTTTATAGCTTTGCAGTTGGACGAGCAGATCACAAGCTTTTTGAGGTAGGTACTGAGAAAGAAAGTCCCAAAGGATTAAAAAATTAAGCTTCTCAAAATTCGTTCTAAATAACTTTATTTTAATGAGATTATAATAAAAAAATATCTTGAATTCAGTATATACAAGTATTAACACATCAAAGACGGTATGCAGTGGATATAAAGCCTAAATTTCCGCAAACTTTTTGCACAACAAACTAAAAACAAAAATATAATAATAAAAAAAAATTAAATTAATAATTTACAAATAAAATTAATAATTATAATAATAAAATAAAAGATGAATAAATTTGAAAAATGAAAGACAAGAATTTACGTCTTCAATTGTTAATGGGATACAGAATTTAAAAATTTGTGACAATTTTAATATTTTTAAATGAATGTCAATCTCAACAAAAGTATTAATTCATAAATAAAATTATCCATTATTTAAGCTGTGAAACTTTCATCGTTTTGAAGTTACAAGGACCAAATTTATGTAGATATGCAAATCGAATACTTCAGAACAGGGGGAGGAGCAATATTGTTACGTTGATCGGGGTTCGAGGATTTTATTCAAATTAGTTGCAAAGAACAAGACAGTTCTTTTTGAGTGATGGGAATTTATCATCGAAAATCCAATTCTTGAGGGATTTAACCACTAGGAGGTTTCATTTCAGACTGACCACCTAATCGGGACATCTGTTCTGACACCTCAACTTAATGGTCACATGCTGGGATGGACGCAGGCCACGAATACTGGGCTGCAGGATGTTGCTACCACTGAGTTTAAGTTATATTGCATAACACTGCAGAGATTAGGAGTTCGAATGAATAAGGAAAATTACAATTTTTGTGTGTCCATACATTTATATATCAGTCAATTTAGAGGTATGCTAAAAATATTCTTGTATGCTTGACAATCTTCTAAATGTATCTTAATTTTTAAACCTGATGATAGTTATTTTTATATTAATTAATAGGGGTGTATAATTCATTAAATAATTTGCAACTAATTAGTTATTTAAAATTATTTAGAGCTTTATAATTACGATAGAGATGTACTGTTATTTATCAAAATTACGAGAAAAACAATTTAAAAGATTTTTCTATGTTCTTTGAGGATATAAGGTTGATATTTGAACGTTTTAAATATAGCAAAATTTGGATACACTTTTTGAAGAAAAAAATGTAAGAAAACGGTATATATATATATATATATATATATATATATATATATATATATATATATATATATATAGGTAGGGTACATAAATTATTTTCCATTTATTTATATCTGAGGGTGGCGAACCACACAGTAATCCAACATTATACATTTTTCTACAATAGAGTGTTTAATAAGAGGTATATACATGCCGTCAAAATAATTTGACTCTGTGATTATTGGAAAATAATAAAACTAAGTATAACAATTTATTTAACACGAAAAATACAATTTGAAATGTACATAGTGAAGTAAAATGTTTTTGTTTATGGAGTGTAGTTAATTCAAAGCAACATTAATGTGACGTCTATATTTACGCTGCCAGATTAGATAATAACATAGTAGGATTGTAAGATGTTACTTTGAGCAAGGGGTACCATGCAAGTAATCACCAGAAACGGTTTCTAAAGCGGAAGTCCTTTAATGTTTATTCAAATACTGAAGTAATGACTCTCAGCATTGAGTAAAATGAAAATATGGTTAATATATAGCGCAGGCTAGCTTTATTTCAGACAGTTAAATGTGTTTGAATCTCGTTTTGCATTGCCGTATTTCTGCACGCTGTCCAGAACCCACTAAGCACACTTTTGTTGCCGTTACTAATCCATGCCACTGGGCTACCGTTTGAAATTCTCTGTTGCGGCTTACCTTCTCTTGCACTTATTGTTTTGCTCGAATTAGCCATGTGAAATAACGGTTAAAATCGTAAATATAACACAAATAAACTTTAAAATAACGTGCGTGCGTGTCCTTCATAATTTACTGAACTATGCGTAAACAAGCTTCGCGTATTATGGCATTTTACAGTCACGAGTAACAAAGTGGAATAGCCGGCAAAGCGAGTGTAATGTCTCCGCAGCACCGAGGAGACCAATCCGCTTAGCGATTTTAAACGTAATAATTCATTTATGAACTTTTGTTGTTTTGGACTAAAGGCTTCGGAAACCGTTTGATCGGTGGCATTACCCCAAAACAATATTGTGTCTGAATTTTGTGCTTCCTTTTTGCCGTTCTAAAATGATCCACTACATCCTGATTTATCCTATTTCATGCATGTATATATGGGTAATGTATATAGCCTCTAAATAAGGAATATTCATATAACTCAGAAATTCTCTATACTCAATATTTTTCTTTAAGCTCTATTTAAAAAAAAAAATTTTTTCGTGAACTATCACTTCCCCCCCCATCGAGATGGAGCTGATCGCAATTGCGTGGATGGTAACCAGTAATGGATGTGGCTTCGGCTCATACCACACAGGTTCTTGGTAATTGCTACGAAATTTTAGCGCATCCTATCCGATGCGGGAAAATAATACAGCTTCCGCAGTAGCCGAACGGTATATAGGAATCGGATCGTGGCTTGCCTTATCACGAGTTCAAGAGAGCTCAACTACCCACTCGCCGTGTAGTGCAGCGTACGCATTAAATCTGTCGAAGGCTGAAACGTCCTCCCGTTGGTGGCCAATTGGCGGTAGTTGGGAGAGGGAGTACCAGCTCAGGTGTGTGAATCCACATCACTTGGCATGGCTGGTTTTAAAAATTACGTGGTCTGTCGCTTGCAAAAGCCTCAATATAGCTGTTTGAATTAGGCGTTAATAAACTAAATGTAAATGAGGAAATTCAAATAGTTAAAAGGAAGTAATTACCTTGGTAAATCTAAGGAGTATGTAGCTCTCCTATACTCAGCTGCAATTTTGAGCTACGGTATATTTTACGCCATACTCAACTCAACCTTTTTATACAGAAAGAAACCTGAAATATGCGTGCTAGTAACTCTATGTTTTTGTGTTTTGTTACAGAGGTATTATTTAAGAAAAAGCACAGAAAAGGAAAATAAAGTATACTTAACAAAACTTTGACCTTTTAAGTTAATGAGAGATATAATTTTATTTTTAAATAAACGGTATTTCAAATAATGGTCTCCTTCTGCTATACCATATATTTTTTTATTTTTTAAAGCTCTCCTTTTTATACCCGGTGTATAACTTTTACCATAAATTTTCTATCTCATTTATTTCTGTGTTCTAGGGTACGTTACTATACATGGGATCCTCTTTAGAATTAGTACGTTTGAGACTGTGGGAACGATACTTTTTGGTTTGAATTGCCATCTGATTACTTGGCTATTTGTCCAGGATTTTATATATTACTCACTAGTATGGCTGTTTTATAAGATTCACATTATTTGCTTGTTAATATAAAATGACGGAAGAATTTCAATATCTACATTATAATTGAGAACTTTATACGTATAAAGGGATAATATTACAATAAATATTAAGGTACTATTTTTGTATTTATGTTTATTTATTTTATTTTTTATAGGAAGATATTTTTTAAGAGTACCTTTGCTTAGGTATATTCATAAACTTGGTTTTATTCTGAAGAAATTAAAGGTGTTGTTGAATGTGCATCTTTCTCAGTCAGTGCCTAGGCACTGTTAATGGCCTTTAAAGAGAATATTAATAAGACTTCCCTTAAGTCAACTTTATAAGCATTAAAAGAATTGTTTAGAAAAACATCCTGCATCCTTTCCTAATTCAGAAAATTTACCCGGAAATATTTATTAAAAATGAACACATAAATATGGTTTCTCGAAAAATTTATTCACATACAGTTTGAAATTCGTTCAACCTAATTATTCAAAAGGATTCTAGAAAAGAGATTGAATCCTTTAGCAGTTCTCGTCTTTATGGTATCGGTTTTTCTTATAATGAAACTCAATTCTTTATAGATGGAACTTGCAGATTTATCTTTAAACACGTCTCATCCTCGGATACATTTCCATAGACTTTCAAGATTAAGCCGTGTAAAAAGCTTCTTTGTGAACAGTTTCATCGGCGTTTTGTATAGCTGCGGTTGTGAACGGATCTTCCCAAAACTTTTGGTAGTACTTTGAAAGAAAGTCCAAAGTTGCGAAATTGACTTCTAGATTCGTTTCTGCTTTGACTTTTGTGAATACTTAATAAAAAATGTCTTTAGATTAAATGTCTTAGATTTATACTTTATCAAACCGGGTATGCAAGTGGATATAAAGCCTAAAATTTCCACTTTTTGCAAACTAAAACAAAATATAAAAAATAAAAAATTAGCTATAAAATTTACAAGACTAAAATTTAAATAGTATTAATAATAAAAATAAAAGTACAGATATATTTGAAAAAATGAAAGAACCAAGAGATTTACGTCTTCTGGTGTTAATGGGATACAGAATTTAAGGATTTTGGCAGGCCAATTTTAGTATTTTAGAAAATGAATGTCAATCCTCATGGCATGACTTAGATTCATAAATAAAATTATCCATTATTTAAGCTGCTGAAACTTTTCTCGTTTCAGTGTACAAGGACCAAATTTATGTAGATATGTAGATCAGATAAACTGGAACCGGGGGCAGTAATTTGTTACGTTGGTCGGTTTGATTTTATTTGTAAATTGGTTTGCAAAAGAAAAAAAGAAAAAGGAACAAGATAGTTTTCTTTTTTGGTATAGATTTTGTCTGCATCGAAAATCCAATTTCTTTAGCAGCTGAAGATTCAATACTTAATATTACCAAGAATGTCTCAGAAGGTCTTCACTTTTTGCACCTTCAACAGCATAGACACCAGTATGGTTATTCACAAAATACGTATATAAAAGATTGTCTGCAAAAGGAATGAAGCTCTACTATCAACAGCCGAAATGTCACTGTCCTTCAACGAATTCAGAAACAATACCAACTGAAGTTGCTAGTCCAAATGAATGACTGGTGATATCTCATTTTACCTCTTGATTTGAAGATGGCTAGAATTCTCATTTGATTGGGCCTCCTTCTCTACTACTTTTCTAGAAGAATCCAGAGGATTCTGGATTTCATAATATGATCACTGAAGTAATGAAATAGTCGCAAAATAGTACCGGCACATATCGCAGGATTTAAGCGGGTTCATTTGGATCACCATAACGTAAGGGACGGCGTTGCTGTTTGAGGAATATTGCAATCTTAACATGGAGGGTCTTTGTCAGTTTTGTGAAGGAAAAATGAGCTTTACGTGTAATCCCTTTTCACCCTTTAAATACGACACAAAATTCGTAACATTGTTTTTTATATATAGAGATTTATTATGGAAGCGCAGGACCGTATCTTTTTAAAGTGATTCCGCATTTCCATTGTTTAATTTTATCTGAAAAGGTATGAAATTGTACAAAATCAATAAAATATGGTTATTCAAATAAAATTATTTGTAGCGTTTATTTCAATTAGATTTATTAATGTTTGATTCATATCTATAGCTGAAAGCACTTTAAATTTTTAAAGCAGTTTAATGAGGATAAGTACTTATATCTAAAACACATACTGAGGTTTTGAATCAGAGGTGTGATTGGCTTTGTTGAAATTCACAATTAGTTTGAAGTTTTCAGCTTTTCATTGCTCGTTTGATCTTTATACAAGGAAAACTTTGCTCACAAAAATATGCCGACCGAAATATAGAGAACATTTTCTCCATATTTGATTTTCTGACTGTCTTGACGGGCAGCGGAAAAATGTCATTTCCCTCCCCATCTTCGCTTCTCTCATCTGAAAAAAAAATAAGATTATAGAAATGTATGCCTCTTTTTATCGCGTTAATCAAATTCAATTTTATATTCTGATAGATTTTAATTAAAATAAATTTCACTTTCAAACTTTAGATTGAAATTATCTGCTGATAAAGACAACAAACTCTGGAATTTCCAAACGTCAGTAAAATGCAAGCAATAGCAGTTCACTCAGAGTTGGTATTACCGGAAAATCTAGAAGTACGATATGTTGATGTAAGTAAAGCCATTTTTCATGTGTTGCATTCATTCAAAATATTCTACGAATCTCACCGATAAGATTTTTTTGTTTTGTTTGAATTAAAGCTCGTAGGTATCACCCATTAATATTTTAAACTATTTTACGGTAAAAATTTCATCGTTTCCATAGCACCGGAAGATGATAGGACATAAAATACATTTTTTAAAACTAAAACAAAACGTGAAATATAGGCATGATGATAAGATCAGCTTTTCTTTCTTTTTACCTTAAAATGGTTTTATATAATAAGGTATAAATTTTAAAATTTAATAGATTCCAAATCAGCGTGTATAATCTAGCATGAATGAACATAAAAAGAAAAACTTTGTAATTCGTTCAAGTTGGAGTGTAAAAAATGGCAGCCTACGTTATTTAACTGTACGGGTACACATTGATTCAATGCTTGTATAAATTAAATACTGTGTGAGTACTGTGACCGGATGTAATTTTATTGTTCTTGTCATGAATAACTATTTACGAACAAACTTCGTGTACATAAATATTAAAGATGTTTGATTAAATAGAATATGAAGAACTTAGATTAAATATAGATCATTAAAACTCATTCATATTAATGAAAACTTTTTTTAATTCAAGTTTTCTAATTAAGTAGGGTGCAAGTCATATATATATAGCCGATGCATGTCAGCTTAGTGCAATAAAGACACTGGTCATCAAAATTAAAGGGATGAGAAAAAATATACTCACTAAGATAGTATTGCAATCATTGTCCAATGTTGAAATTATTTATGTTAATTAAATGCAATGAACATAAAATTGAACTTCCGTTCTCACGTTAGCTTTGGTAATATGCAAGTTTGGTGACTGACAATGTAGTGCGCAATGGACGCATGTTGAAATTCAATCTGTAGTGTTGTTTAAGGTGATTGTGGTTTCTAAGAGTGATGAGTGCTCATCATACTCGTAGTTTTGGCTCAAAGTCCTTAGTTAATTGAAGGTCAAAAATGGTGAATATTTGATAGAATATAGGAAGATGAAATACAAATGGAGGTCACTCGACATTTGAATGTCTCTCAGAGTGTCATATCAAGAATTTTGAACTGCTTTTAAAGCACAGGATTAGTTAATAGACAAAGGGCTCACACAAGGGACAACCAGGAGCAAAAACTACATCCGAAGACCATTTTATGTCACTGATGGCTTGAAGAAACCGTCAAATGACAACTAATTAGAGCTTAGACACCTCCAGGCTTCCACCAGAACTCCAATCAGCCATTATACTGCTACATGACTTGAGGGTTGATCATGTGGTTTTGTGTGTTATTGGTACAATCTTTTGTGTGTGATTCACTTTGGCTGCATGGTTTAAATACCATCATGTGTGTTCAATTTAGTCAAGGAGACTAGGCCCGAGTACTGTTTACTGCTGAGTCCACATACAGTGTGAAAGACATGTGATATCAGACGTGTTTTGTTCTAAAGAGAGGAAAGAAAGCGCAACTTGTTTTCTCTAGTCCGTGAAAATATTCCTTTTATGTGACCACGGTTTGATGGTCTGAGGAGGAATTATGACAAAAATCCATACCGAGTTTCATATCTTTAAAGGAGGTTCTGTGTAACTGCTTGAAGATATAAGAGGAGCCATTGAAACCCCATTGTGTTGGGATATTGATTCATTTTTTATTAATGGATCACAATTCTAGGCCCCATCGAGGATATGTGGTTTCAGAATACTTGAAAACAGAGACATCACTCGACTTACGCCGAGCTAGTATGTATAATATAAAATTCTTTTAGAGCAGTCCCCAACCTTTTCACTACATCACTTACGGACCCGTTGAAACGTGTAGTAATTTTATCACTTGTCCTCTGAGGGTAGGATGTTGATTGTTTATATTATAGATTGTGTTTTGGGTTTATTAATTTTTTATTTAAATATTGCATTGGAATAAAATATAGTTACACCGAAAAACGTATATAAAGTGATTTCAATGGCAAGTCGCACAAAAACGAGAAAAATACACCCCTGTAAATAAAATAGGAATAATTTAATGCTCCTTGTGTGGCCCGGTACCATTTTATCCACGGACCGGGGATTGGGGACCACTGCCTTAGAGAACTGAAGTTCAGGATGTCAAACTCTTTCCCGGACGTTCCAGGAACTAATAAGTGCACTTTTATAAGAATGCTGAGCTATTCCACTTAATTTGATTAGCACTTTGGTAAAGTCTGTGTAATCAAGATGTAAAATATGATTATATATCCAAGGTGACCATACACTATATCATTAAAAAAAATCGGGTGAAGACTTAATTTTTCCACCTTTTCACAATTTCCATAAAAATGGTTTTAATTTCAGTATTTTGGGAATAATCAACTGCCAAACATTGTAATTTACGTTAACTAATGGTATTAAAGATATTTTATTAACTATCAGTTACGCATTATTTCTGTCTATATCCTTTCATTTTTATGACCAAAATACATAAACGCGATCCAGCTAGCTCGGAAAGGAAATATTTGATCTCTAAATTCTAATTAAGAGTTCCCAAAGCCTTTTTCATCACTCTTTCATCTGATTAAAATCAGAATTCTGCGTTTTATCAAAAGCTGAAGTTTAGAGCTTTTAATTCTGCTTCGAGTTTCATTATTTGTGGGTTTCGTTTTACAAATTATGAATATTTATTTTAGACTTGGTTGGATACCAAAAATAAAATAGTCCGTGTGGATTTGGAAAGAAAAGACGACGAAGTTCCAGTTTTTGAAGAGAAATCTCGAAAGTATCAATCAGAAATTGCAATAGCACAAATGGGTAAGTCTTAGTTTGAAACAGCAACAGCACACATTTTATCTGTTTTTCTGTCATTATAAAGATTTTCAATAGCAAAATAATTTCAAAAAGTGTACCGTTTTTAAGTTCATATATGAAATTTCTAAATCACAATCAAAAGGAATAATTTTGAAATACTAAAAAATTTGATCAAAAGTTTTCTGTGAATTTCATTATAGAACTCATAGAAAAACCACCATGCATATACAAGTAATTTATTGTATGCAAAATTAGAAATTTGGGAATTTTTATTTGAAATAAATTTTATTTATATATAAAATCAACTTATGTAGACAAATGATAGTCAAATGTCTCATCACAAGTTGTTTTTATAGTAGTTTTTATTTAAAAAATCGTGTTATATTTGTCATTATTTTTCTATAGGAATATTTAAGATAGAATTTGAATTTTGCTGAGTAGATTAACTCGATGAAATAATTCAGAAAATGATTAAAATATGACTACCAAATCGTTTGATTTACAAGTTTAACGATTGCACTTAATTTATATTTATCTTGACGAAGAACTGAAATTGAATATCATTGAATCAGAGTAATATCGATAAGAGCCTTATTAAAAAGATATATGCGTGTAATTTGATCAGGGGTTATATTCAGTCTTGATAATTCGATATATTGTTTTCCTTTTTCTCTTAGATAAAATATTGTAAGTGATTAACATCAAATTAAATATCATGTTTACTTTTTTATGCTTGCATATATCCAACAGAATATTTTTTAAAATATCCCTAGAATGAGAAACCTTTTAGGTTTTGTAGAGTTTGATTCATATTTTAAACAGCGTGATTAGGGATTGCAATACCGGGATACCAGGCCACTGATATTTTGAGCCATTTATTTGTGCAATTTTGTAATATACCGGTATTCACAAGTTAAAATACTGGTTTTTAGTATTTACTAGAAAATTTTAAAATTGTCTTTCTCTATATGTTCAGGGATCGTCAACATAGCAAAATAGTATACGTTTTTTGTTTTAAGTCTCTATGATGCGCATTAATTAGACTGTGAATATAAAGTTGCATCATTGCAATCAAGTGATAAAATAGCAGATAATCAGAGGCGTTGTACTAGCTATCTTATTGCCAGCAACTCTAGAGCGATACTGCATGCGCGCAGAATTTGTAGTATGAAACTCGTATTTGTAGCTCACGAGTTGTAAGATTGAAGAAGTGCTTAATATTTTGAAACTTTTAAATTGGTATTATTTTAGATTTAATACATTGTATTTTGCATATCATACTTCTTGGTTCTTTAAAAATGAAAATGAAAAGGGAAGAAGAAAAGGAGCCAATATTTTAAACTTGAGTCAAGTTTATAGTAAGTACTGCAAAGTTTTACCCTGAAACCTATCACATTCAGAAGAATTTAGGTACAGATATCGAAGATGATGATGACACTAATGTCGACGGTGAAAGGTGATATAGCGAACAAGTGGGAATTAGAGAACTAACTGAAAATAAAATTTACCAAACAAAATGCAATGCAGCCGAATTTGCTATATCAAAACCATCCAGCAGCAATCGATTTTTTTGAAAAAGATGAGAGATTTAGTGTTAAATACTTGGAAAAAGTATCATGCATTGATAACAGTACCACCAACTAAGCGTAGATGTCGAAGTGCGTTTTCGACAGCCGGAAGTAATTTTTGCACAAAATTACATTCCAGGCTTAAATAGTAGTTGGTGATGCATTACGTTTTTAAATCACCCTTCAAATTTATAATAGTACCACAAATTGAATGTGTTGATGTGCCACACTTTGTGATTACATCAAATGAAATGTTCCTTTAGCGACTATTTACTGTTATAATTTATAAGTTACAAATTTTTTTTTTGTGTTATTTACACTCTCAAAAAAGGCAAAAAAAACAAAGAAACGCTGTTTTTAAAAAATTTATAATACCTATTAAAACCTATCGGTTGGGTTAAAATCCCAAAAATACGATTTGGTTTTTTGGGTCGGTATTGCAATCCCTAAAATGATGCTCCTTTTCATGGTAAACAAAAACCTTTAATTTTTTGGTTAAATATTCCCTTTTAAACCTAAACTTTGAAAATAAAAATACCCTGATCATGGTTTAATAAGTTGCACTATCCTATATAATTACATCATACATTTTTTTTCTCGTGATGAATAAAATATAATAAAACTTTTAACTATGGGGCTCACCCCAGTTTTTTCCCCTTTTTGGTATTCTTCAAATGACAGCAAAAAGGTTTTTTTCTGCAAAAATTTCCTTTTAAAAATTTTTATGATTGCAAACTCCAACATCAAATTACCAATGAATGAGTGGGATGTTGGCAAACTCTTCGGCAGAAATCAAACCACGTATGTCTACATTGGAAAAGTAAGTGTGTAGGTTTTTTTTGTAGAAAATATATGTTCAGGATTATTATCAGCATATGTTATATCGCTGATACATGATACATGCTAGCCCTTTAACTGTCAAGTTATTTTGATGATTTGGGTACACAAATTGTCAAATTTTGAACCAAGAACTTCTAACCTCAAACCCTTTGAAGCCCTTCAGAAAAGTGCTGCCATCTATTAAATTGAGCCACATTAACTTTCCGAGAACTATTGGCGACAAAGAGATGAAGCCAAAATAAACGTCTCCCGGTATATATTTCGGGAATACCCCAAGTAATACTCGGCGTGACATTCGAAACTAGTGCTATTGCGAGATTATCTCGGGCATGACAGTTAAAAGGCTAGAATTTTCCAAACAGGATATCGTTCGGGATATTCTGATAACAATTATGACTTTTTTTTTTCAAATGGGCTGCATTTTGGCACATTAGTCTTTGAAAACACGGCAATCCTCTCAAGTATGAGAGACATTTCGGTGGTGGCAACTATCTAGTGACGGTTTCACTACAAAATTTTTGGTGGCTTAAAAATCTTAATTCAAGTTCTCGTCAGATGCAAGATATCGCCG
The DNA here is from genome assembly GCA_019973955.1 of Trichonephila inaurata madagascariensis. Taxonomy (NCBI): domain Eukaryota; kingdom Metazoa; phylum Arthropoda; class Arachnida; order Araneae; family Nephilidae; genus Trichonephila; species Trichonephila inaurata. The sequence continues at coordinate 9,241 of BMAV01024262.1, read as the reverse complement.
TGATTTAATTTTGGCGAGAGTACCAGAGCCAAATTAATACTAAAGGGATCTCGCGGCAACCATGGAGATTATGAGGTGTAAGTATTACCTGCCTCATAAGTTTATACTATCATGTTGCCTGATTCCCCTCCAGAGATTCTATCGACTCCAGCCGGGATCGAACCCGCAACCTTGGACCTACAGTAGAGACGCACAATCTCTCTAATCAACCTAACCGAGATTCTGAAATCATATTCTTTATTTTTCTGGACTGCTTTAGGACTGCAGTATGGTATGACCGAAGTTTATCGTTGGGCAACTGATATTTCTTTTCCTAGGGATCTACCTTAACCCTAAAATGTTTTTGAAATTCCTTTTACCCAAGAAAATATTTTCGTGCCTCTGAATATTGAGACACAGAAAATAAGAATGCAGATTAAAACATTTGCTGGTAATTAATCATATGGAAAATTTACTTGAAAGGCAGTTTTTTTTCAATTCCTACTATTAGCTCACTCTCTCTATATATTTATTATATATTTATCTATTTATTTATCTTGTTCAAATTTTCAATCGTTAATAAAATAATTTCTATTCGTCCAATGAAGTTCAAATTATTTTTTTTTAAACTTGTAGTGGATGATACTTACATTCATTATACAGTTTTCAAATATTAATTAATTAAATAAAATTAAATTAATTACTAATTTTTTAGATACTAACTTCCAATTAAGTCTTTATTATTTTGGCTTAAAATGCTATTTAAAACAAGGGACAGAAATTATTAAAATTTTCAATCATGGCCAAAAGGCCTAACTTCTTTATCCAATTTCAAAGTAGGAATTGATTTAAAAATTTTTTTTATATTTCTTGTTTGTCTTAACATCTCAATACAACTTTATCCTTTATACAGAAAAAACTTTCCTTCAATTTCTCTTACCATTTTATAGATTTTTTCTTTGTACGCGGTGTGCGCAAGACATACATTTTGAATGAATATTTCTAATATATTTTGAAAAAAAGCTGAGTGTGTGTGTTTCTTCAAACGTCTTCATGATTCGCTGTTTTTTCTTTTCCCCTCTCTCTTGAGTTTTGGTTGTTGCAGATCAGGAGATTCTCTGTTTTAATTTTTTAAACTTCTGCAACTGCTCCAAGTCAAACATATAATGTGAAATAGAAGATACAACCTACACTTTAGAAACGCTGGCTTTAGAACGATTCCAAAAGTAGATTTCACTAAGACTATTTTGCTGTGAGAAAGCTTCATAGGGTACTCAATTCTGCATGGTTGGATTAAAAAAGTAGCAGTAGAAGGATAGAAGAGTAAATAAATAAATTAATTAAATTAATAAAAAGTAATGAGGTAGAAAGTTAATTTATATTTTAAATAATTTTAAGTTAATTGCAAACTGAACTCAGAGGGAAGAACGGCTTGGAAAATAAAATAGCACAGTAAAATGAATAAATAAAACTGAATGACCCGCGCGGTATTTCCTAGATTCTTGTGCCAGTCAATATATAAATATTATATGAAATAAAATTCAAATATTTTCTTTTACGTATCAATGGTAGCTGATTTCTACAAAATCTGTCCGTAGAGAATTTCTAATCAACAAAAGAAACATGGATGCCTAATGGGAAAAAAAGACAATTTTCTTAAACTTAAACAACTCCCTGCCACCCCCTTGGAAATCAATTTTCGCAAAACTCTTTGCAAGCGAATCTCTTTTCCACCAAAGAAACATGCATCCAAAAATTCTAGTCTGTAGATCTAATTGTTCGAAAACGGGAATCCTGTTATATATCCATTATACCTCTGTAGCCCCTCTTCCATCCTTGGGAGTTGATTTGTGTAAAATCCTAGACTTTTAGGATTGCTATTCAGGAAAAGAAACATGTCTATCTGTAAGTCTGTAAGTCTAATTGTCAATATTTTATGTTACCAGTGGAAAAGCATATAAGATTTAAATTTCTTTCTAGAAAATATAAATAGTAGTAACGATATCATCTCATATTTGTTTTTAACTGATTGTTTCAGACTTATAAAAGAGATATTCCCTGTCACATGTTCCAAGGTTTTCGAACAGACTGGCCCAGTCCTACTTCGAATGTGGAGTCCATATGGGAGTGGTGTTTCTCAGAAAATATGACCAAGAAAGTAAGTAATCCCTTTGTAACTAGACATTTAAATATAATTTGCCTTTTTATTTACTTTAAGGTATCCGACTACGTTCAGAACCGTAATTTTGCAAAAGCGAATAAATGGATAATTTTCATGATATTTAGTGTCATAGATTAAATACATACATACAATTTGTTTTGGACAGCACAGCAAAAAATTATTTAAATACAATATTTTGGCAAAAAAATTAACCTAGAATGTCTTTTTTCAAAATGTCTCCTATTGGGAAAATGCTTCTATTATAATAATATTTGCCTGTATATAAGCTCGAACCTCTTTACAGAGGCTCAGCTATGATTTTAAAAGATTCACGTGTACACAAGAGTTACAGCCAATTGCAATAATTATCGACGTTTTTTCTTAAAATTTATACTATGTTTATTAACAAAACATGGATAAACCCACTTCTTAAGTTATATATTTCAAAAAATTACTATGGCTACTGAGCCTCTCTGTAAAAGTTTTACAGCTATATACACAGGGCTTAAAAATATTATTATAACTACGAAGGCATTTTTTCTACAATAGGAGGCATTTTGAAAAAAGATTGATGGATTAGATTTTGCCAAAATATTGTATTTAAATAATTTTTGTCAAAATGAAAATGCAACTTAAAACAATTGTATACATGTATTCTAATCTAAGTGACACTAAATATGGGAGAAGTTATCCATTTATATGCTTTTTAAATCGCAGTTTCCGGGCACGATAGTCGGATACCTTAAACTTTAGCAGCAGTTATGTCTCTGTCAATAAAATTGAAATCCAATTTCTCTTTTAATAAACTAAAAACCTTTTAGTGCAATATACGCTTTCATACATATTTTATGGAAGACTGTTATGTTTAATTTTGAAAACTTGGCAATAAAAAGGGCTGTACAGGAAATGTAACAAAGAGGTAAATTTCAATGTTTGCTGATAAATAGTATAACATGATGAATTATTCCAGTTCAAGTGTGCATAGTTGATATAGTTAAAATTTAATGAAGACAAAAATATTCACATTTAATAAAACGTTTCTTTTTCGCATAGTGATCTCAATATCTAAACATGCTTCAAAATTTTGAGTAGAATGGATTGGGAAGCCGCTCCACACAAAGAAAGATTTATTAAATGACCCCTTTCTTTGAGCAGCTAAAAGTTTTCAAGGTATCCGACTACGTTCGGAACCGTGATTTTGCAAAAGCGTATAAATGGATAATGTTTATGATATTTAGTGTCACTAAGATTAGAAAACGTATATAAAAATGTTTTAAGAATAGTAGTACAATAAAAAATTATTTAAGTATAATATTTTGACAAAAAAATGAACTTAGAATGACCAAAATATTCTCCTTTTGCAAAAAATGTTTCTATTATAATAATATTTTGCCTGTATATAGCTTAGACCTCTGTACAAAAGCTCAATTAGAATTTTTGAAATATATAACTTAGAAGTGGGTTTATCCATGTTTTACGAAAACTGAGGGGAGAAATTTTAAGAAAAAAACGCCGAAATATACTTCAATGGGTTGTAACTTTGAAAATAATGTGAATTTTTCAAAAATCACACTTGAGTCTCTGTACAGACGTCTGACTTATATACAGGCAAAATAGTATTATAATAGAAGCATTTTTTTCACAAAAGAAGAACACTTTTAAAAAAGATTATTCTAAGTTAATTTTTTGCCAAAATATTGTATTTAAATAATTTTTTTGTCAAAATGTCCTTAAAACAATTTTATACATGTATTCTAATCTAAGTGACACTTAACATCATGAAAATAATCCATTTATGCGCTTTTTTAAAATCACGGTTCCTAACGTACATTACAACATACATTGCGAACGATACATTAAAGTATCCGACTACTTGCGACAACTTTTTGAAAAAAATGGAGATATGGAGATTTTTTTGTGATTTTTATATTTATTCAGTATATTTTAAGGAAAAAATCCTAAAATTGAAATAGAAAAAAAATTATTATTATTAAACTGGGAAAAAACTGGTGAAAATGTACAAAAAATTACATAAACGGGGCCCGTTGTGTACACAAATTTTATAATCAAATTCTCAATTTTTCAATTTTGATGTGTGACTTTCTTATTCATGTTTGAACTGACCTTCTGGATAAGAGATATTTTAATTTTTACAAAAACTAGAGCACTTTATCTTAGTGATTATATGAAATTGCATTAAAAAAAAACAGTAAATATATTCATATAAAAGACTGTAAATTTTTCAGTAAAACAGTGATGGATAACTCTGAAGGTTAAAACACTTCTACAATTATTCGAAACCTACACAAAAATTCAGTTAATTATTTTCAAACCTTTTTGTGCAATCGCTGTCCCCGTTTGAGCTTTTCGAAAAAAAAAAAAAACACATTTCGAGTAAAACGCATTTTAAAGTTTGACATCTTATGTAAAGTTATGGCATTTGCTTTTACTAAAATACTTGTAGTTTTTGTTCTAGTGAATGGAAAATAAAAAATTTGGTAATTTTATTAAGCTAATGAGATGACCTATAAAATAAAATCAGAAACAAATTTTGTCAATTTTTGAAAAAAATCATGATTTTAGGGTAGTCAGATATATTTTTTTTGTTGTTGTTGCTAATATCACCTGATCCACAGTGTTAGGTCGAGGACTACGAAATTCATCATGGCAAGCGGCTATTCTTATGCTTGTTGTTAGCCGCAACTTTGAGCACCATGCAGGGTATAATACAATTTGGCTCTGTTCTACCCCAATTTGGAGGGAAAACACTCCCAAAGTGGTCAGAGGCCCACCACCTCTCTTCTTCCACCAATTTTAAAAGAGGACTTGTGGCTTGACGAACATTTAGAGTGCCCTATGCCGCACAGGCCCGTGAAGGAGAGCAATGCACGTTAAATCTGTCGAGAGCTCAAACGTCCTCCCGTTGGTGTGGTGTGGTAGTTAGGAGAGGGTGTTGCCAAGTCAGGTGTCGTCCTCGTCACTTGACTATGGTTCAAAATTACGAGGTCCGTTGCCAAAAGCCCTCGTGAAGCTGAACAGTGCGACGTTAATATTCACTCACTCACTAGCCGCACAAGCACTATACATTTACAAACATCTATACCTTCTCCGGGATTCGAACCTAGACTCCAAAGCACAGCAGTCAGCGTTACTACATCCCTCGGGTGCTTAACAATTTAAAATATATTTTAATAGAATCATCTTATCAAAAAGTATAAATTCTTACATCCTTTCATTAAACTGTTTTACTTTGCGCAAAAAATAAATAAATAAATAAATTTAAAAAGTTCATTTTTATTCAGACCGTTATGAAATCGAAAATTTATATATCAGCGAAAAATTATGTCTCAGTGGCTCCCAATTATATAATCATCTATATAAATATGTATGAAATGGTTTGAATACACTGAGTGCTGATATTTCTTTGAATATCAACATTATTTTGATTAATAAATACAGGGTAGGCCACACACACAAAAAATACCTAATGATGTTAAACACACGGATAACTCTTGTAATAATCATTTATTTTGATTAATTTTTTTATAAATTTTTTTTATGGAAATTATGTATGAAAAGGCATCAGACAAAGGTCCATCATTTTTCTCGATACAGATATTGGCTCGTTTTAACGCGTTTTCCATTACACCACGTAATGTTTCCGGTTGAAGGCTCAATATATCATCTCGAATATTCTGCTTTAGCTGAATATTATGCAGACATTTTTGTTTCAACGACCGACCAAACTCATAATCATGAAGGCTGTGGGAGCTGATCTTAAATTAAAATATTGCCGATATTTACGCAGCGTCATAACATTCGATCGTTGACAAGAAATAGAAAAACTCGATAATTTTAAAACTTTGTTTTGTACTGTATGGTTCCATAATTAATTTCCAAGAAATGAATTATAAACTACAAAATTAAAAATAATAATTATATAAAACAAATACGAAAGTTATTTGTGTTTAACATTCGTCGGTCTTATTTGGCCCACCCCTTAGATATATAAATTTAAAATACATAAAAGAAAATGGTACTTACGTATTACCACAACCGTATTGGCACATTATATGAAATAAAGTATATGGTTGCCAATTCAGCGCATACGACACCTTGGAATTCGGGGTTGCCAACTTAAGAAGTTATCTTGAACTTTGGGATTGTAGTGATAATACATAAGTACCAAGAAAATATATAGACATTTTCGCTTACATTTAAAACCTTAATTCTAATTTGCAAAAACTATTTGAATGTTTTTCGTTTTTATGTGAAGAAATAATGGATCTTCAGAGTTTGCCATTTAAAACAGAATATCAAGATAAAGTTTAAAAAAATAAAGCTATTTGTATACATTTCTAATTTTGGGGTTGAATATTCTCTCAATCTCTCTATTTTTGGTTTTTGTTTTAAGGTAATATAAGAAATCCTGGCCTTGGACATTTTAAACTAATCTGCGTAGTGTTCTTAACATCATACTTTTCTAAATACATTCTTAAATAGACTACAAGTTCAATTTCTTATTGTTAAACATATAAATACGTAAAAAAATGTTGATTTTTGTGAGAATTTGCAATAACTAACTAATACTCTTAATAACTTATGTAACTTCAAAACTCAAGGAATCTCATGAAATAAATAATACAATGGATTGTAGGTTTAAAAGGAATCATGCAGTGATATATGTTTTTTTTTTATCAGCTTACAGATTAAAACAGTGAATAATATTAATTTGCCTCAAATAGAAATAAGTTCATTGCTCATTTCTTGAGTTTATGTTATTTCTTTATTTCTTATTTCTATAATTTTAATATTCTTTTTCTTTTTTCATTGACTCTTGAAAAATGTTCTTTTTCATAGGATGATATTATTACCTTCAGAAATGGTGAATATGGTTTAGTTCATGCTCAACTTAAAATCACCAAGGTAAGAAATATAATTTAGTTATTTGTGTTTCTTGAAAGTAATTTCTTTTGAAGTATTTATTTGTATCAATAACTATAACATCCGTATTATACTTCTGTAGTATATCGTCGGCCTAATTATCAGAATGCGTAAATCCTTCTGGGGTGCTAATTTGATATAGGAGTGCTACGTTCCAAGTTGTTATTTATGCTCGCCAAGATGGACGAAAACATTAAAATATTGATGCCCTGGTATTTTTATCGTGTGGTAATGCGGTTGCCATGCGGATAACGTATATTAGAGTTAATTTTTATTGTTTTTTTCCCGCGCGGTAACACTATAATTTCAGACAATTTTAATTCGATTTCTTTAAAAATTTAACCATTTCCATTGATATTGGTTGTTTTTAATCTATTCCTATATTTTTCATTTGAAAAATATTTCAAAACAATGCTTTACAATTATGTTCCTGACGATTTGTTACCACTATGCCGCCATCTTGGTTTCCCCGTAACTCTAAACAACCGCTGCATGGCGCGATTAAGGAATTGTGCCAAAACAGCGCTTGGCGATTAGCACTCCTATAACAAATTTAGTTCCTTTGTGGAGTTAAGCATTCTGATAATTAGGTAGACGATATGTTGTACGTAAGGGTTTCGAAAAGTAACGTATCAAGCCCATTCAGAGTAAACGTTTAATCAGGAAATAAAATACATTCTATGTGGGAAAGTACAAATACATATTATTTCTCTGCATAATCACTATGCTTATCGCGAGGCATTTGTTCCATCGATACACCAAATCCTCGAAACTAGTACGTAGAAATCAGTGTCAAAGTTGTGCAACCATGCTTAGATGGCTTCTGAATCTCAGCATCGGTTCTGAAATGCTGACCTCCTAAGTATTTCTTTAAAGATCCGAAGAAATGGAAATCACATGGTGCGAGGTCGGAAAGGTAAGGGGGGTGGTCCAATACTTCCCACCGAAAACGCTTTTTCTTCATCTTGCTCCTCTGCTTTACTTTGGTCGAATTCCGTGCACCAAAGCCACGCCTTTTTTCGTGACATAACACTTGCACCGTACACTTCTACCAATTGCCAATGAATTCCAGCTGGATAATTTTTCTTCAAATGCAAAAACCGCGTCACACTTCTTATTTCAATCATGGGCCATGTTCCTCCTTCCTTCTTCTGCCACCTTCTAACTGAGATTTAGCCATGTTGTTGGAGATCCAGTTCCATCTACCGGTAAGTTTGGATACTGTGTTTGTGTGTGTGTGTGAATGTCATTATCTTCAGAGAGCTTTTCTTTTCTTCATACGGGTAGTTTTCACATCCGTCAGAGTTCTTGTTAACTTACTCTATGAAACACCTACGTAATTTGGTTGAACGGCTTTCAAATGTAAGAAAGGTTCATGCAATTAACAAGCAGGTTCTTTCTGAGTAAATTGAAACATTCTAGATTTCTAATAAATGTAATAAATTTCCTTTTAACAGAAAAAGACATACAACTATAAATCCGCATTAACACAAAAATTTAAAGTTCGCATAAACATAGAATAGAACAATAGAAATCCATAATCACATGTAGCTATGAAGTTGAAAAATTCTAATTCATCGAAATTTGCTACGTTGTATTATCTTTATATTTCTCTTGGCCCTTCTAAATTTATCTCGGGGCGCATACTTTTGTTAGATACCAAATTTTTTGACAAATCTATTCGACATTATTGGCCTGTAAACTATCATACCGGCCATAATATCTCTGCGCCTGGAAAGATAATAAAGTCCAAATTGCAGTATTATATATTTGCTTCTATGAATTCTTATTTACAAATTACCTAAACTATTTTCATTACAATTAATTCTTTTCAAATAATTAAATAAAACAATAACAAAAACATGGAACTCTTAAAAAATGAAAAAGTTAGCAATGGTATCAATTTGTATGTTATTCTTACTATCTGGCCGTAGCCATAAAAGTTTACCAATTTCACCGTCAATAGCCATTTCTTGATTTCATCAACTTGACACTTATTTAAAAAGATAAATAATTTTTTACTTCCAAATATTAAGTTTTTTTTTTAAAAAAATTCTCTCTCTATGCATCACATATAATTAATTCGAAATAACCGAAATGATTTGATTTTTAATGTCGTTCAAGTGAAACATGGATAAAGTCTATCAGCTTAAAAAG
>BMAV01024260.1:0-126561 GCA_019973955.1 Trichonephila inaurata madagascariensis | reverse complement strand
ATCGAAAAGGGGTGATCTTTTTACTACGAATTTTCTAACAATATCCTGGGTTTACGCCATTTGAAAGTACCCAGTTCTTAGATCAAGAATGACAATTGTCGTATAGGGGATATTCGTTATAAAATCATCTATTAACGGTAAGGGATAGCGTGGATATTGGACCGAATTAAATTTCCTATAGTCAACAGGAAATCCATATGCTTGGATTATCCGGTGGTAACCCATTATTTTTCTTACATAACACAACAGGTGACGCGTACGGGGATTGAATTGGAACTATGGTTCCTTCTTTCAACACTTTCACAATATGAAAATCAAGCACCTCTTGCTTTTGCCGATCGTACCTGTACGGCCTGGAAACAACCGCTGGACTATCTCCCGTATCAATTTCATGGTATAAAACATGAGTAAGACCTGGTTTATGTGAGAACAATCCCTTAAAACTACTAAACAAATTTTGTAACTTCTGTTTTTGCTTATCCTCCAACTTTGTCTTAGATCTATTTCTACATTTTCTTCCTCAATTGTGTTAACCACCTTATCTATTTGCGAACTGGAAATCTTTAACGCGATTTTCGATTAGTCTAAAACAATCTTTGATCCACTTATGAAATCTACCTCAAGAATACATGGGTATTCTAATTCCGTCAACACATGAAACAACCAAGGCTTTTCAAACCCGCTAATTCGAATACTCAATTCTAAAGTTCCTACATTTTGACATTTTGCACAGTGTGCCAGGATCACCTGAGCACGCGATTTTTTTACTTGCTTATAAAAAAAAAATTTTTTTATATATTTTTCAGATATAAATTATTTCTCCGCTCCAGCGCCCCTTAAAGCTTTTGTAAATGTTTCATTTAATAAAATAGGAACATATGTAAGTTCCACTGGAGACAAACATATTGCAGAATGTTTAATCGGTATATCCACTGCCAAGTTCTTTTGATTACTTTGAACATCTTTAACTTTCAAAACATTCAATCATCCCCTTTGTATCCTATCGCATCAACTGAAATTCTCACTCGAACCCCTATTTCTGCGGTCCCCTCTATTAAAATCATCATTTCGATCTCTCCTTCCAAATTGGTATCTCCTATCGTTGAATCTGCTGTCATCGTTCTGAAATCTATTCCTGCTATTTAACCATTGTTTTTCTTGACGGCTATTCTCGTAGTTACCCCTATAATCATTTCTGCCATTATTTGGTCTACACCCCACTTCTGAATTTCTCCAATTTCTGCGATTATCACTAACATTAGACATCTTATGCTCAATCCGACCTCGTCTTTCCACATTATCACCATTCTGCGAACTCCGCGTTGATTTGCAAGAATACCTCTTTTAAAATTTAGCTAAGATCTCCAAAAGTTGTACCATGTTTTATGGATTTCGGTCCTCCACGTAGTCCTGAACTTTCGGTTCGAGTCTAACAAAATTGTGATCTACCAGGTCCGCCTGCGATATCCCCAGTTCCAGTTTTTGATGCAATTTTAATAAATCATAAACAAAATCCGTTGGCTCCTGGTTCCTTCCCTGTTGAGACGCGTAAAACCTGGTCTCCTAATCTTACTTATTCCTTCTGGTGGTGAAGTAATTTTTTTTTAAAAATATTGTAGCTTTTAGCTGCACGAAATCCGTGGCGGTATCCTGCACTAACACTGATCCGAATATCTAATACCAATCTCGGGCCTTCCCCGGAGATGACCTTTCAAATAAGCACATGCTAAATCACTAGGTATTTCTAGTAATTTTATTTGATTGTCTATGGCCTCGAGAAATTCATTCACGTTCTCGGACCCGGTGTGACGTCTAACGCGTCCTTTCTCTAACATAACCTCTGTGTTCTTTGACACTTACGATTAATGGCAAATCTTTTCCAACCCAAATCCAAGAAGTGAAACGAAGGATAGATGCAAATAAGATAACCTTTAAGAGGATAGAAGTTTTAGTGAGCGCGATGGCAATTTAGTGAAAGTTCAGTTCAGAGAAGATAGAAGTGTAAATTGACGGCTTATTTAAGAATTACGAAAATGTCATTCATCCAAGGTAAATACCATTGTACGCCAGCTTAGAGGAATATCTGAAGTGGATTGGACGTTGCGTAGAAACCAAGATAGGAAGATTATATTCTGAATGCGAATATATTATTAAGATTGAGAGTAGGTGGATATAGTATAATTATTGTGATAAGTGATCTAATTGCGCGATCTGTGTTAATTACGGCTACGGGTTTTGATTTATTCTCACTTAATATAAGTTTGTTCGATATATAAGTAATTTAAGTTAAATTCTTAATAAAAGTCATATTAAGAATTCTAAAATGTCTCATCATTTTGAGAACTCCACACCTCTAACTTACGCTGAAACCCCACGATATGGTCAACGAAGATCGACCATGTCGCAATGGCGCCCGAACCGTTATAATTTATATGACTCTGGGTCAGGTAATGCAGGAGGGTTTGGTATTTTACCAGAAATGTGCTTTTCCGGGTCCGAGAATGGTACCGAATTTCTTGAGGCCATAGACAATCAAATAAAATTACTAGAAATACCTAGTGATTTAGCATGTGATTATTTGAAAGGTCACCTCAGGGGAAGGGCTCAAGATTGGTTATTAATATTCGGATCAATGTGTTAGTGCAGGATACCGCCAAGGATTTCTCTCAGCTAAAGGCAGAGTTAGCGAAAGCTTTCCCCCCAATCAAAAATAAGAAAGAGTTAAAAAGCGAGGTTTTTCGCGTCCCAGCAGGGAAGAAATCAGGAACCAACAGATTTTGTTTACGATTTACTCAAAATTCATAAAAGTCTAGAACTAAGGATGTCGCATGCGGAATTGGTTGATCACATTTTTGTTAGACTCGAACCACAAGTCCAGGACTATGTGGAAGTCCGGAATCCGCAGAACAAGTACAACTTTTAGAAATCTTAGCTAAATTTGAAGAGAGGTATTCTTACAAATTAAAAAGAGGTTCGCAAAATAGTGATAATGTGGAAAGACGGAGTCAAAACGCGCATAGGATGTCTAATTTTGATGATAATCGCAGAAACTGGAGAAATTCTGAGGTTGGGCGTAGACCAAATAATGGCAGAAATGATTCTAGAGGTACTTATGAGAATGGCCTTCAAAGTAATAAGTGGTTCGAGAGTAGGAATAGATTTCAAAATGATGATTGGAGATTCAACGAAAGGAGATACCAATTTCGAAAAGAAGATCGAAATGATAATTTTAATAGAGGGGACGCAGAAATAGAGGTTTGAGTGAGAATTTCAGTCGAGGCGATAGGATGCAAAGGGGACGATTGAATGTTTTGAAAGTTAATGAAGTTCAAAATAGTCAAAAGAAATCGGCAGTGGATATACCAATTAAATTTTCTCCGATATGTATATCAACCGTGGAGCTTCCCTTCTTTCCTATTTTATTAAATAACACATTTTTGAAAGCGCTATGGGACACAGGAGCGGAGAAATCATTTATATCGGAAGAAATATATAAAAAATATTTTTTTTTATAAACAAGTAAAAAAATCGCGAGCTCAGGTGATCACAGCACAGGGAGCGAAATGTCAAAATATGGGAATTGTAGAATTGAATATTCGTATCAGAGAATTCCAAAAACCTTGGTTGTTTCACGTGTTGGCGGATTTGGAATACCCATGTATTCTTGGTGTTGATTTTATAAGTGGATCAAAGATTGTATTAGACTTTGATCGAAACTCGTTAAAGATTCCCGATTCGCAGATAGAGAGGATGGTTGAAACAGTTGAAGAGGAAAATGTTGAAATAGATTTGTCTAAGACAAAGTTGGAGGACAAGCAAAAACAGGAATTACAAAATTTGTTTAGTAGTTTTAAGGGATTATTCTCAGAGAAACCAGGTCTTACTCATGTTTTATACCATGAAATTGATACGGGAGATAATCCACCAGTAGTTTCCAGGCCGTACAAATATGATCGGCAAAAGCAAGCGATAATAGATTTTCATATCCAAAAAATGTTAAGAGAAGAAACAATTGTTCCAATTCAATCCCCGTACGCGTCACCGGTTGTGTTTGAAAAATTTCCTAATCTTACTTATTCCTTCTGGTGGTGAAGAAATTTTTTTTAAAAAATATTGTACCCTTTTAGCTGCACAAAACCCGTGGCGGTACCCCTGCACAAACCCTGATCCGAATATAAAACCAATCTCGGCCCTTTCCCCGGAATGCCCTTTTTCAAAAAGCACTTTCTAAATCACTAGGTATTTCTAGAAATTTTTTATTTGATTGTTTTGGGCCTCGAGAAACCATTCACGTTCCCCGGCCCCGGTGTGACGTCTAACGCGCCCCTTTCTCAAACATAACCTCTGTGTTTTTTTGGCACTTACGATTAATGGCTTTTTTTTCCAAACCCCAAAATCCAAGGGCCCGGAAGGAAAAGATGAAAAATAAGAAAACCCTTTTTAAAGAGGATAGAATTTTTAGTAACCGATGGCAATTTAGTGAAAGTTCAAGGAGAAGATAAAAGGTTTAAAATTGAGGGCTTATTTAAAATTACGAAAATGTAAATTTCACCCAAGGAAAATACCATTGTACCCAACAGGAAAATATCTGAAGTGGATTGGACGTTGCGTAAAAACCCAAGATAGGAAGATTATATTCTGAATCGAATATATTTTTTAAGGGGTTGAGAGTAGGTGGTTTAAGTTTTAATTTTTGGGTGATAAAGTATCTAATTGCGGGGTCTGTTTTAAATTTTCGGCCCGGGTTTTGATTTTTTCCCTCATTAATAAAAAGTTTGTTCGATATATAAAATTTGTTAAATTCTTAAAAAAAGTCATATTAAAACCCTAAAATGTCTCATCATTTTGAGAACTCCACACCTCTAACTTACGCTGAAACCCCACAAATAGGGTTAACGAAGATCGACCATGTCCCAAGGGCCCCCGAACCGTTTAATTTATATGACTCTGGGCCGGAATGCAGGAGGGTTTGGTATTTTACCAGAAATTTGTTTTTCCCGGGCCCGGGAGAATGGTACCGAATTTTTTGGGAGGCCATAGACAATCAAAAAAAAATTACTAGAAATACCTAGTGATTTAGCATGTGATTATTTAAAAGGTCACCCCGGGGGAAGGGCTCAAGATTGGTTATTAATTTTCCCGAAACCCAAAGTTATGCAGGATACCGCCAAGGATTTCCCCTCAGCTAAAAGGGCGGGAGTTAGCAAAAGTTTTTTAATCAAAAATAAAAAAAAGGGGTTAAAAAAGCGGGGTTTTTTCGCGTCCCAGCGGGAAGAAATCAGGAACCATCAGATTTTGTTTACGATTTACTCAAAATTAAAAAAGTCTAGAACTAAGGATGTCGCATGGGGAAATTTGGGTTTTGATCACATTTTTGTTAGACTCGAACCACAAGTCCAGGACTATGTGGAAGCCCGGGGAATCCGGGAAAAAATTACAACTTTTAGAAATTTTTAAGCTAAAATTTGGGGAAGAGGGGGTATTTTACAAATTAAAAGGGTTTCCCAAAAAGGGTAAATAATGGGGAAAGGGGGGTCAAAACGCGCATAGGATGTCTAATTTTGATGATAATCGCAGAAACTGGAGAAATTTGAGGTTGGGCGTGGACCAAATAATGGCAGAAATGATTCTAGAGGTACTTATGAGAAGGGCCCTTTTAAAGGGAAAAGTGGTTCGAAGGAATAGATTTCAAAATGATGATTGGAGATTCAACAAAAAAGGGAGATCCCCTTCCCCCAAAAAGAAGATCAAATGATAATTTTAATAGGGGACGCAGAAATGGGGGTTTTTGGTGAAATTTTCCCAGCCGAGGCGATATGAAAAGGGGGACGATTGAATGTTTTAAAAGGTTAATGAAGTTCAAAATAGCCCAAAAGAAATCGGCAGTGGATATCCCAAATTTAAATTTTCTCCGAAATGTTATAAAACCGTGGAGTTTCCCCTTTTTTTCCTATTTTATTAAATAACACTTTTTTAAAAAGCGTTTATGGACACAGGAGCGGGGGAGAAATCATTTATATGGGAAAAAGAAATATAAAAAAAAATTTTTTTTTTATAAACAAGTAAAAAAGGAGCTCAGGTGATCCGAACAGGGGCAAAATGCCCAAAATAGGGGAAATTGTAGAATTGAAAAATTTTGTTTTCAGAAAATTCCCAAAACCTTGGTTTTTTTTCACGTGTTGGGGTTTGGAATACCCATGTATTCTTGGTGTTGTTTTTAAAATGGATCAAAATTGTATTAGATTTTTGATCGAAATTTTCTTTAAAAGATTCCCGATTCCAGAAAAGAGAGGATGGTTTGAAACAGTTGAAGAAAAATGTTGAAAAAAATTTGTCAAAGACAAAGTTGGGGGGACAAGAAAAAAACGGGAATTACAAAAATTTGTTTAGTATTTTAAAAGGGATTATTCCCCAAGAAACCAGGCCCACTCTTTTTATAAAATGAAATTGATAGGGGAAAATAATCCACCTATTTTCCCCAGGCCAAAAATTATGATCGGAAAAAAGCAAGGGGGATAATTTTCTACCCCAAAAATGTTAAGAAAAAAAATTGTTCCAATTCAATCCCCGTACGCGTCACCGGGGTTTTAAATGTAAGAAAAAAAAGGGTTACCACCGGAAAACCCGGGAACATATAGTTTTCCGGTAAAAAACCCTACTAAGATCACAAAATTATCCCTCTCCCCCTTACCGTTAATAGATGATTTAATAACAAATTTCCCCAATACGACAATAATGTCATCTTTTGATCTAAAAGTGGGTACTTTCAAATGGCAGAAAACCCCCAGTTTTATTGTTAAGATCGCATTCGTAGTAAAAGTGGCCTTACGCATTCCGGCGGATGCCTTTTTGGCTTATCAGGGGCGGCACCCTTTTTTCAAAAGGCAATTGCCCCAAATTTCCCGAAACCGGTGAAAATTTTTGTGAGTGTTTATATGGAGGGATGTAATTTTAGTCCCCATCTTTCCCTTTTTCACCATGTTGACATTTAAGGGAATTTTTTTTCGTTGTTGAAAGATGGGATTGTTGTGTGTGACATTAAAAAAAGAAAATGTAAATTTGGGTGGGAAAAAGTTTTGGGGGGTTAATTATTAGAAGAAGGGAATCAAAAAGATGAGAAAAAGGTTCGAGCCATACTAGAGATGAAACCCCACGGAACTAAAAGGAGGTGCCCAAGTTTTGGGTAGCCCAGTGGTACCGAAATTTTTTAAAAAAATAGGCGGGAATCTTTGGAGAATTTTATAATCTTGGAAAAAAAAAATTCGTCTGATCTACGGGATGTGCAGAAGGCATTCGACGCGGTCTATTCGGCCATAAAAAAAGGGGCCAGTTTAAAAATTCCCCCGGGGTTTTAAAAAACCCCCAAAATTTTCAGATGTCAGTTCAATAGGTTTGGGAGCAGTTCTGAATCCCGGAACGGGCCCGTTTATTGGCCCCTTTACATACTCTGAACAACGCGGGGGAGGGAAATTTTTCGGTAACCGAAAGAGAATGTCTAGCCAGTATGGGCGTTGAACAAATTCCGAACATATTTAGGAAACGAAATTAAAATTAAAATTTTAGATCACGGTGCCTTAAACACGTTTAACGCATGGAAAAAATTTTTCAGTAGAATTATCAGATGGGCACTCAAATTGGGGGAAATTTTTTTTAGAATAGGAACATAGACCTGGGAAATCAAAATGCGGTGGCGGGGCATTTTATCCCGAAACCCGGGTTGGGAAAATATAACGGGAGAAAAAAAGGGAATTGTGCAATAATCCCGAAATTTAGTACTTACTTCGCAAGAACTTTTAAAAGAACAAAAGGAAAAAGGAAATTTGGTCATATCTATAGATATTTGAAAAACCCAAAAGGAAAATCTTTAATGGCGATGGAGAATTTGGGCCCCCGACTTCCGTCTAATTGAAGGATTGTTTTTTTTATGCAAAAACGCAACGTCGGGAGGCGAAATTGCGGGACATTTAAATCTTTAAAAACAACATTTTTGGGGAATTTCAGAAAAGAAAAACCGGGGGCATTTAAAGGGCAAAAACTTATCATAAAATTCGAGACGTTTGTTATTTCCCGTATATGAGAAAATTTTTGGAAACAATATGTTTCCTTTCCATATGTGCCAAATTTAAAAAAAATTTAAAAAGCGTTACCAAACTGGTTGGGGGAAACGTTGTATCAAAATCCAAAGAGATAGTTTTCGTTAGATTTATTAGGCCCCTATCCTATAAGGGGTGAGACGTAATCATTCCTTTTAGTAATTTCCGAAAAAATTTTCCCAGCAAATGGGGAAATTTTTACCTCTGGAAAAAAAGGGCCCGGGTCGTATAATAAAGTGGATACTTTTTTTATTTAAATTTTTTATCGCGTTTTGGGCCCAATAAAAAACAAGTGAAAGGTTCCCCAAATTTTTATCCGAAATTTTTTTTAACATTTAAGGGAAAAATTTGGCATAAAGGATGTGAAGGCCCTTTTCCAAAAGGCCCCCAAGCAAAAAGGGCAGAACGAGTAAATCGCGATATAGTGCAAATGATTGCAAATTTATGTAAATGATCAACACGATACTTGGGACCCCAAATTTTACGTGGGGGTTTGCTGACGCTATTCGTAAGGCAGTGAATGAAAAAAAGGGAAAACACCTGCGGAATTATTTTTGGGTCGAAAGGTTTAAATTCCCCCTTTCCCAAAATTTAGTAATGGTTTCGGGCGGAACTGATTTTACAGTAAGAAATATTGAAAATTGTTTTAAAGCCGATAAAAAAGAAAACTAAGATGAAAGATGGGAAAAATATTATAACAACCAGGCGGTTTTACAAATTAAGGTAGATGACTGGGGCTTTTTAGAGGCCCACCCTTTAAGGTTCAGCAGCTAATAAGATTTGCGCCAAACCCAAACAAAAAATTTTAAGGTCCGTATAGGGTGTTAGAAGTAGGAAAAAAAATAAAAATATTGTAATAGGGCAGGAAAAGGTTAAAACCCTCAATGTTGATCAAGTAAGAATATAAGTCATGGAAAAGTTGCGTGGTTGGGGGTTTGAAACAGGCCCTCAGATAGTATTAGTTCACGTCAGGGGAAAAAAGTAGTTCGGAAAACGTACATCAAAAAATCAAAAAGAGTCGCAATATGGGAAGAAAAAGGGTCTGTGGTAAAAAACGTGAGTTAGAGGGAAAAAACTCAAAAATTTAAAAACAATGGAGAAACACACGGATGGGGGGATAAGCGCGGATCACTTATCAGATCACTGTCTACCTTTCCAGTAAAAAGACAAAAACTAAAAAAACTTCCAGATAAAGGGAAACGGTTGTATGGATCGGGATCAAGTGGACCACAGAAAAAAAAAGTGGCAGAAATGTAGACCCAAAACCCAAAAAAAAGACCCTTTTTTTCATCAGATAACATTTATATAAGTAGGAAGAAAAACAGGATGGGCAGCTGGAGTTCAAGATAAAAAGGGGGGTACAAACTGAGGCCACGCAAAAAAAGGGTCAGGGTCCCGACCCGGCCAATGGAGTAAAAGTCAAGCCAAGCTAGGAATAGGGGAAGAGAAGACTACAGACCCTACATCCAGGCAACATACGGGATCACAGAGCAACCGAGGAATGGGGAAGAGGAGGGAAAAGTGATAGCACCTTGTCCATGGAAGTACCCGGTGGGAGACAAACCATAAAAAACAGGTTTTATTGTTTCATTTTTTTTGTTCTTTTTCCCAAAAAGTGGTCGGAAGAATTTTGCAAAAAAAAGGAAGTCTCGGCGGTGTTTTAAAAATTATAATCCAAGCAAAAGTTGACCCCACAATGAGTGTATATATTTTTGAACTTTTTACTTGTAAAATTTTTTTTTTAATTGATGGAGAAAACAATTGTAATTAATCATTTTTTACTTCGTGATGACTTCGTGAGATCGACAGTTCCCTTTTGGGTTTCTTGTTTTAAATTTTTTGAAAATGTTTGTAATTGTACAGTGTGTATATATATGTGTTGTTGTATTGTTCCATTAAGGGGGCATCTGGTTCAGGGGGACGCGGGATAGTCAAGTCACTAACAATAAAATTTAACAGCGCTGCGGGGTCATTGGGAGTTTGACGGAACTAGATGCGGGGACATGAAAGTTGTAATTTAAAAAAGATATATAATGCATAAAAAAATTTTGAAACCATACCGGTATTATGTAAATATAGATTTTCCAAGTATTTTAAAAAGTTTTCATTTCAGGGGGACAGACCCGAAAGGGAAAAAGTATCCTCAACTTGGAAGTAAAAAACCCCGTTCCAAGCTCAAAATATACTTGCTCTTTATGCCAAAAGCTTTGGGTGTATTAAACCCCGGGAAGGGGGGAAATGGGAAAAATATAATTGTATAGTAGTTTAAGTACATAGTTATAAGTAGGGGTTAAATAAAGTTAAGTACATATGTAAAAAATGAGGTTTGGGGAAAACGTTTTTTGGTTTGTTTTTGGGAAAATTTTTTGTGTCTGGGCACGAGTCAAATTAAAGAGGAATATTAAATTTAATTTTAAGATGAATAATGAAAATTAAAAAGTTAAATATTGGAAATTAAGAGTTAAAATGAGGATTGATGGTTAAAATTTAAATAAAACTTAGAAAGTGAGGAGATTCAGAAATAAAAATTTAGGCACCTAATTTCTTAAGGGTGAAGTGGACCCTTGAATAAATCACGTTTTGCTTCTTGGAGGGGTTGTGACGTCTCACGCGTCCTTTCTGTAACATAACCTCTGTATTCTTTGACGGCCACGATTAATGGCAAATCTTTTCCAACCCAAATCCAAGAAGTGAAACGAAGGATAGATGCAATAAGATGACCTTTTAAAGGACAGAAGTTTTAGTGAGAGCGATGGCGATTTAGAGAAAGTTCGGTTCAGAGAAGATAGAAGTGTAAATTGACGGCTTACCTAAGAATCACGAAAATCTCGCCATTCATCCAAGGTACATACCATTGTACGCCAGCTTAGAGGAATATATGAAGTGGATTGGACCGTTGCTTAGAAATCAAGGTA
Source organism: Trichonephila inaurata madagascariensis (assembly GCA_019973955.1). NCBI lineage: Eukaryota > Metazoa > Arthropoda > Arachnida > Araneae > Nephilidae > Trichonephila > Trichonephila inaurata. Next base: position 115,553 of record BMAV01024260.1, on the reverse strand, counting down.
GGAGATTATATTCTGAATGCGAATATATTATTAAGATTGAGAGTAGGCGGATATAATATTATATAGATAAGTGATCCAATTGCATGATCTGTGTTAATTACGGCTACGTGTTTTGGTTTATTCTCACTTAATACAAGTTTGTTCGATATATAAGTAATTTAAGTTAAACTCTTAATAAAAGTCATATTGAGAATTCTAAAATGTCTCATCGTTTCGAGAATCCCACACTTCTAACTTACGCTGAAACCCCACGATATGGTCAACGAAGATCGACCATATCACAAGCTAGTATTAAATATTTCCAATCAAAAAATTGAAAGCATTCAATAAAGTAATTAAGAATGCAAAAGTCTTAAAACAAAACGAAAAAATATTAAAACCAATACCTTTGAAAAATTTGATTGGATCATCGAAAATTGAGCTCAGAGTATAAGAAATTTCCAAGAAGTGATTCTTTCAAATTAATTCACTAAGATAGTATGCATATCTCAGCAGTTATAGATTTCAAATGCGAAATACTGAGCAAAAGGAAAAAACGTTTTTCTAAAGAAAAAAAAAGCAAACTTTCCCCGCAAGAATGAATATATAAAATGAACTAACTTTAAGAAATAAATCTTGGTTTTGGTTATAGTTGCTAAACAGTGGCGTTGCTATCATTGTATCAACCTTATAAAAGATACAGGGCCCCAACATGTGAAATATTTTGATTTTTTCAAGTATGTTTTGCTAATTCGATTATTATTTTCCAAAAAATGTCTTCCAAAGAATTTTCCCACTCGGGACTAGCTACGTCAGTGTTGCTAAACCAGGAAATCAAAATCGTAAATACAATTGCTAAATCAAGGTAAAATTGAATAAGAAGTTTCATCTTTTGAATCGTCATTGAATGCATCAACATCCTGATGAATTGGAGGAAATTACAAAAACGTTCTTTACCTTTTTTAATTCATGATCCCATTTTTAATTTATTGAATAGTTTTAAAATTTTTCTTCCAAGAAATGGGATTTACAATAGAAATATTTTACTTAGAAATAAAAACACATACACACAATTAAATTTCAATATGTTCTGATTGCATCTCTTTGTTTTCTTGGTACTTCAAAGTGAATACGAAATATTTCATGTAAGAATTTTTAGTTAATTACGTCTATCTTTTGCTAGATTTGGTATAATAGCAAAATAAGATCTCTATTCAAGAACAATGCGAATTTTTTTTCCCCCATATTACTTTTTTTCGGAAAATTGAACTCTGGAATAAATTGAATTACAATTACAATTTTGATGTTTCCATTGCAAATAATTTCGATAGTTTACAAAAATAATTAAAATTACTACCTATACGATAACAATTGAGATTCCTTTATTAATTTGATACCGCCCCCTTTGGTGACCATTATCTTTGATGAAAGTTGTCAAAAGCGTAGAGCTAGGGAATTCTTAAAAGATTTACCGAAAGGAATAGAGCATTTTTAATTCACTTAATATGACTGTGAATAGAACTTAAATGTCTAACAATTTTAGATAAATTTAAATAAGCGAGAATCTAAAATGAACAAACACCGCAATGATAGTTCAACCGAATCGCGTAATTTAGACCACTATAAGTTATAATTATTTCATTCACCTACTGCTACTTCTAATAATATTACAAGTCCCTAATATCAAATAATCACATTCCTACCTTAATCAAGAGCTTAGATTCAATCTATGTGTGGAAACGTCTGGGCGCGCGTGCATTGGTATGCACCTTGTATTAATGGTTTGCTGCAGGCCAACTTCACGATTGGCTATCAATTCATGCTTGTATCTCTTTCAAACATAACATTTACAAATTGCCATCCCATCCATTTTAAAAGCTATCTTATTTGCATTTCTTGTTCATTTCGCTTCTTGGGTTTTGGGTTGGAAAAAGAGTTGCCATTAATCTTACATTACACCGAAAGAATCCAGAGATGTTAAAGAGAAAAAGACGCGTGAAAGGCCCGTCACAAATTTAAGCTATTTTTATTTCTCTTAACTAAGATAAATTCACCCATACAGCTTATAAGTTCATTTTATAAATTATTATTCATTCAAATATATATATATATACTTAACAAAAATGGAATAAATGACTAAAAATAAGTGTAAAATACATTTAATATATAAATTCCCATTCTACTTTTTCATTTGCTTTTTACTTTCGAAAAACGCCAAGGTAAGAATACGCCTCCCCCCTCCCGTGAAAAAAGAAAAAGAAAAAAAAAGCCAAATTTTCTTATAAAATTCTTAAAAATAAAAAATAAAAAAAATTCTTAGATTTGATCGAATTCAAACTCGTGTCAATGACAAATATTGCATCAATGTGTGTGTGTGTGTACATAAACCTGCTCTTACTAATTAAAACCTCTTCCATACCACAGACTGTACTTTCTACTATCGCCAGAAATCTGGGATTTCTGTGGATACTGAAATTGACGTAACGACGCACATTTCATTTTTCCTTTTGATGTTAACTAAGGCGCACGTCCGTGTTTCGTTTCCCTTTCTAAAGTTTGTATAACTATTTTTGTTGTTTATTTTTAACTTTTCTTGCCTATATAGCATCGTCGTTGGACTTCAACGAAAGTGATACTGAATGAGAATATTTTGCGGAGCGAAGAATATGACGAAGTGACTTCATTACAAGATTTATTTATTTGTGATGAAGATAAAGAAACACAACAAAAATGACTACATTTATATAACGCATGTGGAAAAGCTTTTTGTTCCAAGAAGAATTTCGAGCACTTTACAAAGATTTTTAATTTTAATTCTAATTTTTTTATTTTTTCAAATTTTCATAACTCAGACATTTTGTAACTTAACTTTTGTAATTTCTTACAATCTCAATAAAAGAAAATCTACCTTATAATGTTTCCTTTGTTAGTTACAATGATTGTATACCTAAATAAGCAATGTACCCCCATGAGGTTACAAGGGGTTTTTTTCCCCTACACATACTTGTATAGGCATGGTTACGTTGAACGAAAAGGGGTTTGCATGGCGGTTACTATAACACTCTATAAAAAAAAACGACCCCAAGAACGAGTAGTCCGATAGAGAAAAAAATTGGTGGCTGGAAGTTCGTATAAATTAAAAATATTAACTTTCAGAAAAATTGAATGATTTTCTCAGGTTATTTTAAAAGAAACGGGGTTCAAAAAGGGGTTTCCCCACCTCTAGCCTGGATGCAAGCCGCCACATGACGTGACATAGAGTGATAAAGAACCCTGATGGTCTCCTGCGGTATTTCTGGCCCGATTTGCTCCAATGGTCGGGCCAAGTCATCAACATTCCCTGATAGATGCAATCGCCTTCTCATCATATTAAAGACATGATAAATTGGGGGGGGTTCTGGTGACCTGAATCCCAAAGGGGGCGTTTTATAAGCTGTAAGACACGTGTGGTATTGGTTTGGTTTTTCTTGCGGGAAAAAAAGGCCGGGGTACTGCAAAAGTAACGGTACCAAAACCGTTCTCAGAAAGGGCCTCGACAACCGATGTGCTTAAAGTTTTCCTTAATGACGACCAAAAGGGGTCCGGGTTCAAAAAAAAGGCACCCCCGACCCCTCCTTTTGAGGGCCTTTTGGCATGCAATAGTAAAGAAAGGGTGGTAAACCCCGGCCGTTGAACCCTCTTTGTGATCGTCAATACCCGATGGGCGGGATTCGTCGCTAAAAACTATACGTCCCCCGTCAGCGTTAACCCGTCGATTCAAGCACCACTGTAATCTAGCTCAATGGGGGCAGGGTGAATGGAGGTGGCGAGCGGTCGGTATGAGTGTAAAAAATTTGTTCTATAGACGTCTGTGAATGTTCATGGGGACCTCTTTTGCGGGTCTACGTCACAACGATGCGCCTGTGACATCTGATCCCGAAAATCAATCTTTCCCGCCGCTGTGGCCCCAGGTTGACTTACCATCTGACGCTGAAATCTTGCCACCATTCTTGCCAGCGTCTTCTTTGGCCGCATCCGACCCTTGGAACGATTCCCGTTTTCCCCAACCCCCCTCTTTTCAATGATACGACCTCTTTCAAACTCTAAAAGTTGCTCTTAATGAGCTCGAATTTTGCGGTGCCCATTTTTCAATTGTTAAAAGGTGCCCTAAATCTCAATGAAACAAAAATTTTTTCACCATCAAATTGAGAATCGCTTTTTATAGACACCTGCTGGTCCCAGTTCCGAGGGCCCAGTCCGCTATTCATTCTTTGGGACCCTTTTAACATTTGCTGCGATACAAATGTCTTCGAAAAAATTTTATTAAAATCGGGAACCCTTGGTGCGTCGTTTTTTTTTTTTTTTTTATAGGGGTGTAGTTTACTAACGTCAAACTTAGAAGGAACAAGGGGGCGATTGATGACATACCGAATAATTCGGAACTTCGTTCTTCTAGCATTTCCCTCTCCAAATTTCCGCACCACGAAAACGTGAGGACTACGACAGATTTTAGGTGCATTTTAGCCTTTCTGCATTATGAATAATCCTACGTGGAACCAGGACTCGAAACCCATGACTGAAGAAAAATAGCACTAGTCACGGGTTCAATAACTCGGCTACCGCTTGTTTGTAATTACTTTATAACAAATTTGGAAAACACTTACGGTAAAAAAAATAAAAACATGTTTTGTGTATGTAATATAGAAAAGAATTTTGGGCTCTAACTATTTTTTTATCTTACAAGGAGATTGCAAGGTCTTGGGGTCACGGATTTAGCTCAATTTTGTAGGATGGTAGATTTAGTTTCCCTGTTCATGAAGATGTATGGTTAAAAAGGCCACTAATCAATAATTTTTCAGATATTTGCAATTGAAGATACAATTCACTCGTTACATTTAGTTCTGTAGCAAACGATTCCATGTAATAGGTTTAGCGTAGCAACGGATCGGTGTTCTTCGTCGGATTCGAGCCCATGGAGGATGAATAATTTTTTTTTTAATGTTATGTCTGTTTTTACATATAAAGATACATAATGGAGTTTAAATAAATTGGAAATGAAATGTTTTTAATGACTAGAAACCTTTTAAGAGTTTTATTTGTCATTATCATTCGTAAAAGTACAGAATAATGTTTATTACAAAACAATAAAAGCAATTTGCAAGAAGAATAGGAGAGAAAAGCCCTTTAACTGCTAGTTAATCGTGCCAGGAAACAATAAATTGTGAAAGAAAACAATAAATAAAACGTTTATCAGATTGAATTAGTGAATATTAACGTCACACTGTTCAGCTACACGAGGGTTTTTGGCGATGGACCACGTAATTTTGAACCATGGTCAAGTGACGTGGACGGCACCTGAGCTGGCACCCCCTCTCCTAACTACCACACCACACCAACGGCAGGATGTTTGAGCTCTCGACAGATTTAACGGGCATCGCGCTGCCCTACACGGTGGGTCTTTAGTGGTACTGGGCTCGAACTCGTGACAAGGCCAGCCACGATCCGATACCTTGACCACTTGGATACCGCGGCCGCCAAAACATTTATCAGATTAACAAAGTTAGTATAAAAATATGACTAGCTTCTTACCCCCCTCCCTTATTGTCCATACAATGGTGAAATTTGTCATAAGAACAAATTAAATGTAATTTAGAAAAGCCTTTCGCACATCGAATTAGTGCAGTATTATCCATTACGTATAATCGTTTGCTAACAGAACTAAATGTAACGAGTCAATTCCATCTTCAATTGCAAATATCTAAAACAAATTATTGAGTAGTGGCCCCTATAACCAGATACTTTCATGAACAGAAACACTAAATCTACCATCCTACAAAATTTGAGCTAAATCTATGACTCCAAGACTCTTTTTTTGTTAGTTATTCTTATCTTGATTTAGAGACAATATGAATTTTCTTAAACTCTATTGAGTGCTCTTTTTTCATGTACACTGCTGACCATCAAAACTGCAGTACCATGAAAGTAGGAAAATATAAATACCAATTTCGCATGAAAGGAAGAAGATCCTAGGATTCGCAGATAATTAGCATTTAAGCTAATCTAAAAATACTTTACTTATACTTTAACTATAATAATAATACTTCACAAAGATCTTTAATATTCTAATTTTTAAATGAACTGCTGTGAGCCTGCATAAGTGAGTAAAGTATTTTTTTTTAGTAATAAATTTTTTTCTATGAATAACAATGCTATTCGAAAATGCTTTTGAAAGATTATATAGTGCATTTAAGCTAAGAAAACACACACTTAAGTATGCTAATCAATATAAAAATATTCTAAAAAACGTATGACAATGATGTATATTTCTGTATTTAAAACAAAAAGGTATAAAATAAGAACCAAAATATTTTTTCTCTTTATCATACACAATGATTAAAATACTTGTGCATTAAATATTAAGAATTTAAAAGCAAATTTGAAAATAAAAATATAATTACCCCTTTGCTATTTTAACAGGGAAAGAAGACTCTCCGAGTTTTATCTAATTATAAATTCAGGAAGCTATAAGAAAATAAAAAAATAAATACTTCTGAAGTAAAATTTTTGCAAGTTTCCCACAATTTTCTTCCGAAGGTCTTTTTTCAGTGCCATTCCACCCCAGTTTTTTCATTTGCCCTTAAGCATGCCATAAAACGCGAATGCACTTTCTATTACTTCCAAAGTGTTTCTAATGTAGTAGTACCCGAACTGACGTATGCGAGAAGTGAAAATTGCAGGAAATTATTAAGAGAGGCTGTCCGGCGCCGCATCTTTTTTTACAGTCTCTCCCCCTCCCCGTGGAACGAGTTGTAAAACACGGCTTTAGAGATCCGTGGTCATACAATCTTCGTAGAGAACGGGGATCTACTTTGCATGCACTTTGATCATTTTCTTTTCGAATTTTTATTTTGACACGAGGAAACCCAGGACACAGTTTGAAGAACACTGGGACAGAAACAAAGAAATTGTTCTCCGAGAGATATAGTGGTAAATGGTGTTGAACAGGGGTGTCGAGCTCAAAAGCTAACTTGGGCCAAACAAACTAGGTTTAACTTTAGGAAAGCTGCAAAAAAACCTTAATAACTCATGGAGACGTAAGTTTATTTCGCTCTTAATACATTATAATAAACATTTCTAAAAGAAGAAAAATTTAATGTTTACGCGTCCTAACATCACATCTCTTCTCTGCTACTATCTTTCCAATTTTGAGAGAATTTTTTTTAAATTTCATTATATATTATTGTGAGCGAATATATTGGCCAGGCCGCAAAAATGTTTGTTGTGGACCGCAAGTTTGACACCCCTGGTGTAGAATTATTAGAGGAATCCTTCAGTTTGTCTGAAAAGATTGGGAGACATTGCAATATCGTTATAAGTACCTAGGTTTAATACTTGACACTAAATTAAACTTTGCTAAACACATCCGTTCCGCCCACCAAAAGGCGGCTGGAATGAGAAGCACTCTAAATCGCTTGATTTCTCACAAGAGCAAGCTCGCATTAAGGCACAAGGTTCTATTATACAAAGCCATTCTTCGCCCCATCATGTTGTACGCTTCTCCCATCTGGGAAGGGGCGGCAGTTACTCACCTGAAAAGATTGCACACTTTTCAAAATATTCAACTGCGTAGAGCAGCAAACGCACCTTGGTTTGTCAGGAACGAAGTCTTGCATAAAGATCTTAATGTTCCGCCGCTTCTTGATTTCATCAAAAAACAATCAGAAAAGTTCTTCAATCGGTTACCACAGATTTCAAATGAATCTATCAGGGAAATCCCGGCTTACGACAATTCTATTCCTAGCTCTTCTAAGAGACCTAGAGCAGTTCTTAATCACTCGTATCAACATTTCCCAGCTCTGAAAAGGATGAGAATGTCTTGATACGAATTAAAAAAATTGTGAGCTTTATTGTTACACTAGTTATTTTCTTGTGCAAGACTTCACTCACTCTAATTATTTCCCCCCCCACTCCATGTAAGTTTTTGATCGCGTTTCGTGTGGCAACTTCACCCCTCATGATCTTATTTCAAACTCCTCTACCTTTTCTTACTTTCTTCCAAGTGGTTATTTAAAACTTCCTTTCAATAACCGCACGCAGTTATCTTAGAGGTATCGTGTAACGGACTTAAAAATATTATTCTCTTAATCCTTTTTTAAAGAAATATATCTCCTCTCTCCTCACCCCGTCGAGATGCGGCAGATGGTTGAAAGACGGGCTTTGCTGTCATGGAGATGTGACGTCATTTTCTCTTCGTTTTCAATGAAAGCGAAACGGAAACTAAATCAACTGGGAGAGTAGTTTCCCACCCACCCCTCCACCAGCGCTGTTGCGCTGCATTTAATGTGGACTGCTTTTTATTTTTATATGTAACTTCAACAAATTCTTCTCAGTTCAATTTATTATGAGTGGATAATAGAGCTTTCTCTAAGGTTCCACGTAAATGTATAACCTTTACCGTTGCATATCATTTTCGTAGAAATTTTAACCCGATTCATTTTTACATTTAGAGAGGTGGGGTTATGCTTATACACACGAAAGGAAATTCCCGTGCATGTTGTTTATTATTTTCCTTACGTCTAAGTATTTACAAATGTGTATCAATTTTATAAAGAAATTATTTACAAAGTATTATTTATGTTCCCTTTTTATTGTTCCATTTATCTTTGAATAAATCATTTAAAGACAAGAATTTACACAAAATTTCTATTTTTATATTTGAGATATAAAATACAGTGGCTTATGGCAGAAATGCATTTTCCAATTTTAATTTTAGTTACAACCAAAATTCGGATCAGAAACTGTTATAAGAGTGACTTAAGGTTATCTTCGGCTAATGTTAAAGAATAGGGGCCGAATTCGAAATATTTTTCAGATATAAAAGTACTCACACACACACACACACACACACACACACACACACACACACACACACACACACACACACACACACACACACACACACACACACAAACATTGATATTATATTCTGGCTACACTATCCTGTAGAGAATCACTTATTTTATCATACTACTCATTTTTATCCGAGTTTTTGTGTGACACATTTTTTTCTTTTATAAAATGTGTTTTGCATTTTCCTATACCGTAATGCTAAATGAGCTATCCCTTCACATGTTAAAAGGAAAAACTAATTATTTATGAAATATTTTGAAATTTTAAAAACACTATATTATAAACAAATGTATGAATTACAATGTCACAAATTTTTATAAAAATTGAGGCATTTTTTCTGTACAAAAATGTGCTCCGCGTCAAGTTCATGCTCCCGTACATATGGCGAAAACAGCCTTAAAGAACAGGAAGGCATTTGGGTAAATTTTCTTCACTTTTAAAAATTAAATTTAGGATCCAAAGTGACTTTTAGATAGTTAATTTTGAATCAGATACTATATAAATAATCTGAATTTATTCCTTTTTATATAAAAATAATTAAATAATAAGGGAATGTATATTATTATTTTGTTAGTATTCTCTCTTTGTTATTTTGATTAAGTTGGTGCTATTCGAACTTATAAAAATGAACGAGCATTCATCCCATTCTACTATAGAAACAATAAGTAAGTAATTCTCTAAATGAAACTTATACTTTCTTGTAATGATTTAAATTTTAAACATACAATATATATGATGTGACAAAATTCTTTCTCCCTAAATTTTTTTTAAAAATGAAGATTCTTCAAAATGAAGTGAGATATTGTTCACCCAATTTCCAAATAACTATATATTATTATTCTCAACCTTCAAAACTTCATATGGACCTTCAAATTTTGGTTTAAATTTTCCTACTATTTTCTTATTAGAAGAACTTATGGGATGCGTTTGAACCAATACCAAATCTTTAACTTTGACGTTAACCTCCCGTCTTCTCTTATTATAATACTTTGCCCATTTTTCCTGTTGAATTTTAGTATTTCATCTCGCCTCCTCAAACAATTTTTTGATATTACCACACATAAATTCTGCTTCATCCGTAATTATCCCCATCTTCTGAAATGGGATAATTAGTTTTCTGCCTAAAAATAATTATCCCATCTTCTGAAATGGGATAATTAGTTTTCTGCCTAAAAATAATTCTGCCGGCGTTTTTCCTGTAGTCTCATGAACAGCCGTTCTAATTGTAAAAGCAAATTCCTTGAGAAATCGGTCCCAATTTTCATGAATGTCTTCTACAAAACTAGAAATCATATGTAGAAGGGTGCGATGAACTCTCTCCGTTTGATTTGATTGCGGTCGATACGCGACTGTTTTTACTTGCTTTTTGTTCAATCTGTGACTTATATGCTCAAAAACTTCAGATATAAATTGGGGACCGTTATCACTAACCATTTTTATTGGAGCTCCATAACGCGAAATATAATTTTCGAACAGGGTATTTGCAATTGCTTTGGCGGAGGCTTTTCTCAGGAGTATGATTTCAACCCACTTAGAGAAATTATCAGTTATCACACTAAAACAAATTTATATCGTTCGGGTCTAGAAGCTGGGTATGGGCCTAATAAATCTAATGACACTATTTCGTTTGTGTAATTTGTTACAATTGGTATTAATCGACCAGCTGGTAACGCGTTTTTATAATTAATTTTCTAGCATAATCCCCCGTTTTGCAACATATTTATATATATATTTCCTCATAAAGGGAAAATAACATGAATCTTTTATTTTTAAATACGTTTTCTTTTTGCCTAAATATCCAGACATTGGCTTGTCATGGAACTCGCACATTATCTCACTCCGAAGTGATCGCGGAATATACACTCTTATTTCTCAGAGAGATGTACTGTATTTCGCGAAGAGTAATCCATCAATTAATTTAAAATCGCGGGACCAATTCTCTCAGATTGACGTACTAACTGAGCTGTCATCGGGGTTTTCTAAATATTTATGAAGATGACCTGTCGCTGTTCCTGAATTAGTTATTCCCTTGCACAAGATATTTTCGAATCAGCTATACTTTCACCAGGATTTCTTGACAACAAATCCACTACCTCATTTTGAGTACTTGGGTTATGTTCCCATTCTACGTTGAACTCTGCATATTTATTATTGGTAACTGTTTGATCTGTGTGAATCCGGTATATAACTAACAATTTTTTATCAAAATCTAGTGTAATTTTTGATGACTGTATCAAATCGATCCCCAAGATGCATTGGTACTACATCTGGCCTAAAATGTGGAAGTTCCACATTTTCGTGAATTCCCTAATCCTGATTTGCAATTCTATCATACCCAAATTTGTACACCTGGCTCCCTGTGCTGTCACAACCTCAGCATTTGACTTTTTTCGCGGCCTATATGAAAAATATTTGTTGAAAACCTCTTCTGAAATAAACGATTTCTTTGCACCTGTATCCCGAAAAACCATAATAAACGTTTCATTTAATAGTATGGGCACATACGGAAAGTCCACTGGGGGCATTTTTAAGGCAGAGATCCGAATAGAACGTTTTGCCTCAAACTTCAATTGATCTTTTCGATCAAATCAACCTCTCAAACAGTTTAAGTTTCCACTATTTATTCGATCCCGGGTTTCAAAAATTACTAAACCCCCTATTTATAAATTATTCCGGCTTAAAGATTATCAAACTCATGATCATTTCGATCATTACGGCTCCCCGTTCTCGAACCTTCAATTTGATTACCCCCTGACTTCTAAAATTTATTCAAATTTCTATTGGTCAATCTCATTTATTCTGCCCCTTTTAAACCCCACCTGTTCCCCGCCAGTTTCCACCTTTTACGTCTGTCTGGGAAAACTTCCCCCGCGCATCCCAAAAACCTGCCCTTTCCCATAAATTTTTGATTGGGGTGGGGTTTTTTCTCTTTATCTATCTTCATATTTTGTGACTAACTGCAAAAGCTGAGCTTTAGTGGTTGGGTTTCTCACTTCCACGTAATCCAGAACCTGAGGTTCGAGGCGAGAAATTATATGCTTCAAAAATTGGTCATCGGACATACTTAGTTTTAAACATTTATGTATCTTCAATAAATCGTAAATAAAGTCCGATGGAGCCTAACCCCCTAACTTGATATGTGGAATAGAATTTTGCCTCTAATTTCGACCTATTTCTTACTAATGAGAAATTTTTAGTTGACGCCCCCTTCAATTGTGCAAAATCTGTTGCAGTACCTTGCACAAAAAAATACCCTATAACTTCAAACCAATCTTAGCGCCCGTCCTCTGAGATGACCCTGCAGATATGCACAAGCCAAATTAGCAGGTATCTTATAGAATGCCAAATTAATATCTATGCATTCTAAGAACTCTACTACATTTTCCGATCCTGAAAAAAAAAGTTCAGTTAAGATCCTAAAATTGGATCCGATTCCTCTTGGTGGTTGGGGTGAGTTGGGTGCCATTGCGAGAGGTCTTCAGATCTTTCTTGAGCATCTAGATATGTAGGAGGTAGGGAAGAAACACTAGCCATGATCCAATCAATCTATTTATTGATCACAGAATATAACGACACAAATTTAATTAATAATAGCAAGATGATGTCTCGGCGCTAACCGCGAAAGTGGAACAACGATGAAATACACGAAAGATTAGGAGACTATCAAACTCGATCCTTACTTTATATAGGATCTAATATATTATCCGATTTAATCTAACATTAATTTAATCTCAGTGATCAATCCTAACTTTAAATCTTTCTCCTAACAAGCATTTATTCACGATAATTCAATAATGATACCGTCAGTAACAATCTCACCTGATTTCTGGTTTTTTCCCCCACTCTCTATTCTAGCTAGAAAACTTTGATTATATATAGTAACTTAATTTGCAAATCACAATTTCTTGTTCCAAAGGGTTGGTTGTGAATAACGCGAATCGATAGCCTAAAGATTTCCCCAGAGGATTAGTGGAAGGATCGCGAATACATCCGTCACAACCTCTTGTACTATATACCCCCCCCAGAGGTTTCACCACTGGAGCTGGCAGCGCCCATTAACGGCCAGTTTTTTATGTTTTGAGCCGTACCCTGCTTTTTTATAATGCTCCAGGACTGATATCGAAAATCCGTTTCTGAAGACCTATATTGCCCGCCCCTTGCTTTAGCCGCCCGCGTGCAGTGCATACGCTGCATACCTGTTAGGGATCGGCCCTACTCATGATTTGAAATTACGAAGTTGTCTACAATGGTGCTGATGTAATTCGTAGTACCGCGTTATATATATATAATTCAAACCAATCAATGTTTCAAACATAAATCTATTATTTTAATCTCAGTTTGACAAAATGTATTCAAAGATTGCTTGGAAATGTAACGGAGTATATTTTGGAAACAACTGAAAACAGAAACGTGTTTTGAATTGTGAAGCCTTGAGATATTGATTTAAATTTTTTATTTAAATTTAAATTGGTTTTAAAAATTAATTTAATTAATTAGACTTCGACGGTTTTGGGGGAAAAAAATCAAGTACATATTCTAGTTATTTAAACATGATGAATGGGTGGGTGAAACCGGGATCACAGATTAATATTATTAAAATAAATTATTTTAAAAAAGTAGATTAAATTTTTAATAATCGATGCAAATTTTTTTAATTGCATTTACAAAAAGTGTGTGTGGGAAAAAGGGTTTTCGAAAAAAAATGCTTTCTTGTTTCTAGGGCTTCAAAAAAAGCCCTTTTCTAGTTCTAGGGCGGTTTTGGCCAACCCGTGGCCCCGGGGGGGGGTTGAAAGGGGGCACGCAAAGACATACGAAAAAAAAAAAAGAAATTGAATGCATAGTAATAAATAATTTTCTAAAATTTCTGAAGGGGGGTTGTCCCCGGGAAAAGAAGTCTCAAAATTTGGATCAAAATAGGTTTGTGTGAATAAACGTTTTCGTTATGAACATAATATAAAATATTATTCATACAGCTAGCTGATGGCATCTATAATAACCCCAATTTTTTTGCATCTGCAAAAAATTAATCCTAATATAGATAACTTGGTAAAAAAAAAAAAGGGGTAATTCAAAAGCCAATTTAAAGGAAATACTAACTATTTAATAATTATTTAGAATTAAATGTTTCCCAAATTACTCGTTTTATTTTTTAACCCGGGCTTAACAATTTAAACCTGTAAAAGAAATTTAAAAATAAAACCCAAAATTTTCACTTCCCAAAACATTTTTAAATTTCTTGCATTAAAAAAGTGCTATTTGGTAAAAAATTTCCCTAATAATTTTTTTTTTTACTTTTTTTATATTTGTTTGGTGGAAATGTTGGAAACGGCACCCCGTAATTATTTTTTTTCAAATTGTGGTACTCTTCCGAAAAAATTGGCCCCCCCCTGTTCTTTAAGCTCTGTGAATAGAAAAAATTTGAAGACCCACTGTTCCCCAGAGTCACCCCCATCAGTGCTAAAAAAAGAGGGCCCCCTCTCCCCCCTAGATGTCCTGTTCAAACGATTCTCTTTCTACCGGTCATTCTAAAAATTTAACAAAGAAATAACAGTCAGCGGAACTCTGACCGTTTCCTTTTTCCCAAAAGATGTCATGGGAGTGGTTTCTTTTACGTAGCTCTAGGGGTTTCTTTATTTTTTTAATCCCCACCCCCTTTTCATGAAAAAAAACAGAATTAGTGTTTCTGGGAAAGGGTTAAAGTCATTATTCGTGTAGCAAAATATTCTTTTTTTATAAAATATAGTATTATTAATGCGTATTTAAGCAGTTTATGCGGGAAACTTGTTTTTTAAAAAATTTTTTACGTAGATTGCATACACAAAGGCTCCATCTGCAGATTTTTTTAATAAAACTTGCCAAATATGGCGTCAGAAAATTCTGGAAACAAGGATATATGTATTTTTCTTAATTTTAAAATTTTCTAGACCTTTTCTGACATTTCTACATTTTAAGGCGGATTTATATGAGTAATTTACGTTCTCAACAAAAGTTTTACTCCTGAATAATGCGATTTCATTGTGCAAAAGTACCCTAACCATGTCAGTGCATTTGGCAGTCCCCCTTAAATCTTTTTTGCATCAAAAAGGACTCTCATTCTCTTGGTTAAGAGTCTATTTAATCGAATCTTTTAGGTCATGCTCATCCCGGGAGTTAGAAACGGAAGAATAAGGTAAGTGATACCTCTATTCTTATATTAGAATTTGTGAAATCGAAAATTAATTTTTTCACACCCACTTAGATCGAAGCTGGGAACTTTGCTTTTACTGCCTATTGGTGGAGGGAGGGGGACAAACAAAGCGAGTTTTAGATTGGCGGGGGGAAACGTCCCTCATTTCCTTTTTAGGGGGGGAAGTGTCCGACTGAAGGTGAAAAAAGCCGAATGAGTGTTACATTCCGAGCGTGGCGTTCAGTCAAGTTCACTCTCTAGCAAAACGCGCCAATAGAAGTTATCACTTCAAAAAAAATGCTAACATTATTTTGCACATGAAAAAAAACATTAACATGATTATAAAAATTTAAATAAAAGTGCTAAATTGCAATCCAACCCATTCTTAACTTAATAAATAATTCATATATACGATAAAATCACTAGGCATGTTAAATATAAAGGAGCAGTAAGAAGAACTTTGAAGGTTTCTTTAAAATTTCAATACAGGATAAAACTTTCCTCCTATACAAACAAAATCCTCACATATATTGAAACAGGAAAGGATAATTTTCATATATTTATAAAGAAAAAGAGGATGACATTTAGTGCACATAATGCTGTCGCCAGTGGCTTAGCTACCAATGGGCTAGGTGGTGGTTGTTGAACTCACGGGGTTCAACAAACAGGTTCAAGAAATAATCACACCAGGGATTATTCTATAGCAATTTTAATACGGATATCATTTCACGAGAGCAGCATTCTACATATATATACAAAGTCCTGCGCAGTACTATTTCTAAAGGCCGTATCACACGTACGCGTTTCAAGCAATTTTTCGTTCAATTCGTGCAATTTTTACTCAGTTGCCATAGCAACCGCTTTAGAACAATTTTTTGCTAGCGAGCTCAAAAAGTTGTTTCAAATAAAATTGCTTGAAATTCCAGCCAATGGGGTTCTTCGGCGCCCTACGTCATAAACAAGATGGCGGCTCCGATTTCGTCTAACACTTCAGATATGCCGTATAATATTTTAATGGTGTATAATATTTTAATGGCGTATAATATTTTAAATAGAATGGTGCTCTATTTTTAGTTTACACCAATCAACAATTGCGCAAGCGAAATGAAAGAAATAATTTTGGATGTTCATTTTCCGAAGCATAAAAATCGGCGAGTAATTTTTCAATGTGGAGATAGAGCGCGGCTGACGTCAGAGCGTGTCGTTTTGTTTACGGCAACCCTTCCCCCTCAGATTCGGCCAAAAATTGGACGAAAAAATTGCATGAAAAATATACGTGTGATACGGCCTTTACAAAGGATTTTTCTGTTAATCTTACAGTTAACATAAAGCAAAGGTAGTAATAATAAAATAGTCCAATCGGCAAAAGGCTTTTCTTCGTTGACTCCACCCACGCATTGCGTCATAGAGGTAGTTCGTTGCGGTGGCCTTCAACAGTGGTGCTTTGCACCGGGGCCCTCGGACCTTGACTCCCAAACAAGCCAAATTTGTGATAATTTCTCCCAAATTTAATAGTTAAATATAAAAGGCTGTAACATAACTATAATAATCTGAATTCACTTGAAAGTAATTTCGAATTTTTAGGGAATTCCTCTAAATTCTTTTCAGTGCTTGTTCAGTTTTGTGAACTTTACTTAATGGAAAAATTACGTTATTTTCAGTTTTTTTCATTTTTCTATAAATTTTTACTTGAAAATAAATTTCAAGTTCCATGAAAAATCTTACCATACTTATTCTTACATCTACACAAAAAGCAATTCCTTCTTAGTTGCATTCTATTTTTATTAACAATATGATTCATAATAAGCAAGTTTCCTGTTTCAATAGTTCACAAATTTCTCGTATCTGCAATACACTAATACAAATACGTTCTCCCCCCATGCTGTTTTGCCGAGGTGTTTTTTTTTTAAATAATTATAATACATATTGCTTGTATCATTTCCTGTCTATCTCGGCGAACCATTTTGTAGCTCTCTCTCTGGTGGATGAACGCCATCTAGTGTTGAGTGGAGCATCTCCATACCAAATGCCAGTACTTTCTTCACCAGTACAAAAGTCTTAAGATATATTGTCTCTACACACTGTTGATTCTGCTCTATCAAGAATTTCCGCTCTATTCATATCTATTTTTTTTTGGAAGGATATTTCATGTGGCATCTGTGTTAAAGTGTTGAATGTAAAACTCTGTTAGATTTTTAAACAATATTACTGAAAACTCTTTGATCAACAAATATCGTACCTGTTATTAAGTTAAAATTTTGTCTCAGATTAACGTATGTGAATAACCGACACAATTTAAGGTTTTTTAAAATTAGGACATTTTTTTCCTCTTGGAAGAGACGTATCAACTACATCGACGCCAAATATGACGGAGGATGAATCGGTAAGTCAATAAATTAAAAGGTAACTCATTTCTCAAGGATAGGCAGTTAAGAGCACGATTTTTAAACAATGTGATTCGAGCAATTACTTTAATAAGTATAGTTTTGTTTCATGTTACAGTAACACGTGATTCGCGTCGTGTAAAGTAAGAATGATGCAAGCTTTGTATTATTTACACCATAAAAATTTCTGAACCTGTACTGTTTGTGTTGAATAATCCAATTGAATATTTTTCTTTTCTCTAAAATATTAAAATTTGTTTCTATTGAAGTTAGTGCAAATTTTTTTGTTCCAATTTTTTTGGTTGAAAGTTGTGTCCATTGAACTAATTTTAGGTGCAAGATAACTGATGAAATTTTATAACATTGCTTATACACAACTCATGATTTTTTTTTCAAGTGATCAGTTGTATAATAATACATGAATTAGTTAATTGACAGTTGTAAAATTAAGTTGATTTTTATGTCTATTTATACATATAAATAAAAATGAAGTGTCTGTTTGTAATTTGAAATTAACAGCTTTTTACTAAATGCATTTTAAAATATATATTTCTTATATAAAAAAAAAACAATTAAAAATTTTTTTTTCGTCTCTGTTTGTTCCGGGAATTTCTGAAACGACTAACCCCATTTTTACGAACTTCCACTTTTTCAGATAGCTATTGTCATAAGGAGTAACTTAGGGGTACTTTTTTTTTTAGAAAAAAAATTTTGTTCCGCAAAAAAAAAATTAAAACCAATAAAAAAAATGGGAAAAAATTCAGATTCAAATAGGGATTTTTTTTATTAAATAGGGGTTATTTTTATTTTTGCAGCCTTCAGTTTTCAAGGGTTTCTAGCAGTTATTTCCAAACTTTTTTTTTTTATTATGTTGTTTTCACTTTACAAATTTTCCGTTCATGTCCTTTTATCTTAAGATTTTATTAGTCCCCACCCCTTTTTTACAGGGGTCAAAAGGGCATGCCTCTCTCCTTTTTTGAACCCTTTATTTGTGCTCATTTCAACCCCACAGCTTCTTTGACCTGTTTTGATCCCAATGATTTTTACATTCCCCACCCCTAACCAGGGTCAAAGGTTTTATAAAGGCCCCTTTCCTTTGCCTCTTGTCAACAATAAAACAAAAAAAAAAAAAACACCCCAAAGTAGAAGAATTAATTTTCTTTTTAGCATAGGGGATTTCTTTTTGTGGAATTCATAATAAGGTTTGAAAATTTTTGGAATTGAATAATCACTTTTTTTAAAACGGTCGCCTTTAAATTGGGCGGTCGGGGAATAGCTTTTTTAACATAAAATAAATACATCAAAAAGTAATATTAACGATACACATCCAGATAAAATTATTTATACTATTTTCAGCATTTATTAAAAAATTTGTAACAGTGTGTTACTTTTTCTGAACAGAAGGAAGGGTTTAAAAAACAAACCCCAAAAGGATTCCCGGGGTTAAAAAAAAAAAACTTTTTATCAGCTATTATATCTACAGACTTAAAATTTAGCAAACATGGTTTTTGTTCAGCTGAGGTATGCAAGACGCTTTTTTTTGTTTAATTTACAATTCACAAGAAATTAATTTATTAAAAACTTTTTTATCCTTCAGTCTGTATTGTTTAATTTTTCAATTCACACGTGCGAAGAACGGGTGTACCAGCTAGTGTTACATAAAATTTGTCAAGTGTATAAATGAAACTTTGCATAAGTGATTTGATTTATTTGACAGTGAATTATCGATTGCTTTTGTCTTGAAAAGTACTTGAATACAAAACAATTGATACAGCTGAATTATTCAAAAAGAATTTATTTTTATTTTGTGTGGACTAAGTTGAATAGTTTGTTTTTTGGTTCATTTATAATATTTAAGTAATGGTGTGAGTATTTCCACTTCAGGTCTTAAATTTTAATTGTAAGGTACAATCTTATTATACAATAGCTGTTACTGAAGTAATGCTTGCACCTAATTTTTTTGCCACAAACGTAAAAAAGATCTTGTTTGATGATATATGGTATGAAAGTTAGGTTCAGACATTAGTATTGTAACATCTTGTCATCTGTCACATTAAAAGTTATAGGGATTCTTTTTCACTATCCCACTGTAGTATTCTGTGATTTATCTTAAATGAAAATACTGCTCTCACAAAAGTTTAATTCGCTCTTGGAATTAACTATTTATGTTTGAGATTAAACAAGGACAGGAAATCTGCTTAGTTTTGTTTTATGTACTTTTCAAATGTTGCTAAAAGATACTATTTATGTGTTTGGTTAAAGTGTAGAATATAGGGGGCTCCTTGGCAAAGTCAATTTTTTGGCGACTGGAATCGGGTGCTAAGTAACTTAATTTGTTCATAGGTTTTTTTTGCAACCGGAATGAATAGCTGAGTAATGTAATTTAGCAATAGGTGTTCCGAGAATTATATAACAAATTCTTATTTTGCAATGAAAATAAATTCTTTTGTCGGCTCAAGTGTAGTATGGAGGGGGTCCTTTGGATTTGGCGATTTTTATCTAAATATCATGGTGAGATAACAAATTCATTCTGGTTTCCGGACGCCTATCGCTAAATGAAGTAGCTGGGCGGCCGATTTCTGTTGCTGAAGGAAATTCACATCGCTTCAGTGCCCCCCCATTCTGCATTTTAACCTCTTTTGTGAAATTAAAAAGAAATGTTTATAAAGCTATCAGAAATGCATTAAAATAAAAATTGTATTCTTTTTAAGTAAAAGAAAATCTTAAATTCGAATATTAAAAGAAAAAGGCTTACCTTTGCTCAGGAAAGTTCTTTTAAAGGAGGGTAAATTTCTTTCACACGCATTTCCATACATACCTCCTCTGCAAAAACTCATCCAATCTGTAACTGTTTTCTTCAAAACGTTAAGTTTGAATGAAAAGAAGTTGCAATTCGATATTCGCACCCACATATTCATCAACATCAGAATATCAAGCATTCTCAGCTTACTTCTTCAAACAGCTATTCTTCCTTACAGCTCTTTTTATATGACACATTCAGTCCTTTCTTTCAGTGTTCCCAAATATATCCATCACTTGAATCCTTTTTAACCATCAGCTTTATTGCAAACCGAACATTCAGCATTTGCAGCAATCGATCCTTTTTCCATGCACCACCGTATTACAGACAGTTTCTTGTTCCAAATGATAAAAAAAAACCCCACAAATCATACCTTTGAGACATACTTGTCAAGATAAGGAACAAACAAAAAAGCAAGAAAATTGAATAGTTAAAAATTGCCCAGAAAAATTCAAAAAATCCTTTATGGACAAAATCTAAATGCAAATTGAAAAATAAAAAATAAATGATGGAATAGTTAATTTGAAAATTGTCTGCCCTTTTAAAAACACCTACAAATTTTTTAAATAACCAGTAGCAATTAATTAAAAAGAACACATGACCTTATCTGCATTAGATCACATACCAAGGTTTACCAAATTATACAGTCTTTCAGAATGAATTCGTTATCTCTCCATCTACACTATTAAAATCCGAAGGTAAACAAATGTATCTATCTATTTTTGAATCTATGATGCCCTATCTTCTCACAAACCACACTATGCAGAAATTCGCTGAAGGTACCAAAATTTCGGTAAAGATCAGAGGAATTAGTTTTGACCATTTATATTCCAATATTCCAATTAGTTAAAAAGATATTAATTAAAAACCTTAAAACACATAATTAGTACCATTTTTCACCACCAGAGGACAAGTTCAAAAATTTGGAACTTCTTTTTTTTCCTGATGTTTTTAAATCGCAATCTAATTTTTTTCGTGAGACTCAGACAAAAAATAATTACAGATTAAGAAAGATCATTTACTTCGCCATGATATGGTACAATTTATTTTACAAAATAATTATATTTTGTATTTTTTAAAAATGAGTTGAAATCGATACGTTTTTATGAGTATGATTTCTAAATCGATCCGCTTGCATTTTCTTTCCCACTAATGAAAAAAATATTTTACACTAAAAAAGTTCATGCTTTTTTCTTTTAGAATGTCATTTAAAAAATTTAATGTCAAAAACTTTTTTTTTACGATTTTTCACAAAGTACAAGTTTTTTGTTTAAAAATTATCGTTGTTTGCAATCGATATATGAAGTTTGAAAGCATTAACTTAAAAATGAAGCCCGAAAATTTTTTAACTGTAACAAATAACACAATGCGAAATTGAACATATCTTCCTCTTATTTTAAAGATCATTTCAAGGCTTTTCCCCGCAGGAACCTACTGTGTGGATGTCAAAGGCACTGCTTTATAAAATGGTAGTTTCTAGGTTTGAAACTGAAAATGATATTCAATTTCGATTGCTATTTGAAAAGTTTATTTTCTGGCTTCATTTTGTTATGTGTTGAAACCCATATTTACATAACAACAGTCATTTTTAAACAAAAAATGTAACGAAAATAATGCTTAAACATTTCTCGCAAAAAGGGAAGAAAAAAAACCTATTTTTTGAACCGTAATTTTTAAATCTACAAATTTTTTTAAAAATTACGTTGTTTTTTTTTTAAAGAAAAATTGTGTGTGTTGTTGTTTTTTTCCCCCTTTTTGCTAGAAATATTTAAAAATTATTTTTGCTTAAAAATTACTGTTTTTGCAATAGATATATGAAGTTCGAAGGCGTTAACTTAAAAATCAAGCCAGAAAAATAACTTTTAATTTGTCACAATTCTGTACGTTAATTTTTTTTTTTTTACAAAACGACGAAACTTTGCATATAAAATGAATTTAAAAAAGGTTTATTTTTATTAAATCATATTTCAGAAAATTACTTTGCATTTTAAAGAATAAAATAATTACTGTAATTATATAAATATTTATATTATACTTCATAAATATAATTATTAATAAATAATATTTTTTGTAAATTTTGTAAGAAAAAAAAAGCATTAAATAATATTTTACATATAAATTAGTTACAAAAAGTTTTATAAAATGATATACAATACGTTATATAAATAAGATATATAAATTATTATAATACATATAATTATTGTTAAAATAATGAATATGTTAGTTTTGTAGAACACACTTTTTTTTTAGTCAGATACGTGTTTACATAATTTACTGAACACCGTGGAATGAAAAAGGTTAAAATTAAAATAAAATATCAATATGTTTTTATCAGATTGTTTTTTTTTTAAATGTTTTTTTCAGTACATGTATATATATATATAATCTAGGCTCCCCCCCCCATACTGTTTTTTTCTAACTTATAAATATTTATATGTTTAATCAAACATTCAGCGTTCAGAAAAAAGCAATCGTTTCAATAGCTATCTGTAATTTTTTCTTTTATTTATTAGTTATAGAAATTTGATGGTAATAAATATATATATATATCTAGATGTATATTATAAATGAGAAAGTTTGTGAGGATGTTTGTCCATCTTTCACGCAAAAACAATTGAATGGATTTTAATGAAACTTAACAGTAATATAGCTTATACATCAGAATAACACATAGGCTATAATTTATAAAGATATTGTGTGAAGTGTCCAAAAATAATATAACGTATGGTTTGTCAAGTAAGTAGGAAAAGGCATCACTGCTCACCCTGTGGGGCAATTATGACATGCACTGCAAAAAGGACCATGACAGCAATATTTAATATCTATCTTTTATTTATGAAAAAAAATTTGTTTTGTCTAATGCTAAAGGCACTTAAGCCTTCTGGTTTTATTCCTGTGCTCAGTGTAATCCCTATTTTTTTTAATATCAGAATAAAACAAAGCCAAATGAGTGTTGTTTTTAAATCTCTTTATTTGAAAGGCTACTATTGATTTTTCATGTGTGAACTATGAGAAATTAACGCTTTTATATCAAAATAAATACTTTTATATCGCCTAGGTATTTAAAGTAAATAAACTTTGTCTTTCACACTACATAATTTGTTTGTGTGTTAGTAAGTTAATTATGTTATAATAAACACAATATACCTTATAATGTTAATTATATTGCATTCTTACAAAAATAATAACTACTGTATTGTATTTTTGGGAATGAGTGAGTGAAATTAACGTCATACTGTTCAGCTTTACACGAGGGCTTTTGCAACGACCTAAATGACCTCTTGAACCATGGTTAAGTGACGCGGACGCATTTCCGAGCTATGTCACCCCTTCTTCTAACTACCACCCACACCAACTTAGAAGGAATATACTGTTATGTTTGTTGGTTTCCAGAATGTTCTTCGAACATTTGCATCAGAAGCATCAACTGTTCTTTGTTAAATCATTTTATTAAGCATGAGAAGTATTTCAAATGTGCCATCTCACAATAATAGCAACAACACGCTAAATGATATACAGTTGCTGTACATGCACAGTTGATGCAAGTATTGACATTTCTGAAGCAGCGATCGCGACATCCCTCTTTAAGTTATATTAATCACATGGGCACATAGCGTCATTAAAATAAGATGGTGGCTCTTACAAACATCGTTACGATTTCTTGTACATTAAGAATCTGACCTCGACATTAAAGCCCTGTAGTATTTTGAGGATTTTTACGAATTTACTTCCGAACCCAGAACTGGAAAGTAATGGCGTCATTTAGGGATCTCGGTTTCTGGCGTATTTTGGGGTATGGGTGTGGTTTGATTTTTTGTTTTCTGGCTGGCATCTTAAAATATTGCCAGACTGGATTTCTAACAAAATATGACCTTAATATGTGTAATTTATGCTGAAACTATTTTATCGTAGTTTTCCAAAAGTTTTGTTTTTAAAAATTTAGTATTCTGACATTATCTTCTGGCTCAGTTCAGGTAATAAAATGAGCAGTTTTATCATAATGTAACTGTTGAACATTTCGGCTCCTTTTTATTAACTTTTTCTTGAATGTTATTAAATAATTCAGCATTTAACAATTTATTCGAGATTGGTAATTTTGTTTTTAATTCACATTAAAACATCATTTGAGCTGGAGATGGGTCAAGACCTGATATTAGTGTTTTCTATACTCCATTAAACTCACTTCAAAGAATCTCGCTCATCTTCCCTTGCCTTTTTCATAATGCTTTTAGAAATTCCTACTGCTTTTTCAACTATTACATTTTTAGAGTAATGAGGACTAATGAATGCATAATTAAAATCCCAATCATTTGCAAACTTTTCTTATAAATATAACTATTAAATGGTATATTATCTGATACTGCAAGATGGGAACACCAAATCTAGAGAAAATTGTTTTAAGTTTAATTATTACCTCATCTGCAATTTTATTTACAAGTTCACCTCAACTATTTTGAATAATAGTATATTATATAACTAGATAAATCTGGCTCCGGTCCTAGGGAGAGCGCTTCCACAATCTTTGGCTAATTATTTTGCTTGGCTATAATTGCTTCATCTTAGTAACCCTACTTTGATATACTAGATATGATAAACCTAACTATTTCTGAATTTTCGTGATTTTGTCGGCGGCATTTCAAACTTCATTTTGTTGTTGGGCCAGGGCTGGAAGTATACGCTGTGTGAATAAAATCCAAGCTTTCTTCATGTTCTAAATGGTTTACGGCCTTGGGAATATGATGGTGGTAGCGCCATACCATCATTCTGCTTTTGAAGTGAAATGGAGGACTCCTTCGGCGGTTAAAATCTGTTACTCTGCACTTCCACTCCGAAAAGATCAACAGAAGTGCTGTTTTCTTACATTTTTTGCACTTTAAATGCTTAATTTCTGTATTGTTTTCTATATATATTTTCATTACACATCCCTCATCCGCTTATATTCACTCTGTCGCCGCTATTGTTGGTTTCCCGCTTACAATCTTGTTCTGGCTTGGCTGCCGGGGTGTCGTTAGGTCTCAAGGGTGTGGCCTCCCAGGATTCTTACCGATAACTTGTATTACCCAAATCCATTATATCTACCCTATCTTTCAAAAGGGTCTATAGGGAGCTGTATGATAGTTTTATGGCTCTTTACTATTAGCTTTTTAAATTTTTCACATATTACACATTGTGATACTAATGTTTCTATGTCAGAATTCATCCCTGGCTAATACATTTATTTCTCTAGCTCTTTTTCTTGCATTTATCCCAAAGTGGAGCCTCTTCATGAATTAAAGTAAATGTATTCTTCTCAAACTAGAAGGTACAATTAGTTTTTCATTGCTAAATAACAACCTCTTTTAAAATAAATGCTAGTTTTTAATTTTATGTTTTACAATTACTGTCTACATTTTTGTAAGATTTTGGCCAACCCTCTTATATATGAATAAATCTATTTGTAATCTTTGACTTAATTCAGTTTCTTTTAAATTGTACACATCTCTTTCACTGCTGGTAAATGTTTTGAAATAGTATGCACAATATTTATAGTAAGTATTTCAGATCATCCCTTACAGTTTCACGAACAGAAATGCTTGTGATAAAGTATCAGCAAGAAACATTTGATTACTTCCGGGAGTACATAATTTATTTCAAAATCATACTTTTAATAATTTTAAAATCATTCTCTCTTGCATTCTAGAAGATATTTTATGCATAGGTTTTTCTAACAATTCGCTATTAAGGGCTTATGGTCACTCCAACAACAACTTTATGTCCATATATTAAAATTAAGTAGTATTTCTAAATGAGGAAAACACTGTTAATACTCCTTTTCTCAATCTGTGTGCATAATTTTTCACTGTTTGTTAAACTGCGTGAGACAAATGATATTACTGATTGATCTTTTTGGATTAAACAGGATCCTAGCCCATTTTTGACACTATTCCTTCTTTTCTTTAATCTATCTAGAGTACTTTAATTTGGCTTGCAGCCAGAGGAACATGTCTTGGTGAATTACTGGTGTACAGCATTATCTTTTAACCCCTCTAAGCGGCCTGTACCAAAGTCTTGCCAGTATTCTGAGATGCCTCAAAAATGCACTGCACATATTTTTTTTGTTGTCAGGTGTTAGATTCTCATGGTTGCTCTGCATTTTTTATGAATGTGGCTCGGCCGCTTGGGAATCTTGCTTGAAGGCAGAAAAGCATCTCTGAATGTATGAATTATGCATAACCGCTTGGAGGGTTAAAAGTAATGATATGGTTCATTTGGAAATTCCCTTACCCCAGTGTAAATACATCTTATATTGCTTAATTAACTCATTTTACTTCTATACTACATTCAATAGCATCAATTTTCAATAAGTTTTAATTCCTTACAACCTCCTTAACCCTAATATTGGTTTTGATTTTACATTTACTACAGAAAGGCAAAGGAACATTTTTGAGCTGCTAGTGTAGAGCAACAATTATAAGGGAACCATTTGGCTTTAAATTAAAACTACCATATGTAGTTAGAGATATATTAGTTTTTTATATATATATATATATTTATATATACTAAATTTTGGATTAACTTTAAACACACATACTCAAAAACATACAGTGGCAAGATATTTACCAGCTCCAGTATCCAGTTTAAAATTTACATCAAAACACTTATTATTTACATCTAATGAAACATTTTTATACCAAGTTGTTTCACTTACCATTTCTACATTCTTAAAATTAAGAGTCTGTAATATTTTCACGTTGTTTAGTTTCTTACATTTTCATTCAGCTAGAATCAATATAAAACCAGTTCATTTTCATGAACGCTCATTTCATGAAATATTCTGGAAACACGAAAAGCGTAAAATGGTTTTCCCCGCACTTTGGCACAAATTTTCCCCAAACTTGACACCTCAGGCCGTGTTTTCATCCACACTTTTTGCAGTTGTACTGGGCTCAGCTTGCTCTGGATTCTCACCTAAGTTTATTATGGCTGTATCGCTTCATATTTTGATTTGTTCCTGGCTTGCTTCAGCTGCCTGGACGATTTCAATCGCTAACACTGGAGGTTATTTTTCTCGCAGGAGTCATTCTTGTAACCAACCGTCTTTAATTCCCCAAGATGATGCGCGGTTCAACTAATCTATTTTCTGGTCAAACTACGCTAGATGCTAGAGTCTTTAGCTGAGTGACATATGCTTAAATCTGCTTGGCCCTCCAGTTGACACATGAAAAAAATTTATAACACTAGCTAAAATTCTGTTGTGTTGAGCAATATTCTTCAAACTTTAAAGAACCCTAAAAATTCACTTCGATTCTAACTTGAAGGTGTTGTATATTTCAAGTCCTTTTCAAATGCCCAATAAGTTCAACAGATTGCTATTTTTAATTTCTTTATCTGGTTTGATCGCCTTTTTCTGTTGCAAGCAGATACCTCCGGTAGTTCTTGCTCTCCATTTTTTCTTCAAAGCATTTCAGCTTAAAATTGCAGCAGAGCAGGGGGTCGGAAGGCTTCCATAGCACGGAATATCTTTTCAATCTGATATAATCGCTAAAACCTACTACCCATGTTATGTTTGTTGGTTTCAGAATGTTCAGAACTTTTTACAGAAGATCAAACAGTTTTTTCGTTAAATCATTTTATTAAATGAGGGAAAAACGCATTCCCAAAAACACAACAACAAAGAATGATAAAAGTTAAAAAAAATTAACACAAGTACACTTTTCAATGACAGTTATCATGACATATACACCTACTTAGCAGGAATATTCTTTGAAACCACCTTCCAAGATATATGGCAAAAAAGGTTCTAGATGAGTATTTTATGGGGAAGGGCATGGAGCAGATATTGCATTTTCAGGCGGCTTTTTTTGGGGTTGCAAAGATTATTTATTTGTCCTGAAAAAAAAGTTTTTTGCAAATTTAAAAGTCTTATGTTTTGATGTTTAAAGAAGACCTTAGAAACCATTTGACTATTTTTTTAAGTAACGGTATTTTAGTTAATTTTAAAAGGGGAATATCTTTAATTAATTTATTAGCTCTTAAAATTAAATTTCCCAAAGTGGGTATTTTTCTTAAGGAATCCTTTAAATTTTTAATGTAGTATCCAAAAAAAAAATATTGCATGAAAAAAAAATTGCTAAATGTTTGAAAAGTTCCCCCTTTTTTTCTGGGTCTTAAAAGCTTTGTTTAAGCTATGAAAATTTAACATTTTAAAAAATTTATCTTGTTAAATTTTCAGTTTTTCTTTAATCGCCATTATAATTTAAGAAACGGTTTTGCTTAAAATTACAATTTTAACAAAAAATAAATACAACAAAAGGGAAAAATTAATGAACACTTTCGATAAAAATTTTTTAACACTTTTTTAAACCCGTCATTACAAAAAAATTTTTTAAAATGTGTTACTTTTGCTGAGCAGAGATCAGCTTAGGGGGTATTTTCAAAAATCCCCTCAAGAGTTTAGGGGAGTTATAAAAAAAAAAATTTTTTTATAGCTATTGATCTACATGTTTAAAATTTTAACAAAGGGGGGTTTTTTTTTCTTTTTTTCAGCTGGATGTAAAAGCTTTTTTTTTAATTTGAAATTTCATGTAAAATTAACCTTTAAAAAATTTCAATTGTTTTTAAATTTTTTTCAGTTTCCCCCTAAAAACGGGTATACCAGCTGGTATATATATAATATTTAAAGGATTATTTCTGTTTCATTACTAAGTGAATTCTTTGTTAATTAAAAAGTACATTGTTTATTATTTTGGATCAAAATACATTTTAGAGACATTTTTAAGCTAACTATATGTAATGATTGATTCATGAAAATCTGAAATATCTATTTTATTATTTTAGATTCTTAGAAACTAACTATTATTAAAAAATGATGAATGTTTTTTGTTTTAGCATGAGAATCTTTTTCTTTTTATTGCTTCACATATTGAACAATAATTTTACACTAAAAAAACCATGTTCGGGCTATAGAGAGGGGAAAGAAACCTGTCTTAAATCAAAAATAAGTGGAATGGAACAAATTTCGAAAAAGGGAAATTTTTTGACATAATTTTAGAAAGCCCGAGCAACGCCGGGTGGAGGGGGGGAGTCATTTTGAAAAAGAGTATAAGTGCTGATTTTGTGAAGGAAAGGGAAAACCCTTGCAACGCTGGGCCATGCAGCTAGTATCTAGATAAAAAGTGCCAAATCAATAAAAAATAACCAGATCCAAAGGGCCTGCTGCTCCCCTTAGAACAAAGAATTTTGAACGTTACAAAAGTGTTTTTACAAACCTACCCCCATCATATTTTTGTTTTAAAATGTTATTTTTATGTCTACCGTGAGTTTGACCCGGTACCACAAAAAAGACCTGTGCATAGGGTGCACATGAAATCTTCAAGAGCCCAACCTCCCCCCTGGGTGTGGGGGGATAGTTAGGAGAGGGATGCCACTTTTTCGTCTTGTCATTGTCGGGTTCAAAATTATAGGGTTAAAAGCCCTATGTACTGAACAGGGGGCGTTAATATTCACTCACTCATCCAAATTTTACCCCTGATATTGCGACATAAGTAGAGCTTTGCAGAGTCAAGTTTCGCATTAAAATTAAAATCTTTTGTTTAACTGTGTTGCATGTACACTAATATCTAATGTTACTACTTATGTTTATTCTTAAAAATACATGAATATATGAACAGAGTCTAAATTTTTTACTTGGATTGAAAAATAGTCATATTTTTTTATTTACTTATTTTAATAAATATTCATAAAAGATACATATTTATGTTTACATTTTTAATTTTTTTGTGTTGAAGGAATAGTTATGTTTATTTTTATGTCTATAAATATCTTAAAAATAATTCATAATTAAAATATAATATTTAAGATCTGTATTTTTGACCCCTATTCTCTAATTCTGCATGTGTTGCTGCAGAAATCGAACTGTCTCAAATATTTCCTATTGCGTGGCACACTGAATGATATTGGTAGATTGGTTTGGTACACCACAGCTATAAGGTTGCCAACCACTGATCTAAAATTAGAAATTGAGTGTAAAACATTGTGATGCATCAACAAAAACATATTATGTTAAATCAAAATAATATAAAGGGGAAACACAGGTTGGGTTATTAAATTTTTAAATTTTTACCTAGTATGAGTTGATTTGGCCTGTTTCAAAAATTGATGTTTTGTTTTCTTTCACAGATTTTAATTAAGGTTTTTCACATGTTATATACTCTTAAAAAAATATGCATTCCTTTAATATGCAATGTTTTCAAATTTGTACATATTTTTTAAATCACGGAGTGTTATATTTACCTGTGGGTCAAATTGACCCTTATCATTAACTTCTTAATGGCCACTAGTGTATATATACGTCTTGGTCATCCGGTGCATTAACTGCCCCTGGCGTGTGTATATATAAATCTTACCAAAATATGATCCTTTTCTTTGCACTTCTATCAGTAAAACTATTCCAAAGGTTTTGGTATGCAATAAATGGACCTTGACTGTGTCTGCGAGGATTTACTTATTTCAGAGAAAAATTTTCTTATATATGCCTTTTCTTTCCCCCTCAATACACCGTATATGGAGTAGCACTGTTTTTCTATCTGAAAAATGTTGCCACTAGAGAGCAAATCTCATAACTTTTAACCCAAGTGCTGCGGGCGTGTAGTGGCCGCAGTATAGCCTAGTGGTCAAGGTATTGGATTGTGGCTAGCATGTCACGAGTTCGAGCCCAGTACCACTAAAAACCCGCCGTGTAGGGGAGCAATGCACGTTAAATCTGTTGAAGCTCGAACATCCACTTGTTGGTTTGGTGGGAAAGTTAGGAGAAGGGTGTGCCAGCTCAGATATCAACCTCATCACTTGACCATGGTTCCAAATTACGAGGTCCGTCACCAAAAGCCTTCAAGTAGCCGAATAGTGCGATGTTAATATTCATTCACTCACTAATATGCTTCAAATTAATAGATTGAAAATTGCAGAGGCTACTTTAATGCCAAATGGTAATCTGCACAGTTCATATTAGCCGAAGTTAGTGCAGAAAGCAAGTTTTTCAGTATATTTTTGATGAAATGGATATGTCAAAACTGTGAAGCTAAGTTTAAAGAGCATATATATATATATTGTTTGAATTAATTTGTCTAATACACTATATGCATGAGAGATAAGGGTTCAGAATCTGATTTACTTAAAGCATTTAATTTTTTGAAAGCTATGCAAATTCTGGTCTTTTTTCCTTCGTCACCTTAAAATACTAATTGTACCCCAGGTTTGTTATACTGTAATGATATTAGCATTATTGATTTTTCAGGAGTGTTTTATTACAAAATGATTTGGTATAATAGAAATTACCATGCCGGTTTCAAGGATGCGTGATAAGGGTTTTGTTTTACAGTATCCGAATATTTTCAGTAGTTGCTAATTTTGATTTTTCTCTTTTGGAGGATCAACGCTAGGTGAAACATTTCGATGATTATAAAACTAATTTATATGAAACATTTTCATTCACAATATTTTTTTTATTTGAAGAGCAAGGTAAATTGAAAAATTTTTTATCATTCCAAAATGAAATTGATGACATAATTCCATCTATATTTCACAGTATTTCAATTTTTGATTAGATTTGAAATTCGGGGTTGACAAGATGAGACATCTTGGGGAATGATATGGAAAGTTGTGTTCCTGATAAGAAGACATTTGTTAATCATATTTCCTTTATTATGATCGTATTCAAACCCAAACTATCTTAATGACACTCCAAGCTATGATCATACAGCATCCAAAAACTTGCATACCTTATGCTGCACGTATCATCAGGGAAAGCAAAACAACGAGAGATGGTAAATGCACATTCTATGTTTTTGTAATTTCTTGGAAGAAAAGGGTAATTTCTGTAAATTCAGATGAGTTAAAAATAATTAATATACAAGGAGGTTGGTTGGAATGAACTTGACTAGGCATTGAAAAATAAGTTATAAGATGTGTGTTTATGACATAACGTAATATTTAAATTACTATGGATTTAACTGTTGTAAAAAAAATTCTGAATTGGGAAAAACATTTTGATCCCCCCTCCCTATTTTGTTTTTGTTTAATTTGTTTCATTATATATTTTGTTAAAAAAATTATTTTGTAAATTTATCTTTTTTAAAGATGTAGTATACATCTTTAAAAGTATTAATATAAAATTGATTAAAGTTTATAATTTAACATGTAGTTGATTAAAGTCCTTAGTATTTTTCTAATTTCACACATTATTACCTATAAAGTAAATTTATTTGCTCTACAAAAATTGTAAAATTATTATTAGTAGAATTTTCTTGACAGAGAATCAATCATACTAGAAATTGTATAACTTGGAAATTTTATGCTTTTTAAGAAGTATTTTTTACATCTTGGATTTGATATTTTTGAATTCTTAAATAAAAGTTTTATTTTACAAGCAGTAATATATTAGTAAAAACTTTTAAATCAAGGAAGTTAATGTATAGAGATGAACAGAGTAATTTTTTTCTTTCTAACATTTATCTTTAAATTTTGATAATTGTGAAAATATTGTTTAAAAATGTCATTGTTCCTGCATCAATCTTTACCATATTGTCAAACTGATGTTTTAGGTATTCAATGCTCTTTAAAAAAACCTTTTGAAATAAGTATGTTGTTGAAAATTGTGTATAATAGGCACACTTTTCTATTGGCTTGTTTTTATGCTATGCCTCTTAAGGGCACATCTTATTTTTGCTGTTAATCAAGAAAACGTATTTAACCTTTTCTTGATCGGTATTAAATCTTGCATGTTCTGTGTTCTGACCATTCAGTTGGTGTTGTATGTCATGAGATGAAGAGAAAAATTTCTACCTTGAAACTAAATTTGTTGCTTCTGACAAATGTGTTTAAATTGTGATTTTTGTATTTTTGAAAAATTCTATGACATGGTCCAATTAATCCTACTTTTAAAAAAGTAGGATTAATTGCTGTTAGAATGCTTGCCTTGAATTGAAATGAAAATCCATCTTGTGTTTTCTGTAATTTCATTTTCATTAGTGTTATTTTGTGTGTCAAAATAGCTTTCATAATGAATTCAGAGAGTGATTTTGGGAGCTGTAAATTTAATTTCTCTGTCAGAAGATGCAAGTTCTGATTTATCAAATGATAATATTTATCTAAAGTCTTATGAATCAGAAGATGAGGACTTGAGCTCAGTAAAGGATATTAGTAGAGAAAAAAAAAGTTTTCCCTCATTTAGTTTACAGAAAACCCTGTAGATATGGTAAATTTTTAAAACTTTGTTTACAAAAGTACTGCTGAAATAATTAAGTTTAATGACAATGGCATCTGTTGCACAAAGACATAAAAGGTAAAAAGGATATGGGGGAATAAATGGGAACTGCTGTGAAATGTATTGGGTCTTTGTGCTGATTTTTCTTGCACAGCCTTGTTATAGGTTGAAAAAAGGGCTGCTGTGAAGTGTGAGGGGGTTTTGGTTTTCTTGCACAGCCTTGTTATAGGTTAGAATTTCAACAAAAACCATTCAAGATATTTTTGATATTTGCTAAAATTTTGTTTGACAAAGTAAGCAGAAAAATAATCAGAAATAAATTATTTTAATTTTATTTTACCTTCTGATGTCCAAGACAAATTGTAAAGCTGTTTTATTGGTATAATCTGTGAATCATTTTTCAAAACATTTTTTATACAATTTTAATCTTTTTTATGTAGATACTTATCTGAAACTCTTCAAAGTAGTAACATTAATATATATATAATATCAAGTGTATATTTTTTAAATTTAAAACTTGGGTGTATTGCAAAGAAAAACTAGAGATTAGTGGAAGGAACATCACATATTTAGCCACCAGTAGTTGAAGCAAAATCTGTTTACAGGCAAAAGATTTTTGCATTTCGGAATTTAGGATGGAACATATATAATTTTATGCTTTAAAAAAAAATGCTTTTTTTTGGGGGTTGAAATTGAAAAAATTCAACCAAAAAGGGGGTTAAAAATTTTTTTTTTTTTTTTGTTTATTCTGGGTTATATAATCTTACAATTTTTTAAACTGAAAGAAATAATGAGGGGAAAAAAGATTAAGTGTTTTTTTATTTTTTACAATGCATTTAAATACATTCTAGGATTAAGTAGTGTAGTATATGGTTTTAATATAACACAACTATAGATGAAATTTCAACAACTTTTTGTTGAAATTAGAAGAATAAGTATTTTTTGAAGGAAATATCAAAACTTGTATCTTGATGAAATGTCTTTTTTGGGGTAACTTGACTATTTTTTTGAGTTGATTACATCTCTTGACATTAATTTACTACTAGTTTTATTCTGTTGGGATTAAAATTACAGATGCTATTAAGGATGCCTCATTTTTTTCTTTTGATAACTTTATTTATATAGGCAGCTATGAAGTTAAAAAAAATGTGATCAATTTATCATGTTAAGTAACTTGATCAATAATCATATTATATATTTTTATAATTAAATATGATTGAAACATTTTCTTTGCAGTATTAGTGCCAAAATGTTTTAATCTGTTTTCATTGCAGTTGTAAATTGTGCAAGCTGATAAACACTTGTACATTGATGCTTTTTTACAGACATAATTCCATCATATCTGGATGTTAGCCATGCTTAAGTCAGATATTACCCCAAAATTAGATTTTTGTAGAATTTAGTTAATAAATTGGATCAGACTTGCACACTATGTCTTTTCTTTGCATTTTAAGTAGTGTATGCAATTTAAAAATAAAACTACTTTGTTAATTCCATCGATGATTGTCTCATAATAGAGTAAAATATTTTTCTAGATATTTGATCCTTTGCTGAAGAAAAAGAAGAAGAAGAAAAAGATGCCTTTTGATCCTAGTGCTTTAGAAGATAATTCAATCTCAAATGAGGGAGAATTTCAACAAGATGATGATGAAAATTTCAAAGATGATGCTGATGGCATGGACGACAAAGAAGGTTGGTTTTATTTTAAATCTTTCCTGTGGCTGCCAATTTCTTATCTCTGGTTTTTTGTGCTTTGACATATTAGATAAAATAAACCCAGTAATGTGAAAGATCAGTAGCTTTCATTTTTTTAAGTATGTAGAAAGAATTGTGGACATGTGAAACTGACAAGAAATAAAAATAAGTCGGATTGCAAGTGTGTACTTGAATAATTTTGAATCTAAATGATAAAAAATAAAAAAAAAAGAAATTGCCTGTTTAAAAACAGAAAATACTTTTTACATTGTATTAATGGTATACTGTTGCTAATTTTTGTTTTTTAAATTTTAATAATAGGAAATTCTTTCTAGGTTTTAAAGCAGATGCTGCTAAATTGATATAGTATATGTTTGATATATATGGGCCTTATTTTATTGAAATTGTATTTATATAAAAAATGAAAGTACTCCAAAATAAGGTTATACTTTTTAAGTATTTGGGGATTTTTTTTTATGTACTTTGTCATTTGAATTAAAATGTGAGTGAGATGGTTGCTTAGGGATGAATGTATTTATAAAGAGCAAATGGTATGTCTTTTGTGGTTGACTTCTTAAAGTAATTTTTTATAAAACAGTTAAAAAACGAATTTTTTTTTTTCAGAATACATTTTAAAGGTATTTAATTCTTGGGATCCTTCCTGAGTTGAGTATTTGACTTAGTGAAAAAAATTTACTGTTGTGCACCTCCTGTTATCTTTATTAATACCTTGTAATTAAACCTGAATTGTATGTTACTATGATGTGTTACATGTTCTTATACAGTACATAATGTATTTAAATATAGGTATTCTGATCTTGGATTACTGAAATATTTAGATGACAACGCAAACTAAATACCTACTGATGTAAAGCATTTAAGGATGGTGTTTATATTTAAATGAAATATTAGATTCATTATTTATAAGAAGAAAAATTAGTAAAATAAATTATTTTAATTTATACATTATGCTGCACTGCAAAAAAAAGTTTCTTGAGTCCTGATACCATTTTTGCTAATTCTTCTGTAAAATGAACTCTTGAAGCTGAATATGATCTTCAATTTGCTCCATCACCCACCATTTTTAGGACCCCCCCCCTCTTATTTTTCATCAATGTTGGGTAATTTTATGACCATGAATTTGATTTGGATGGGTTTTAACCGTTAAATGTCTTTTGAGGGACTACAGAGGTGATAAGCTCTAAAACATTAACATTTGTAGCAAGAGCAAGGAAAAGAGAATTTCCCCATGAAATTTAAAAAAAATTATCAGTCCTCCCCAGAGTTTCTCAATTATTCCATCTTTTATCCCTCCCCCTTTCTCACCCCAAACACCCTTAATAATAAAAATATATAGCAACAATTTTGGCTACAAGTGAATGAGTTGGGGAGAGGACCTGAAGCTCTTGCAAGAAAGTTTGGAAAATCCTTTATATAATGTTGCTGCTCTGAATAACAAAATTACACACTACAGGACATAAAAATCAACACCATTCTTGCAAATTCCTATGTAAAATTATCTGAATGTGCCTCCCTTGTCCCATTACCTACCATTTTCTTGGGGCACCCCCTCTATTTTTATCACTGTTTAATATTCATTACACTTTTAAATTCAGTTCACTGTAAATATAGCAGAAACATGCAGAATGGTTTTTATGCTCTCATAGCATACATAAATTAAACAGTGAATCAATGTTGGGTATTAATAATAACTTACACTCATGTACTATAATTCACTTTTTTAGGGCCAGAGAAAAAAAAACATTAAACAAAATTAAAGCAACTTGGGGACACAAAATCACTGCCTAGAACTCCATAAAATTGACTCTTTGATTGCAAAACATGAAGATAACAATACACCACTACAGATAATGAACTTTAAAATGTATTAAGAAAGAAATTTTACAATGCTAAACAAGAAATATGGGAGTTATTCAGAGCAATTACATTCCATTGTTTTGTCTTCCAAACTTGCAAAGACTTTTGAACCTTTTCACCCTCAATCGCTTTCATCAAAAATTGTTGTTATATAAGCTAAGGCTGAAATATGTTGGAAATAAGTCATAAAATTATGAAAAATAAACAGAAAACTGATCATTTTTATCGATTTTTTATTCAAAAATTTTAAAGGGAAAACCTCCATTCTTGCTACAAAAATTCATGTCTTAGGCACTCAGTAGATATTTTATTGTTAAAATAACCCCCGCCTCTTACATATCAAATTTATGGCCATAAAATTATTGAACAGTTATAAAGGTATTGATGTACTATTACAACCTTGTCGACTTTTAAGATAACACTAATCTATGGAAATTTCTGTGGGCATCTGGGTTTCTAGGAACCCTTTATCCCGTATTTGGTAAAGTCTACTAGATAAAATGGCTGTTGTGTTATTTTCATGCTAGAGGTGTTCTTCATGGCTAATGGACAAGTGGCGGCGGGGCTTCAAGGCTTGGAACTTGGCTTCTGGAAGATTTTCTGGAGAAAGAAGTTTGGCGAAGAGTGAGTCTTCCTATTGGTTGCTGGGAAGTGAGGATAATGGCTCAAAATGGCTGCCTGGGGGTGGGGTGACGTGTTGTGACTTAATGTCTAGCAGGGGTAAAAAGAGAAAAATATCTTAACGAGCAACCGGCGGGTTTGGGAGGCGGTCACCCTCCTCTGCATTGACCGCGCTCGGTGCTGCTTCAGAATGAGCCAAAGTGAGCCAGGCGCTTAATGCGCTTGGCCAAGATAACACCAAATTGTCAACCTGAATTTCACATGTGTCGTAGGTGTTGAATTAGGAGTGGACCGAGACAGCGCTAATGCATCCTGGTAGTTTTTTTTAATGCAATGCTGGTGCCTTCTGTTCTCCAAAATATTACTTATTTTTGTTAATATATCTCATGATTATTTATCAAACCTTAGTTTAATGTACAATTAATTTAGTTCACATGAAAAATAATTTGTTTTAAAATAAATATGACTGAAAAAGTCGAATGTATTGAATTATGTAAATTTCATTAAAATGCCTGCACTTTTGCTTTGCATGAAGAAAAGTTAAAGCATAAAATATTAGAAAAATAACCTTTATTTATATATAACATGTAAATTAATTCACCTAGATTTAAATTCTATTTTTGTTCCAAAATAATTAAGTATAATATGTCAACTTATGAAGTAGTTTTTTAAAAGTGTAACTCTTTCTCAATATAATATAATATTAATACATCTATATGTATACATGTATTAGTATCACATATTAATATAACATTTACGTTATTTTTTTCAACACACACATTACAATAATTGAGATCAAATATCACGAGGATATCTTATTTTAATTGTAAATTTATGCCAGTAGTTAAATGTGAATGACTTGAAAGAGTAAAGAACCACAAAAATGAAAAAAAAAAATAATAATCTTATTTATTTACTGAACTGAGACCAGGAACCTCCAGTTAGGAACTATTTATTTTGATTACAGTAAGTATGGTTAAATTCTGTATTGATGGATGTAATTTCTTGTAAATTTAACAGTAATCCTTCTTTAATATTGTTTACTTCTTCAGTAGTTGGATTTGTGAGTGTACCAGCAGTGTATCTTTTTCTTTGTGTAGAGTAGTATCCTGGTTGTTTTTCAATCTTCTTTTTTCATATTTATTGTCGAGGATTCCATCATTTTAATTCTTTTATTATTGTGCTCCTCCATTTTTTAAATGCCTAAACCCGAACAAAAATTATCCAAAATGTAAATAAAATGTACTAAGAACTTCAGCAAAAATCGTTTTACTAATACAGCGATACAAAAGTAGTAAGGCTATTAAATTATTTTAGTTTCCATATTGTGTTACAGATGGCGCTAGCATTGCATTAAAAAACTATCTGGGTGCATTAGCGCTGTCTCAATCCATTCCTGTTGAATTGGCAACTGTGTGCTTCATTTCATATTTCTCCACTTGCCACCATTCTAAGCCTAACTGTTGATGATAGGGCACTCAAATAATAAAATGCGAATCTGGAATTTACCAAATTCTTAAATAAATATAATTATGTGCCATAAATTTCGGTGTATAACACGCACCTATACTTTCAAGCTACATTTTTAATTATGAGTTATATTTGCCAAAAACGCCCACTCCTTTTTATGAAGGAACATGCAATGTACTGTAGCAATGCTATTATGTTTTAAAGTCATTTATTCGAGGTATTACCACAGGATTTTCAAAAAAAATGGTATATTTCTAGAAGAACAACCCTTTTAAGTTCATTAGGTACAACATTTCTTTTAAATACCGTAAAATCCGCCGTATAATGCGCACTTTAAATACAAAAAGAAGATAGAAATTTACGGGTGCGTGTTATATGCCGGGTATAAAAATGAGAACTTTAAAAGTAAAAATTGGATGAGCATAGAAAAAAATTAGAATTCTACATAAATCGAAATGCTGCTTCTTTAAAAAAATGACTTTCCTTATGAACTTAAGGGGTTGTACAGTGGC
The DNA here is from genome assembly GCA_019973955.1 of Trichonephila inaurata madagascariensis. Lineage (NCBI taxonomy): Eukaryota > Metazoa > Arthropoda > Arachnida > Araneae > Nephilidae > Trichonephila > Trichonephila inaurata. The sequence continues at coordinate 75,919 of BMAV01024260.1, read as the reverse complement.
GTAACGGAGAATATTAGGAGCCTCTGCAAAATCAGATTTTCCCTTTAATATTTAATAAATTGGTTAAATATGTACTTTACATCAGTAAGCCCTTGGGCCCCCTAGAACCCTGTCCCCCGCCGCCGCAATATGGGGGTGCACGTTACGCTACTGGGGTTGTAGTTCTAGAAGTATACTATCTTTTTACTAAAGCTTAGAATAATACCTAAAAAAAATGACTTCAAAACATAATAGCATTGCATCTGTAAATTTCCGGTTTCTTCGTAAAAAAGGGGGTGCGCGTTATACGACGAGTATACCCAAGAACTAAAACTTGCAGCTTGAAAGTATAGGTGTACAGTAAACAGTATTCCGATCTTTGTAGAAGTCTTAAGTTTTTTTATGCATCTCTTTTTTTTTATTTTTAAGTTATCATTTTTATACCTGCAAAAAATTTTTTATTCTGTATCTTGTTCTAAAGTAAAAGTAATTGTTTGTAGTATCTTTTTTCATAGTTCTTTTTAAATGGCAGTCATTTTTTTGTTAGTGGACAGTAATATTTGGTAACAAGTTATTGAGCTTACTTGCATTCTTAAGGATGTAACTTTGTTTTACAAAAACCTTTTCATTTGTGTTAGTTTTGATGGATGCACTTTTCATAAATCTGGTTTTCAGTGCAAACAAAAATTGTATTTTTAACTGCAATCATTTGAAATGAAATGTTTATTTCATTGTTGTGTAAGTTAATGTATATTTTCTTTTTTGTGATTTTTAGATACTGTTCTTGATTTGGATGATTTCTCTGGATTGAAGAAAAAAAAGAAAAAGAAAAAACCCTTTAATTTAGATGACCTTGATTCTGGTATACCAGTATGTGATTTAATTTACTTATTTATACATGGACATCTTGTTGACAGTCTTTTTTTATCTTGTTCTGTACAGATGTTAAAATTGGGAATGGGCCTACTTTTTAAAAAATGATGTGGTTTCTTATTCATATAAAAGTGTCTTTGTTTAATTTTCAGTCATTTAATTTTTTTGTAAATTTAGTATCAAATTTTTAAGCTAATTGTGTGTATTCTTATCTCAGAATGATTTAATTGTATAAAATAAAACCAGCTGGAGTGATCGAGAGTTAGATTGCTTTGTCTGAAATCTTTCTATATACCTTATATATTTTTTAAAAACTTTCTAAATAAAATTTTAGGAATCAGAAGGTAAAGAGGAATCTTCAATAGTCATCAGTGATGATAGAGATGTGGATGACTTTGCTATGGATGATGACTTAGATTTTAGTCTTCCAAAGAAAAAGAAGAAAAAGAAAAAAATTAACATGGATGAATTAGATTCTGAATTTGTTTGTGAGGATGATGAGGAAGATGAAACTAAATTTGGTATGTATCAATGGAAATTCTTAATTTTAATAAATTTTTTTTTTTCATAATAATCTATTTGATTCTTTTTTATAGCCAAATGCTTACTTACTAGATATAATCAGGTAATTTCATTTATATTCATAAGAACATGAAACTAAATTTGGTATGTATCAATGGAAATTCTTGATTTTAATAATTTCTGTTATTCATAATAACCTATTTGATTCTTTTTTTATAGCCAAATGCATACTTATCAGATATAATTATGTAATTTCATTTATAATCCTATAAATCTTTTTTTTTTTTTTTTTTTTGCTTGATGCTTATTTATTAGATATTACATAATTACTTGCAATTTGGTACTTAATTAAATGTATTTACTCAGTTCATATGAGTAGATAGTGGTAAATAAAAATTTTTGTAGTAAAAAAACTAAATTGAAGCAAGTTCATTGAAATCTGAATTATTTGTAACATTTAGAAGGAATTGGATTACTGCATTTGAAAGCTAGCATTAGGTGTAAAACTTCTAGGCATTGAGAGTTATTTCTATGTAGCGCTTTGTATTAAAACATGTAATTTACAGTTGAAATAATTTTGTACAAAATGGGTTTTTTTATTTATTTTTTGTTTAAAAAAATTTACTTTCTGCTACTTCATTAAGTCCATTAATTTAATAGAAATGTGAATTCTTTTATTTTAAATGCTGTTTTCATTAAGTTCATGTCATTGATTTTAAGTAAAAAATTTGTAAAAAAAATTGTTTGGCATTTGATAATTTTGAATATTATTGATAATTGGGACATAATTATCTTTTTCGAAATAATATATAATATATTAAAGATAAGTGTGGATAAGAGAATTTGATTTGTGGAATTAAATCAAGTAGCTTATGGAATCAAAAGCAAAAAATGAAAACTATAATAGATTTATTGAACTGATGAATACAATTTTTTGTTTCTTTTCAAATAAGGTTACTGTTTGAGACTAAACTTGAAATGGTTACAGTTTTTTTTTCAAAGATTTGTGTTTTGGTTCATTATTGAAACAAAACGATGAATAATATGTAGCCTTTCATTTTGATTTAATGCAGAAATTGAGGAATGTTTCAAGATTTCTAGAAGAATCTACTTTTTAGCATATTTGCAGCTATATTTTCTTTTAACTTGGGAGTATTCAAATGTACAACAATCTTGCATTGAAATTGTAGGGAGAGGGAGAAATCAATTGCTCCTCTTTACTTGAATTTTATAAGATATATTTTCTACGAGAATAATATATTCATTGTTATTTAGAAACTTAGACTTGCAAGGAGCTATTTTCAAAGATGTAACATAAGCAGAATAAAATTACAACCCAAATATCTGATGAGGACTGTGAGGGATTTGAGAAATGTACTGAAAATTTGTTCTTATAATGAACATTAGTGTTGTAGTAGTCATGAGTATATTATCAAAGATGATTCAATGATTAAAAAAAATGCTTAGACTACAAAATGAGATATTTGTTCAAAATTGTGATTTAATAAAGGTGAAATTTAAAAAAATTTCTTTTGTGCATTAACTTCGGACAAGCCCTAGTGTAATTCAATAAAAAAAATTAGGAAATTTAAAATCCTATTGCATATTTAATTGGATCATCATCAGAATGACATCTAAGTGTTTATAAAGATGGCCATTTATATTTAAAGTATTCATTGAAATATATACACAGTTTTTATTTTAATGGTTTGATCAGTATTTTTAATTATGCTATTTAAGTAAATATTTCTACTGAACTCATTATTAATAGAATGTACGAAATTTAGTTTCATTTTTATTTATGCTTAGAAATTATATAAAAGAATGGCAGAAATCTTTCAACTTGGTGAAAATAAATGAAGTTCTGTGAAATTTATTATATGGAATTATAAATTATGATTGTAATAAACTATTATATATAAACACTCATGTGTTTCTTTATTGCATGTGACATTTATTGTTAAAAATATCTTAAAAGTAAAGTGTGTGTGTAACAATAAGGGGAAAAAAATTCAATGGTGAAATAAATACTGCTGTGAGAAAAACATTAGTAGTTTTTCAAGCATTATAAAACAGAAGGAGAGAGAGATTTAAGTATGTTATACAAAAGGTATCCAACTTCAGAGATCATCATTTCTATAAAAAAGAAACAAGTCTTACAGTATTCGCATATGATGTTTAACATCTGACATGTTATCATTGTAAATACGCAATATTAACTTTTTTCCTGAAAAATATGAAAATCGCAGGTATGATTGGATATAATTTTCTATGAAATAATTATATCCTTAATGAAAATTGTATTTAATTAACAAAAGGAGTAATGTGCAATATTTTATCAAAAGGAATTATTCTTGTTCGAATTTGAAGCGGGAACAACAGACTTAGCGATAAACTTAAAATATGACATACTTGTGATTTCAAAGTATATAAAACTGTTGAAAAACAGCGTCAGTAACCTGAAGTCGCCCACTGGTAGCAATGGCTTTTATTTTGATTTGTGATTTTCATTTTTGAGCTTGAATTCATCATTCATAAAAGCTATGAGTGGCTCCAGCTTTTGGCAAACTGAAGTTAAAAGTTAAAATCACCACTCAAAATCAGGGGGCGCGGTGATGTCAAATTTTTAAGAGCAGAACCACCTTCGTTATATGGTAAAAGTACACCGAAATGCGAGGAAATCTTTAAAATTTTTTTTAACCGTTTGATTCGAAGAAATGTATACGACCACGAATACCTTTGTTTTGTCCATTTTTAAATAAAAAGCATTTCTGCGCCATATACAATATGACTAGCAGATTTAGATTCAAGCTGGGAGTGTGATGGTTGTGGAGTTGGACCCTCATGCGAGGTGGCGAGAAGACACGGCCGTACGCTCTCATTGGTCAGTCAGTAGCTCATGCTTATACCACATCCTGTTACACAAGTCCCTTTTTTTCATAATCACTCTCACAAATATCCATAACCCGAGGAGGAAGATGTTACACATAAAAAATTTTTTAACATTTAAGCCCAGCTACTAGTACATTTAGCCACTTTCTTTTATTAGAGAGATCGCCTGAGGTGAAGGTATCATTATTGTTTATTAAGTCAGGCAATCAAAGGCTAATATTTTATTACAGGATCATTTCAAATATCTTTACATGCTTCTCATAGCATTAATAAATTGTATTACTGTAATATGTACAATTTGCATCTAATTCGTTGTGTTGTAGAAAGAAAATAAATACATCAAAAGATAATTCTCAACATTAATCAAAAACTTTCATATGACCTTATGAATGTTATATACACTGGCTTCAAGAAGAGAGTAAATTTTTTTACAAGTTTAAATTGTTTTCAGAGCCGTCCCAATAGTATTTATCAATCATGCTATTATATGTATACACAATCTATATGCAATTCAATAAGTTGTAAAAAAATTTAATTTGTAACTAAGAGGAATTTAATTTCTAAAAATAGTTTTACCTTTTCCAATGATACATTCTCTCTTAATATTTTATTATAATTTAAAAAGAGTAATATTTATTTTATTTCATAAACCAATAATTTGAGGAAGGGAAAAATCAAATTTCCTTGATTTAAAAATCTTTTTCAAATGGTTTTAGAATCATTACTACAGAGTACAGAATAAGTATGATTGTCTGTGCTTTCAATGTGCTTAAATCAGCTTATGATTTAATGATAAATAGCAATTATCAACTTTGAAATACAAAATAAGTGTATCAAGCCATGAAACAATAAATGTATGTCTAATCATTAAGTTTAATAATATATATTCATTCCAACAGAAAGTAATTTAATCAGTTAAATCAATTTTGCTTTGGGGGAATCAAATTATGAACTTATGGTAGATAACAATGTGTGGATGTACATTATTTGGAAGTACTAAATGATTACCCATTCACATTGTTTTAAAAAAAGTATATTAAATTTAAATAAATAATTGCATTTACTTTTAATGTTTTAGAACCACTTTTGGGTTTAATGATAAATAACAGTATTATTATTAATTTGTATTTAAGAAAAATGAATTCAATGAAGTTATAATTAGGAAAATTAGTTATATAGTTGAAACAGTTAAAAAGTTAGTGTTGATTTAAATAGAAAATTTATAACTCACCTCAGAGAAGTTTAATAATATTCATGAATATATATACTAATATTTATTAAGTATGTTACTAGTTAATGATTATGTACTAAATATGTAACTGAACTATAAATCACTTCACTAACAAACATGACAAGTTACTACTATTAAAGGCTTGCTTAGCCACACTTAAAACTAGAATAAAATTTTTGAGAGTATTTCTTACCTAATAGGTATACTAGAATAATGTATTAATAATTAGTTTTTATAAGAAGCTAAAGCATAAGATGTATGTAGTGTAAGTATAAGAATTTTACATACTAATATGATGCGCATGCTAATGTTTGTAACCTCATCCCTTGATTCTGACGTAGTTCCACTTGTCTGCAAATTTAGCTCATTGGTATTTTAAATCAAAATCTCATGCCAAGGTCAACAGCACCACAATAAAGCTCTTGCTGAAGTGGCCAGAGTGGTTTTGCTGACATGCTACGCATCATCATAAATCTTTATTCTACTCATAAATAGTGGGTCTTGAAAGTGGACTTCGATTGTAGGCAGCCCAAAATTTAAATTGTACTTTGTTGCAGATTTAAATTTTATAAATCATGTGCTACAACTTGTGCTTGTTCTTTTGGTAAAGCTATTTCAAAAAGAGATGAAACAGTTAAGTGGTGTCATCTGATTTACATTTAATTTTTTTAAAAAAATTGATGCTTTCTTTATTGGTTTTATTTTTTTAAACTGAAGATACATTTTGTATACCTTGGGTTTTTTTTCTAGTCTCGTTTAATGATTTAACTGCACAAGTAATTTAATTTTAGAAGTATTTATATTGACATCAAGGAGCAGTGCTCTACTCTAATTCTTAACAACTTGTTGACAAAAAAAATAGTACTTTAACTAGATTATGTCTGAGTAAAAATGAACACATATGGATCATTTTTAGATCAATAAAACTTATCTGCAATTAGATTTTTGATATTTTATTTTTCTGTAGCATGAGATCTGGAGAAAGTTACGCATATATTCTGAAATTTGCATTTTTGAAAGCAGTCTCAAATAATTTCCTTTGTTTTTTGCAATTACTTTAGTTTGGAATCATGATTTTTATATGGATGTGTTTTGGTGACCTAGTTCCAAACACTGATGAATGTATAAAGTGATAAATTAGAGCAGATCCCCGCGCGCGAATAGTGAATCATTGGTCAAATGATGTAAATACAGGGTTGGTACTCTGTTATTACCTATACCCCAGTTTTATTATAAAAGCTCATATAAAAGCAGAATTTGTGTTATGAAATAATTGTTTTCTTGTAATAAAGTATTGTTTTCTGTTAAATAGGACATTGGAGATGTATGTTTTTACAATTTTTTTTTTTTTTTAAATTTACATACAGCTTGTAATTATAACCCATAATGAAAATTTATACATGTGGATCCATCTATATGTAAAATATTTCTGAAAATGGATACAAAAACTCTTAATGCCAAGAAATACAGGTATTTTTCGTAATTTTAAAATTTTCTGGACTATTTCTAACATTTTTACACTTCCAGATTGTTTTATATGTGTAAATTACGTTTCCAGAAAAATTTTCCAGTCTGAACATTGTGATTTCAGTGTGCTGAATTGTTCTAAAGTTTTTAGAAAGCATAGAAGTCCAACTTTAAGATGTACTGTAGATCATCCGGTCCTGTATTATATTTTACTGTACTCTTAGTGGTGAGTGGTAAGGTGTTCTTCAGCAATATTATGAATGTAATGTTTAAATAAAGTATTTCCCATTCAAACTTGGTCTTAGCATGGCATTTATGTGATTTGTTATAATTTTTTGGTGTTATAGACCCAGCATGAATATGTGTTGAACTTTATTATTCTCTATATGGCTCTATTATTTTATTTTTTATTTTTATTTCCTAATTCCAAAGCATTACATATGGGAGAAACTGTGTTACAATGATTGTTATTTTTGATTTATTTATTGAGTTACAATCGGATTATCAGCATTAAAAGTGATGTGCATATGATTCTTGCTTTTAGGTATTTGTATTTAGTACAAATCGAAAAATTGACATATATTTGGCATGCTACAAATATCTAAAATGTGAAAGAAAATTATAAGTGGGAATGTAGAAATAAAAATTAGGTATTTTTTGAATATAAAAGGTATTTTAGGTATCATGTGAAAGTAAAATTATGGGAAAAGAAGTAAAAAAAAATGTAGCATATTTAAAAATTTCTAGAAACATACAGAGGTATGAAAATTTTATGTAGGAAATTCACTGTTACATCTCAAATTTGATTCTGTGTAGTATTAATTGGTAGGTACATACTAATTTTTAATATTTTTCAATTTTTGTGAGTTTTATTAAAAGATGAAATAAAATTATACCAACATCTTCCACTATTCATAAAACCAGCAATAGATTATAAATTCTTCAAATGCCTCATTTCATAGTTAAAAACATTTTGATAAAAAAATTGCTATTTTACTTTGGCATAGTTTGTTTATTTTATATAAATTAGTGTATATATATATAAATGTGTTTGTGGTTCACAAAGCTTTTGCAGTTATTGTTTATTTTTTCCGTTTTCTTTTCAAGAAAAAAAAAAGATTAATTTTTTAAAGGTTTGTTTGTGCTTATTTGCAGCCTATAAATAAAAAAACTCCTTTTACATCAGAATAGGTTTGAGTCAAAAAATTTCACTTGACTCCTGCTATTAACTTGTCAATATTTTTATATTTAAATCTGCTTAAACTCTTATCAATATTGTAGATCTGTTACTTGTGTGGTCTTGATTTTTCACCTGTTATGAATTCACAAATTTTGATTTCTCTTATAGTATTAGCACAAGTGTTCTTTAAAACTGTTACATATCCCTTTTACTCCCTACTCTTTTATTTGTTCTTGTGGCTTTATTGTGGAAACTGCTGTTTCACCAAGATAAAATAAAATATTCATTAAGTCACGCTTTCTGTGTTATCATTTTGCATGGATCTATATATACATTGCATTTGAAATTAGTATTTAAAGATAAGCTTATCATCAATATAATTGGTGGAAAATAATTATATTTTGAAAATTGTATTTCAGTCGAAGAGACTTCTGAATCAATAGTTGCGACTTCTGTTTCAATTAATTCTTGGATTGGAACTGACAGGGACTATACATATGATGAAGTGAGTAAATCTTAAAATATATTAATATTTACATATTTTTGTTATATATGTTTTAATTATTTGGCTATGTGCAGTATAATTAAATTTTACTTTTGTTTATTCAAAATGTTTATCTAATGTGCTTTGAAAATTTGTTTTCTGATATGTTATTTTCAATTTCTAGTTATTGCTTAGGGTTTTCAATATAATGCTAGAGAAAAATCCAGATATGGTTGCGGGTGAAAAAAGAAGGTTCATTATGAGACCACCACAAGTGCTAAGAGTAGGAACAAAAAAGTCATCATTTGCAAACTTTATTGAAATTTGCAAAATGTAAGTTATGAATTGTAAATATTTTAAAATTTATCTTTGTTGTGTGATAAATTCATATTTGACCTATGTACTACATACCATACTTGCCAACTTTTTTATGACGTGTGATATTTATGGTTGTTAACCTTTTATTATTAGTTTATTGTTGCACACTTTTGTGAACTTTCCATCACAAGCTGATCATGTTCTTCCCAACAACTCGTATGTATTGTCGTTTATTTGCAACAACAAAAAAATTAGTAAATGCACAAACGGGAACCATAGTATGCATATGCAGTACATTTCTAAAAAAAACTCGTGTAGTTTATTCTTCTTCCTGCATATCTGTTTCATTAGCCATTGGTTCCTAACTGATTTTTATGTGCAGTTTTCTTAAGCCAAGTATTTTATTTTTTTTTCTTGCACTATAGGAATTTTCTAGATATCAATCAACTTTTATATATACTATGTACATGTTTGTTCCTTATGCTTTATATTGCCGACTGATTCGTTTTTGTCGATTGTTTGCTTACCATGTTGTCTAATATAACAAAATATATTTTCAAATGTGTAAGAAAATATTTTAAAAGTTAATTGAAATTTTTGTATTATCACATTTCAAAAAGCGGGATATGTATGTTGTGACATTTACTGAGACATGCATTTGTCATGGTAGCTAATCCTTGTGACTACTACCAATCAAGATGGTCCTCTTTTTTAGAAAATGTTTGCAAAGTCTGGGCATTGTTGAGCAGTACTGATGTGCAAGTATGAAAACATTTGTTGTGAACTAGCTTTTAGTCAGAAAAATTGTGTTGTTAGTTTCATACAACAAGGTCCTTTTAATGACTATAATAATACAAACTTTAAGTTGTGTCCACTTAGAACCTACAAAACTAATTTAAAGCACCCTTTTTTCAATTATTGATTTGATTGGGAATTCCAATAGAGAAAATATTAGCCATCTCATTATGGATGAATTAAATATGGGATTACTTTTGAACATTTAGTTTCATTTATGCAGTATAATATTGCAGTAATACTGGAGGAAGAAAATGAAGTAATTAGCTATGTAAGGGAAGCGTTAGAATTTAATTATATGTAGCCTAGTCGAGTCACATTTAATAAATTTGGCTTCAAAATTTGATGCTGCTGTTTTATCTTTTAATGTTGATGAGATGCTTTTTTGTATATTCTCTCTGCAAAAAAAGGCGTGAAAAGAAAACACATTACAGAGCTTTCTAAGTTTGCACAATAGAACCCACTTGACAACATAAAAAAAATTTTGTTGTCAGGGGCTCCTTGCATATAAACTGTGGCTAAGTGTAGCCTCAGATCCAGGTTTATTAAAGATCTGTTTTGTGTACTTTTAAAGCCATCTTTCATAAAAAAGAACTATTTCTTAAATTTTTTTTTTGTAAATTACTGTCATGAAATAATGCAGCAAAAAATAGTTTAGATATTGCTAATAAAAAAAATTGTTTGCTCAATTCTTATGCTGTTTCATGTAATTGTTTTATAAATAAATTCCCAATTCATGTAGAAGTTTCTGTCAAATTTAAAGTATTTCTTTATCTTTTTTTTTTGCATGCTTAAAATAGTACATTAAAATATAGTGTCAAATGATGGTCCAGAACATTGTAGCTTTTCTGTTGCCACAGTTTTTACTACATATATTTTTTTAATTTATTTTTAATAAATGTTATCTAAAAGTTGTGAGTTATTTCAGTGTATTTTTTATATAAAAGCATCTATTGTTAAATCATTTCCTTTGTGGTACTAAATGTGTATTCCTATAAATTTACAGTAATATGAGTAACTTCCTTATCAAAAAATATGTGAGACTTTCTTCTTAAGCTTTTTCCTCCCAAGCTGATTTTTTTTTATAAATTTGAAATTTAGTTGGTATTTAATGTGCATTTAATTTGTTATTTTTTATGTAACAGGGTGCATAGACAGCCAAGGCATCTGCAAGCTTTTCTTTTGGCTGAATTAGGAACAAGGTAGAAATATTATATATTTGTGTTCTCTAAAAATATTTAATCTTGTATATAAAAGATTTTCCTTCTGTATTTATAGCAAGTAGTGTATGTACTAAGTAGTAGGCTGTTTTAATTATAATTTACAAACGTTTTCGCTAGTTGAGGATAAATATTTTAATATTTAAATATATTAACTTAAAAGTTCATTATTTTTTAATCAATATTTTTAAGGTTTTTTTTATTTGTGCTTCATTTAGAAGCTCTTTATATGCATAGCAATAATTTTTTTTATAAAAGGGTATTAATCATTGACAAAGTTGTAGAATGTTACAATGCTCTAACTAGAAAAAAGATTGTTGGGATGATGTTATTTTTAATTTTCATTTCTGTAATTACGAAATCTTATGAACTACGATTTTTGTAAAACCTAATTGTTGGTTTGTCGCTGGCCTTCTGTACCCCAAGGTTGCGAGTTCGACCCCGGCTCAAGTCCGTGAATTTTCATGATGCAGAAAATCAACAGCGGCCATGACATATGATTATATGGCATGTAAAATATCCCTAGAGTGTCTGTTTGCCTTGGGTGCTCTTGGCAAAATTAAAATCCTAGTGCAAGCTCACATTCTCAGAGCTCAGGTGCCTCCCTCTAGGGAGGAAACTGGGCATCAAAATTGCTTGCGGTAATTGGTATTTCCTATATGGTGCCATGCTAAAAAGCGATACCATCTCCTGGGGAATGTACTAGGTTTGCAAAGGTTGAAAATACTAAAGTGCAGCCTCATTAGGTAAATAAATAAATAAAACCTAATTAGTGTTAGTATGTGATGGATTCTTCAAAGAAGGTTAAGTTTAAATGAAATATTTTGATGAATTTTTTTTTTGCATTTACATTCGTCTCAGTATAACAGTTAGCCAAAATTGTGGACACTTTTGAAAATTTTTATGTTTTTTAAATTTGTATGTTTATAGAAAATGTCATGTTCCACTAAATACAATATTGTATGTATCATTTTAAAGAGAATTTAACGCCGAATTCAATACATTAAACAAAATTCAAATATTTGCAATGCAAAAAAAAAAGTTAAGCTGTAAAAATAACCAATATACATTAAAAACTGATAGCAGTGAGTTATCAGTACTTAGTGGGTAGTCTTTATTTTTAATTACAGCTTCGCATCAATGTTTATTGAGCTGGCAGTTGTCTTAATCTCTTATTTCGTTATTAGTTGGTGCCTGGAAGCAATTATAGTCTGAATTAGTTCCCTTCATTTGATGGGGGCTTCATTTGGGCATGAATTTTCAAACATTACCACAAGTTTTCAATGGGACTGAAGTCAGGACTGTTTCCTGGCCAGGGCAACAATGTTAAGTCAAGAAGCAATTACATCTAATAAAAGTAAATTTGACACCTAGAAAGAGATGTAAGATTATTGTTTGACAAGAAAGTGGTCTTTGCTATGTTGAAATTGCAAGACAGCTAGAGTCTTAAATTTTTGCATAAGATGTCAGGAGACAAATTTAATAAAACAGAAATCAGGAAAAGGCTGAAAAAGATACACCACATCTGTTGATGACAGAAGACTTATGTCTCCAAGATAGAATGTCATCAAAGGCCATCAGAAGTTATCTGAATGAGATGTTTCTGTCAGTTCAAGATTAACCAGGAGAAGATTAACCCAAGTTAGACCAAGAGGTAGAATTTCACACAAAAAAAATCTTAATTTTCAGCAGCACTAAAAAAGGCTACAATGGGCTAGTGAACTCGTTAACTGGAGGAGTAATCAGTAGTCACATCGTGCGATGAAACTTAAGATGCGGAAGTTATGGGCAAAGTATGTAAGACATAGAATAGAAGGGCTACTGTGAAGAGTCCAATTAGTGTTATGATTTGGTTTTGCCTTCCAGCAGATGGTATTCGTCCCTTTCATGTCATCGATGGGACACCGAATTCCAGAAAATACATTGGCATTATTCTAGAATCCAAACTTCTACCTTTCATTAGTGATCTCCTTCTCAACATTGCTTCATTTATTTTTCTGCAGGATTCTGCTCCTTGCCACATAACAAATTTATCAAAAGAGTGGTTTCATACAAAGAGCATTGAACGGCCCTGGCCAGGAAACAGTGCTGATATCAGTCCTATCATTTGAAAACTTGTCTGAATGAGGCATCCATAAAATAAACGAGAATTAATTGAGGCTATAATTGTTTCCTGGCATCATGCAATAACGAAAGGACTTAAGACCATTGTCAGCTCAATGAAACATCGATGTGAAGCGCTGCAATAAAAAATAAAGGCTACCCTATACTAAGTACTGATAATTCACTGCTATCAACTGTATCTAATGTATATTGATAATTATTGCAGCTTAACTTTTTTTGTCTTGCAAACATTTTAAATTCGTCTTTTTTTATTTATTTTTTTTTTATTGTTCAGTATTAAATTCACTTTAAAATGATATATTTGACTTTCCATTTTGTGAAATGTAACATAAGGGTTCAAATTTAAAAATCATAAAAATTTCCAAAGTTCTCTGCAAGTTTTGTCAACACTGTATAATGCTTGAAATATTGTTTGTATTTGAAACACATCATGGAACTTATTCTAGAGCTAACTTTTGCTCATTTAGCTATGCAACAGTTCAAAGTAATTAAATTCTAAATATTTTGAACATGTTGACGTTCTGAATCCGAGTAACTCTGGAAATTAAAGTTTTTACATTTATAAATATTGATTTGTAACAGACTTGAAAACAACAAATATAATTTATAAGTTTTTGTTGTATGTGTGTTATAAAATTTATCTGTGTGGCCGGGTGACTAATTTTGTTATACTGTGTATCACAAGTTTAGTAAATTAATCTTAGATTTTTTTTCCAGTGGATCTGTGGATGCAAATAACCAATTAATTATTAAAGGTAGATTCCAGCAGAAACAAATTGAAAATGTTTTAAGGAGATATATAAGTAAGTCTGACATCTTTCTTTGGGCGGGATTAAGAATGTTTCAATTTTCTAGCTTTATTTATATTACATTTTATTATGTTTGTAGTTTTAAATATATTCATAACATATTTCAATTACCATACTTGTTGATTAATTTTTTTTATTCATTTTCAGAGGAATATGTTACATGTCATACATGTCGATCCCCAGATACAATTTTACAGAAAGATACCAGGATTTTCTTTTTGCAGTGTGAAACATGTGGTTCACGTTGCTCAGTAGCTAGTATTAAATCAGGATTTCAGGCTGTTACAGGGAAGCGTGCTGCTATGCGAGCAAAAAATACATAAAAAATTTTTTGTATGTTTATTTTGTAAAATAAACTATGCAATAACTGTGATTATTGACATGAAGTGATATCTTTCAATATTTTAGAAAAGGTTAAATCCTAATTGTGTCAGGTAATGCCAGCTTGCTTTGTTCTGAGTGACTGATAAGTATAATTTTTCAGTATTCAGTTGGTTTCGTTTTTTTTAAATGAATATTAATATTTTGTATTCAGATTTCTCAATATTTATTAATTGCAAGAATTCAATGTTAGAAATTATAATTTTTTCAATTATATTCTTACTTTTAATTATTTTGAAAACTTAAGTTTACCCCCTAATATCTGATTTGAGGTGATATTGTTATCTTTAGTTATATCCCCATTGAGATCCTTACAACTATGCAAAAGATATGAACCATTATAACTATGCAATTTGGAAAATTGTAGAAAAAATATAAATTATTGGCATTTGTGTGCTTAGAATTTTATTGAACTCTTTTGGAAAAAATTTCTTGCTTTTCTGTTTTTATCTTTATATTGTTTGTTAAACTAATCTAAAAATATTTTTTGTATTCACTTGTGTATATATACGAAACTCAAAATTCATGAACTAATTCGCTTCTTTAGTTTTTTTTCCTATTCTGCATATTGAAAAATTCACTTTCATTTATATATAATACTCAATAATTTTTTTTTAGTATTCCTAAAAATTTTTTAATGATACCTTATTTTTGAAGGTATCTTTATAGTACCTTATTACTAAGTAAAATGTCTATGCAGAAAATTTTGTAAATTTACACTGCTTTTAATCTAAATGTTAGAAAACATGCTTTTTATTAAATAAATAAAATCGCCTATTTTGCTCACATTAAACTTGATTTTTTTTAAACCACTATCTTGACATTTTTTAAATCACCATCACTATTATGTAAAATTATTTCTGCATTTAAAGCTATCTTGTATTTTGCTGCCAAAAAAAATGCAGAATAAGTATCTGGATAGAGGCAGTATTCAAAATTTCTAATAGACTAAATTTTAGTATAGAATATTACTTTTCTTATAAATCATAATTTAAACTTTTAAAATACTTTGCATCAATTATTTAATCTGTGGTTAAACGTGAATTTTTTCCAGTCAATAAAAGTATTTTTTGTGTTGCAAGGAATTCTTTTGCTTTTACCACAAGTTTTCTTTTTTTCAATGACATTAAAATGTATTGAACCAATATTTCTTTTTGGAAAGCTGGAAATATATGGTAGTATTTTGTTTGAGAGAAATCTTACATTTTTTTATGAACAGTCATGAATATTTAAAAAAAAAAAAAATTATCACATTGTTTATAAATTACAAAAAAAAGTAGTGTATAAGAATAAGCTGATATATATTTATTATTTGTAAATTTTTATTGACCGTCAATTATCACTTAAATTTTTGAAGATATCTGAGCATACCTGCCAATTTTTACGCATTTTCATAAATTTTCATTATCTACTAATTCTTTTCTTACCTACAGCTCTTATTCATCACTTTATACTCACAACTACTGAAAATAAGTGTACAAAATTTGTAAAATTCAATGCCATTAATTATTTTAAGTTGTTTTTTGCATATTGTAATTTGTTTGTTGGTTTTCAAGTGTTTCGTTAAGTGAAGCATATTTATTTTTTCTTCTCTAACAACTTCCTAGAACTCAAACCATTTTATGCTTTTGTTAGTATTCTTTATGCTTCATATGGCCGGCTGTTCTTTTTACCTTGTTATCTAACTGAGGCAAAATATGCTTTAAATTGTATGAAAAGGAAGCTTGATTTGTATTATCTCATTCCAAAAGGGAGAGGAATATGCAGTTTCTGACATGCATTTGTCATGATAGCTGAAAGGAAATTCCTATTGCCTGTCATTTGAAAACTCCAAAGCACATTGTAGATGATAAATCAAGTAGCAGTTGCTCAAAATTGCAGTTTTTTAAAGGACAATGGTGAGGCTAATGGGGTAAGTGCGGAGGTCTGTTTAAGTCTTTCTTGTAGAAAGTAATATATCTTTGATTGTATCTGATCATACCAGTCCTCTTTTTGGAATATTTTTCCGAAGTCATATTGTCAAACAGAATGGATATGGGTGGACTAAACATCTGCTGTGGTTTGTGAACAAGCTTCAAGTTGGAAACAGTGTATGATTCAGTGCATGAAACAAGGTCCTTTTGCAGCAGTAATGATACAAATTGCAAAATATATCCCATTGGGGTCATTCAAACCCTGCAAATATCCTACTCTAAAAGACTTCTTTGCATTTCCATTGGAAAAAATACTCGCCACACAATTCTTTATGGTGAATTTAAAAGGTTGTGTGTTTCCCTTTGAACATTTAGTTTCATTTATGATGGATGATTCTGTAGTAATGTGAGAACTTAATTATGGGTTGTGTCATTTGATACATTTTTCATTAAGAAGGCTCATGCTTCTATTCCTTTAAAGGTTGATGAAATGCTTGTAGATGTATTCTACTATCTTTAAAGCTTTCAAAGTTGGCATAGTAAAGAAACCTAAAACATTTTGCAACAATCATGTACTCTATTGTTGGTGGCTGGACATAGTCTTGATGTCATCATGTAGATAGGTCATTTACATTTGTATGTGTAACAATTTTTTTGTTAATATAACCTATGGATTGAGTTATTTCACTGTATTTTTTTATATATATAAAAGTATATTCATATTGTAAAGTCATTGCTTTCTTTTTTAAATTTAGCTTAGTATCAGAGTTTCTTATAAATCTATTCTTCACTAAAGTAGAGGGTTTTGATTATAATTTTTTTTTTATCAAAATGACTTTGTTGAGGAATTTTATTCACATTATTTCAAAAAATATTTGTATTAAATGTTAATCATGCTTTATGCTTTGTCATTTCCAAAAGTTGGCAGGTATGTATAGGTAATCAAAGTGAAACTGAGTTAAATTATTGCAAATTCCATCATACAAATTGAACTTGCTTCATTAGTTTTTCATTTGGTTGCATGAAACCTTCCAGATTTTGAATTATGCTTCCATCCATCTCTTTTTATTGAGGAACTCAGAAATTTTAACTGTGTTCTATTTTGCACAGATTGCTCAAACTGCCCTTTACCTTTTGTAACTGATAATGCATTTTCCTCCATGAGTAAGAACACTCATATACAAACCTGTTTAACTAAACATTAAACTAAAACGTTTGGATGACCTTTAATCATAAGATTAAATCACTGGCTTAATATCTTATATTTTTTTAGTGATAATACTAAACAGTTTTTTATTCTTATGCTATTAAAGTCGAGATTGTAGAAAATTAGTGGTTACTGTTGCAAGAGCTAAACCATTGCACTTAATTCTTGCAAATTTTGGGATGTGGTTTAAGTGTTGACTTCTCTTCCATGACAGGTTCTCGATTGTAGACAGGTGTGAAAATATCGGCAACAGTATATCGACATGTTACAGACAAACTACCGTAAAATCCGGCGTATAACGCGCACTTTGAACACAAAAATTAAGATTGAAATTAAAGGGTGCGCGTTATACGCCGGGTATAAAAACGATGGCTTTAAAAATATCAAGAGATGAGCATAAAAAAAAATTTACTTCTACATGTATCGCGAAACACTGTTTATTTAAAAGAAACGACTTGCCTTATGGACTAAAAGAGTTTATTGTGTTAATTATTGCATGATGATTAAAATATATTAAAAATTAGATAAATTTACATCCATTTCAGAAGGTGAAAATAATATTGAACATCTTTATATTCCGCTCATTCAGTTATTATATTTTTATTTCCTTATCTGGTTCTACGGTTCTAAGGCAACTCATTAAATCCATCATATGATTTTTTTTCATTGCCAGATACAACAGGATCAAAGACTACTATTCTGAACTTAAAAATATAGACATAAATTATTTCTCTGGCAAATAGAACTAAATACACTACTCCCAACGTTCTTGTTCCCGTTGGTGTGGTAGTTAGGAGAGGGGGTGCCAGCTCAGGTGTCGTCCACGTCACTTGACCATGGTTCAAAATTACGTGGTCTGTCGCCAAAAGCCCTCGTGTAGCTGAACAGTGCGACGTTAATATTCAATCAATCAATCCCAACGTTCTTGTTGAAAGAGTAATAACATATCCAAGCTCATATGCCTTCCTTCATCCATCAACACCAGTTACTACAAGTTGCAGTTCTAGGAGTATACTATTTTTTTAAATGTCTGGGATAATACCTCGAATAAATGACTAAAACATAAAAGCAATGTATACAGATATTTCGGATAATTTCGTAAAAAAGGGGGTGCGCGTTATACGGCGAGTATACCTAAAAATTAAAAAATTCAGCTTGAAAGTATAGGTGCGCGTTATATGCCGGATTTTACGGTAGATGCTTCTGTAATATGGGTAAATGTATTGGTAATGTCTTTGGGTAAAGTGGTTGAAGCTGGGAATTCTGAAATGAGACTGCAAGTGGCTGCAGGAACTTAACGATGGCCCTTCAAAAGGCTTGTAACTACACCGCTCAAAAAAAATTTAAAGAGCAAGCAAACAAAGTGAAGAAACCGTTGCGCAATAGCCCTGCGTGGGCATAAAATGGAAAGTATGGTGTAACAAAAAGCAACACAGACAAAAAGAAGCAAAAGACAATTGTGTGGGAATGTTAATTTTTTGGAATGGTATAAAGAGCATAAAATGATGCTTCAGGGCAACAATTTGGTTACATGTAAATGACAAAAAAAAACTGACTTTTTTGTAATGATACATGATGTTTAATATGGCGTGTGTTCCCCCTGAACTGTTAAGAACCTGTTTTGCATGGAGGGGAGGAGGTTATTGATAAGACTTGCTTCAGACTTGCTGTTCCACTTTTGACGAAGTCTCATCTTACTGCCCTCCAAGCAACTAGAGTCGTTGGTCTTGCAGCAAAGCCTTATCCGATTGTATCCCACATATACATATCAACATGCTATCCACCACATACGCTGTTTTGTTTCAGTTTCAAGAAAGTTCTTCATAAGACAAACTGTATGAAGTTTGGCATTATCTTGCATTTCAAGAAAGAAATCACCATTGGTTGCAGCATAAGACACGACATGGGGTCGCAGGATTTCGTCTGCATACCTTTGAGCTGTCAAATTGCCATTCCGAATGATATACAGGTCAGTACGTTCTCCTGTGTTGTTTCCAGCCCATACCATCAAACCACTTTGTCTGAAATGTGATCTTTCCTGAACAAGTATAGGGTTACTTCGGATTCCCCTTTCTCGCCATACCAAAACAGGTCTGATGTCATACTATACTGAGTCATGACTCGTCTGTAAGCAGTACGACTCCAATCACTTTGCATCCAATTTCGATGTTGAGAAGCCCACTTTCTTCTGACTACATGGTGTCTAGCTGTCAACGGAATACTCACTTTTGGTATACAGACCACCCGCATGAGGCCTATTTTGGATTGTTTGGTTTGAAACCCTTCATCTTGTTGCCAAAAGAAACTGTCTTTGAATATGTGTAACATTTCCTGCTCTGTCTCAACGATTGGATAAAATTAGCGCAGTATAGTCAAAACTGGCCTTTGCGCTGTAAACCTACACATTCACTCCCGAGTTGTTAATGAGATATATCTGTCAATATTTGCTGTGGTAGCATGCTGACATCCTTGACAATCTTGCCCTGCCTGATGTTGAACATGCCCAGTTTCTTGGAATTGATTTCACCATCTTGCAATAATACTTCTTGCCATTCCTACAACATCTTCTACAGTTCTTTGTGTTTGCCACGATTCCGGTATATCACGATGTCGTGGCATTTTCCAGTTACCTTTTCTCAAAACAACTGCTAAAAATTTGAATTTCACCTTTGAGACAACGAAAAACAACAATTTTTACGAAATCACGATTTCTGCACTTACTGTATTTACTCGAATCTAAGCCGCACTCTTTTCCCCCAATGTTAAGGCTACTGAAAATCGGGTGCGGCTTAGAATGGAAGAAAAAAATTCTTTAGATGGGGCAATTACAGCAATTAAATGATCATGTATGGGCTTAAAAGTTTATAATATTGATATAATAATTAATATTCACTTATTTTAAATTTATTTTTAATTTCGTAAATTTGGATGTTGATAAACTATTTTTCATTTTTCTCAAAAACTTGTTGAGAATTTGAGGTGCAGCATAGATTCGAATAAATATGGTATATCCTTTTTCTGGGTTTTGATGTCATGAACGTTAATTTGCACATGACTTTTTCTTCTGTTTTCTACTACACTTTAGATTATGGTTGTTTTGTTTTATGTTAGTTATCAGAAGAAATATTTACGTAATTTTGTTAATCCATGTGCTCCCCTAATTGTTTTGTGCAGTGTAGTACCGAAGGCGATTTTGCATTGTATGTGATTGTGTTCCGCATCATGACACCAGGTTTTCTGGACATGTGACTTTCACTACGAACTGGATCTTGGCGCTGATTGCGTTGCCTCCACAACCAGATTCAATTGTCTTCTCTATCATGATTGTAGTATAACTCGTTGGTGAGGGCCACATTCCACTACCCATATCTGCATACGATACCAATCCAGTCTTCTTTAGAGGCAGTTACCATAACAATCTACACGTCGACAAGTGGTGCAGTTACTTATGTAATGAGTGACAGTATGCAACATTGACATTACCATTATCAATATGCTGTGCAATCCCTCGCATTAAATTATCCACCTTTTTGGATCCTAAATATTCACCCTAGAACTTTTTGGAGTCTTAATTTCTTTGCTAACTTTTCTTCGAGACACAATCCTATGAGAAACTGTGTGTTACCAACACAACAGCGCTAGTTAAAATGAATATTTAGAGCTGTTCGAGTGCCTTTTATGACTCTGTAGGCACTGTGTTCGAAAACTGCCCTACGCGCATCACATGCTGATCATTTGCATCTCGGAGAGTAGATGTTATCACTCCTCCAAATTTCAATCATGCCGGTCAACTCCTAGGTGCAATGTCCTTTTGTCTCGAAGTGTATGTATAATATGGAGGAAACCATTATTTTCATTTTGGAAGTATGTGATTAAAGAAGGCGCTCGTGTGTAATTTCTTGAAAGAAGGCGCTGTGGGATTTTAAGAAAGCAAAACTATCACAAAGAGGATTTGGAAGCTCAATGAAGAATAGATGTAGTAAGCATTTGCTGCTTTGGGACTATGAATTTCTCGCGATTCCTTAGAGTGCGACATTAATAAAAGAATCAAATCAATTATTGAAACTACTTCTATTATACTCTCTGACTTATATATTAGCATATTGAAAAGTCAAAAACAAAAGATTTTTTTAAAAAGTATTTATTTACTGAATATAAACAAAATGAATTCTGACATAATAAATATAAAATACACATTAGCCCTGATGCAATACCCGTATAAATGTACCAGTACTGCACAATGTATTTTATAATTAATTAACAAAGGGAGGGCACGACTAAGGAAATTCATTTGGGGTCGAGACTTGGTGTAATAGAAGTACTCCTTTAGGGTGTTCAACCCTCAATGTAATTCCGCCGAATGGCTAGTCAATTCGGAGAAAATGGCCATCGAAATTCATTCATAGTTTTTATACAATTAAGTTTCAATTTCCTTCTGTGGCTCAATTGGCAAGTCGTATGCTTTCAATGCGGACAGATCGAGCTCGAATCACACGGAAAACTTTTTTTCTTTCAATTCCTTTATTTATCTTTTAAAATTAAATTTATGTATGAAAGTTTTATTAAATGATATTCTACGTACGAGATGGGCATAAGTCAATCGCGATCGACTGGTGGACTGCCAAGACATTTTGGGGTGACCGCCTTCACATAAGATTTTAGACATGCACACTAAAACAAAGACAGGTGTTATCGAAATAATGCAAATACCTGTGAATAAAAGTGATATTTTTTTAATGCACTTCGTAACCGTTAAAGTCTAATAATAGCTACCAGATTTTTTTTTCATGAATAGAAATGTATATATTCTGGTAGTATTCGGTAGCTTTATTAAAGTTCTGTAAGTCTTGGATTTTTTTTTCAAATCGTAAAATGATGTATCTCTCAGATTTTCAAAGATGTCAAATTGTGGGAGCCTGTCTAGCAAGAGCAAGTGTGGCCAAACACCCCAGTTTTAAGAATTCAGTGGTGCGATGATTCATGATCTTATACCAAATTGCAGCAAGACAAGCTGGGAAAAGAAAAATAATGGCGGAAAAGGCCCGGTTAACCCCTTAAAATGCTAACAACTGCAACAAAAAACCCGGCGAGCTCTATCAGCATCAGATCGGGGTACCAACTTTTTCTGGGGCGATACATATGTCAGCATTTCACCCCCGACCCCAAAATATTTGTTAGCAGTTCCCCAGGCCCATCATGAAGATAAAAGGGAAAGGGGGTCAAAATGGGGGAAACATCAAAAATTTTTTACTCATGTTTTCCCTTTTTTTTAATTATTTTGGTTTTTATTATTTTTTTGTCACACTGAATTGAAGTATTTAAAAACACCCTCAATTTCTATCAGTAAACGCATATGATTACTAATAATATAACAAAATTCATAAGATGTCTTTGTTACCCCGGGCATTACCCACTGACAAAAACTTTTTGATTGGAAAGACATTCAAGAAAACCCTTTTTTTACCTCTTAAAAAGTTTTGGGGGCATTGAAGATTCTTGTTTATTGGTATTTTTTAAAAAGAGCACTTTGTGAAAAAAAACAAACTGATCTATGTCTGTTTTCCACCAAAAAATGAACCTCCCAATCATCTTGAAACAATATATTTTTTTTAATATTTTCGCCAAGATATGAAAGATAGTTAAAAAAAAGTTTTTCCCCTAAATGGGCTCTCTCCACGGTTTTTTATCACAACCGTAAAGAAAAAAAATAATTTACTTTAAAGACTTTTACAAAAAAACCAAAATTGATATGTTTGATTTCAAAAATTTTTTAATATATTGTTCAAAAAGTGAATTTTCGAAGTGAGCAGAAGGGACTCAAAAGGGCCCGTGGGCGCAAGTTATATCGCTGATCTAGATAACAGTGTCAATATTTACAATTAGAAGGCACCTTCATAAACAGAACATTTTTTTATGAAAAAACATTTCCCGCCATTGTCACAAAAGAAGCCAAAAGTGCCTACAGTGGTTCTCCCCCCAAAAACCGGTCGATTGATAAATGGAAGAAAGTAATATGTTTCTGCCAATCGTTTTTCCTTTTCCCAACGGGTGGGTACGCTTGAGGGCACCGCACGCGTGATTTATTGTTCCTTCCAATGTAAAACATGGAGGTGGATCTGTCATAATATAATGCATAAAGATTTTGTTTGTGATTAATACACTTAATGAATTGAACTTAAAATTGTAAGGGAAAAATCACAAACAACAGTAGAATTGGTTAGATTTGTTAATACTTTCAAAAACAAGTTAAAGCTAATATCTTCTCAATTGCTGACGAATGAATTAAAAATTTCAAAAAATATTTATGATGATTTGATCAAAAACGGAGGTACGTTAAGCAAAGAGAAATATCATGTTGCAATAATACAACTGCACCTCGAATTTGAGAGATGTTTTCAAGAATTTACCAAGACGAGAACCAACAGTTGCCTTCACGTGCTACACATGTGGCAATGTTGATGGGGAGAATATAACTAAAAATATGTTACATGTTCTCTTTATCTTACTTTAAACACGAAATTTTTCTCCTTCGAAAGGATGAAATTTTAAAAGAATAACTCTTGGAATCTCCTGGACGAAGTAAAGTATCCTAATTTAAAAAAGCTTCAATTCATTTAGCATCGTTCTTTCTCTCTACCTACCTGTGTGAATCTACATTTTCAACGATGGATGTAATATTCCCGTTTCACAGACGACCCCTTAGAATCCATTACAAGATTAACAGTTAGTAATTATATACCGAGATATTCCGGTTTGTAAGCAGACTAAGTCTTCTGCTGAGACTATACCTACGAGAACTAACTTTAAATGAAAATGATTTATTTTTTGATAGATTTTGAATTGTTTGATAATAAATGCATCATTTGATATTATTAAATTTGCAGGTATAATTATGTTTGTATTTTGCGTTTTACTTAAAACACAGTTTTAAAAGGTTAAGTTTTTTTATTGTAGGTATATAAGTACATATTCTGTATTTATTATTGTTATAATATAACTTTTTTTTCTGTTTATCACACCTACACCACAGAGTGGACCGCAACCCCTTAAAAATATTAGAAGTAGACCGTGTCATGTAAAAGTCTGCCCACCCCTGTTCTACGTAATTATTTTGCATTTTATAAAGTAAAAAAAATTACTGTAATTATATAAATATTTATATAATGTTTAATAAATTATTTTTATATAAATAATTATACTAAAATATATATTAAATGATATTTTACATAAAAATTATTTACAGATAGTTTTATAATGCGAAATACGATATACTATGAAGGAAATATTATATATATTATATAAAATATTTAATAAGTCTTTTAATTAATTGTTTTTAATTAGTATTAATCACTATTAATTAAGAATAATTTTAAATAAATTTATTTTTTACTTTATAAAATACAAAATAATTACGTAGAATATCGTTTAATATTTGATAAACCTTTCATAAATTTATTTAATTTTAAAAAATAATTAAAGGAATAGAAAGAAAAAAAAGTTTTTCGCGTGATTCGAACTTGATCCGTCCGCATTGAAGGCAGGCGACTTGCCACTGGGCCGGTGAGAGAAATTGAAACTTAATTGTATAAAAACTAAGCATGAATTTCGAAGGCTATTTTTTCCGAATTGACTGGCCATTCAGCGGAATTACATTGAGGGTTGAGCACCCTAAAGGAGTACTACTATTACACCAAGTCTCGACCCCAAATGAATTTCCTTAGTCGTGCCCTCCCCTTGTAAGTTGTGGCCGCGGTAGCCGAGTGGTATAGGTATCGGATCGTGGCTTGCCTTGTCGCGAGTTCGAGCCCAGTACCACTAAAGACCCGCCGTGTAGGGCAGCGATGCACGCAAAATCTGTCGAGAGCTGAAACATCCTCCCGTTGGTGTGGTGTGGTAGTTAGGAGAAGGGGATGCCAGCCCAGGTGTCGTCCACGTCTCTTGACCATGGTTCAAAATTACGTGGCCCGTCGCCAAAAGCCCTCGTGCTGCTGAACAGTGCGACGTTAATATTCACTCACTCCCCTTGTAAGTTAAGAACAAGTTAAATTATTACCAGTGACCCCATGGGCTTGTCATATTTAAAATAATGTACAAAAAATTAATATTTATCTTAATTTGTACGGTTTATAATTAATCCCTTAACTGCCGATTAAAAGTTAAGAGTGATTCGCTCCCCAATACCACCGTTTTCCACCTATGTAATGTATTGGGGTATTGACTAAAATAACTAAGCTGACTGTAATTTCAAAAATTTTAATAAACAAAACGGACCCAAACCATATGGGATCGCTACACTTTCGAACTGATTACAAAAAGTTGAACCAGTTGTGGTTCGGATCTAAACCTATACAAAGGAATTCTCGCCAACATCTTTCCCCGCCTTGCAATGACAGAGGTATTCGACAAGTTTACATTATACGATTATTAAAATAATATAGTAAGAATATATGACAATTCAATATATATAAAGATACAATAATATTTATAAATACAATTCTCTGATGACAAAATCAATTTACATATGGTAAACTGGCAATTTTAGTTACTGGTCTTTTATAAATTCCTTGTTTATCCTTTCAAGTCACTACTCTGACTATATTTACCAGGGCGCAATTTTAAAATTCGTGCCAAATGCCATTTTAAAGTATCTGAATTCTCTGAAGGTTTGACTAACACTAAATCCCCTTTGAAACCTGCATTGCTCTTACATCATTTGGGTCTCTGTTGCAGTTGTATTTAAATATTTTAAAGACTATTTGCGCCAAAAATGTTGATTTATCCTTTGTACCAACTGTCATCGGCTTAATTTGTTCATGGGGATCTCAGGATCAGGTACTGCAACCAATGATGATCCAACTAGAAAATGTGCAGGAGTTAAAAGTTTCGACATCATTAGAAAGAGGATAAATGGGTCGAGAATTAAGAACCGCTTCAATTTGAGCTACAAGTGTTAGAAATTCGTCATGACTTAAAATTGAATTACCAATTACTCTTTTTAAATGGGATTTTAAAGATTTAACTCCCACAGACCACCCAAATGTGGTGCGGAAAGTGGGTTAAGCTCCATTTGATTTGTTCTTTAGACAAAAAAAATCATTATTTCTTCCATCTTACACTTAAGTAATAATTTAAGTATTTTTCTTAATTTGTTACTTGCACCAACAAAGTTCCGACCGTTATCACCCTCTTCTGGTCACAAACTGTTTTAAAGCTGCAAGAAAGGCTTCCATTGATAAGTCACTAACTATTTCTAAATGGAACTGTAAAACGAATGAAAACACACAGACTTTCCTAATCTGCCTGCATTTTCCAGAAAAAGTTTTCAACTGGAAGGGTCCCCAATAACCCGACTGAAAACTGCAAGCGTTGACTCGCAGCTGGCAAATCAGCCATTAACTGCTGCGAACCTTTCTACAGGTGATGCATGTTCTTTCTCGCGGATGGTATCCAAAAACTATTCCTAATATTTGCTAAGGTAGCTTCAGCACCTGTGTGAAAAAAGAGAACATGAAAGTGATTAATAACAATATAAGTAAAATTATCGTTGGGGGGATTTATCACGGGATGTGTTTTTGATTTCTCGGGATGGGGGAATTTCTTAGCTATCCTCCAACTCGAAGTAATCCACTATAATCTAAAAAGGGATGCAAATTTAACAATTTACTTGAGTTTGAAAGAGGACTTCCCCTTTCTAAATGAATTTCATTAGAAAATGTTCTTTGAATATTTTTTGATACACTTCAATGATTCTGATAGTTCTTTGCTCTTTAGTCCCATAGTTCGGCTCATTGGATGTCTTGCATTTTCAATAAATCGCTTAAACTAGGCAATTACTCTTTGCAACTTAGTAAATGATAAGCATTATTAATTATATCCAACTGTTCAAAGTTCTTTAATAAGGCACATAGAGGAATGTCCGAAGTTTCCTTCAATTTTTGTATGAAAAGATCATCTCCTGCGGCAGTAATGTCGTAAGGTTCCAGTTCTTTATATTGCACTGCGAAAAACCGGTAGTCAGAACTGAGTACGAAATACTCACTTTTGAATACGTCACATACTCAAAATAGCTCCGATGCAAACATACTCAAATTTGAGTGCCGGATTCTCATCTCTGGCAACGAGTACGTACTCAAAATTGAAACATCATATACTCATTTTTGAACCTGTTACTGGATCAAATTTGAGAATGCAACAACAAAATGACTAGCATTATTGAGTTTTTTGCTTTCAAATATGAGTATGTATATTCATTTTCCATACTGTTGTGTTTAATATGAATTTTTAACAGAAAAAGATGTATCAACTCAAATCTTATGGGATCTAAATATGTGTTCGCCAAGTTGTAAATTTCACTTTCTTCATCTTGCATATTATTTAATATACATTTTATGAAATATTTTTGTCACTTAACTTCGAAATCAAAATTCTTTTTACATTTACTGTGTGTTACAAAAAGATACTCGCGTATTATCGCAAAAGCGCCAACGTTTATCGCCAATACGGTTGCGATAATACAAAAAGTACCAACAAAAATTTTACTTTAAGAAAAAAAATGTAACTATTATGTGATCATAAACTGTATGTCTTCGAACTTATAACTCAGATTTAAATCTTTGAAAATATCAAAAATAGATTCGATAAAATAGTTAACAAATGTGTAAGCATTTGAACTAGTTCCAGAAGCAGTTTGGTTCATTAAAAGTTATATTTATGTTTCTAGAAGATTATATTGTTTCTTTAAAATCCTATACAAGCAGAAAATTAACTTTTATTTAAATTCAGTCTTTCAATAATAAGTTATTAGAAATATCTCTTGGGAACATTAGGATGAATAACAGATTTTACATGGTAAAAATTTCAAAACAAATTAAGAAAGGAATAGTTTTTTACATGTTATGTTACATGAAGAAAAAACCTTTTGACTAAAATAACACTTCTTAGGACCAGGTGTGTGAGTACTTTTTTATATATCAATTGTTTTGTTTTAATAGAAACACACATCCATCCAGATGGAAATATAGAAAAATGCATTGCAATAAATATTACAAATTAAGCTTGTTTTGTATTCATATCAACTGATTTTACACTCTCCAATCACCAAAAAAACAAATATTATAGTTTTTAAGTTAATGTTTTTCGAATACAAAAATTCAGTCCTTAGAAGAAGAATGTAAAAACAACTATAAAACAGTAGATTTTTTTTTACATTTATGAAACATTTAAAAATCACAAGTTTTTAACCAATTTGAAAGAGTTTTTAGCACCCACACATTTAGAAGAAAAAATAACATCCTAAGTACTAGTAGGACCATAATCCAGTGTGCAGCATTTTATTTTCAGTGGTTCACTGTAACAAGAAAAATAAAACAAACCAAAATCATATTTTTGAAATATTTATTCTGGAAATTGTACACATACATTAAAGAAATAAACAAGAATATAAGTGAGATTTTTGATAAAAGTCTTGAAGTTACTAAATGTCAGTGAAAATGAATTTCAAACTGTTTTAAATAAATTACATATTAGGATATGTGAGTCACCTAAATCATTTACAGAAGAATTAATAAATAGCTGGTTCTGAGAGGAATCTTAAAGCTTTTTCACGTAAGAGTAAAATCTCTGCAAATGATGTTCATAACTATATAGTTTTCTAAATGACTATCTACAAAATTTAGCATAACACATGTGTACACTACACCAAACATTTTTTAGGCATGGTTTTGAAATTGCTGCAAATAAGATTGTGGCATCCAATAGTTTTCAATCTAAGATGACGGTCTCCCACTAAAAATTCAACATGAAAATAATTTAAAAGAGTGCCTTATTCATGACAAAAGAGAAATTACATTAGGAAGTAAAAATGTTAGTACTTTTTCGTAGAAAACCAATTAAAAAAAATATGAGTGCCAGGATTTTAAAAAATACAACACAAGGTATATATATTTAGAAATGCCAGGAAAAGAAGCAGAAAAACTATGGAAATTGGAAAAATAATAACTGCATTTAAAAGCGTGGTGTGCTTGATATCAATTGTTATAATTTCTTACTAGTTTTATTCCGTAATGTAGACTTAGTGTAAAAATGTAGTACAACAAAGGACCACACGCTTTTACCACAATAACTTTAATTTTTTCGTTAGTCATTTTATTCTTATATTAAGATATATTTTTTAATTTTTAGTACGATTAACTATAAAAGCATTTTTTTAGTTTTTTTAAACTATAATTTATTAAATTTTTATAGTGTTTCATGTATACGTCAGACTGAACAGATTTCTGTACTTGCGTATTACCAAAACAATCGCCAACTCTATTAATAATTTGCTAAATTGGCAACTCTGATTGGTACTTACGTCTGATTGCAACCTATTGGCGACATTACAGGAAACGAAGCACCTGGTTGCCAATTGTGGTATTTCATAAGTGCCCTCCGATTTCTTAAGTGTTGTATGTGCTAAATTGGCAACCAGGTGCTTCGTTTCAAATAATATTGCCAATAGGTTACGATTATACATAAGTAGGGGAACCTGTATACCTAAGGCCACATATTTTTTCAATGCACAAAAACAGAGCCCCTGGCCTGTTTAAAAATGTGAAACTGATATAAATTCATTATACTAACTACCATCCAATTGTAGATAATAATAAGTACTTAAAATAAATAAATTCTGTGAAATATAAAAGGTTTTAAAAAATTTCACAAATGGACCTAGGTACAATACCATTGTACCTAGGGCCTTTTCCTGAAAGTTAGGTTTCACTCTGTAATCGATAAAAACAAACATGCACACATGCATTTAATGAAAAAAAAATATCAGCTAATACATTGATTCATCATGTGACCATTTAAATTGCAATGTACCAAATTATTAATGTGAATTATAATAATTTAACATGTTTTAATTCAAAAAACTGGTACCTTAAGTGAGCTGCATACATTGTCGCTCTGAAGCATCAACAGATTGTGGTTTGGGCAATTTGAACACAATATTTCTGTTGCCAATTTCATAAGTTTTTTCCTTATCAAAAAGAAACTTATTTGAATGTGCAATATTCTTCAGAAATTTAACACTATAGTGTTCTTCTTTAACATCTATTATTTCTGCCACATTAGGTTTTGACCATTTATTCTGTCAGGATTTCTAGGCATCTAAAAAAGTTAGGAATTTATAATTGCTCATAAAGAGGAAAACTGATAAATTAAAAATTTAATTGAAATATCGTAAAAGCTCCTCGGATTTTTAAAAATTATATTTTATAATGAAAATTTTTTAATTAAATAAATTCTTATGTGTGTGAAAGCAAAATAATAACCCCCTGAATAATAATAACAATATTGGTAGCAAACATATTTATCAATCAAGCATGTTGAAAGTTTCAAAACAAAATATACACTCCACATTTTAATAACATCCAATAATAATAAAAAAACTTGACTGAATCCAAATGGTTCTGGTAATTAAGACCATTTTCCTCCTTTTATTATGAAAACTTGTCCAATAAAATAATAATATAAAGAATATTAATTACAATTATACCTAGGACCATGTGGACCTAGGTAATTTTATACAAAATGTCTGCAGAAAAACCCACATGTAGAGAGGATTTATTTAAAATCTTATATTTAGTACTTAATGTTACAAACAAAATTATGTACAAGAGAGAATTCAAAGAAAATTTTTTGACTTATTTTGTACAAAAATAAAAAGATGAGCTGCAAAACTTTACTTCAGACTATGTAAAAATGTTTTTCATTTACAACTAACCACAGCTTTCCTTTGGACAATTTCAACATGAATGCCAAAGTAGGAATTGGTGTTACCACTCACCCAACTGAGTAATAAAACTTAGAACTAAATATTCGAATAAAATGGGGTGGCCCTAGGTACTTTTTTTATGTTTCCACTCGTCTCACTACTCAGATTTTATGTTTTCCACTCGTGTACAACATGCCTACATATAAAAGTTTTTGTACCAAAGCTGTATTAATTTTTGGTACTTTCATATTATCGCAACCATATTGGCGAGATTATATGAAATGAAGCACATGGTTGTGTCAATTTGCCATGTACAACACATGGAAAATCAGGGTTGCCCCAACTTGGCGAATTATTTTGAACGTTGGCACTATTGCGATAATAAGTATATAGGTACCTAAATTTTCTCCCTACCTTCCTTTAACTTGTTGAGGACCAGTTGATTTTCACTGTTAAGCCTAACTCCATTTCAAAATTCTTGCTGTAATAAAACACCAAAATTTATACTTTATAATCATTCCAAATACAGATCACACCAGTATGAGATAACTCCAAAATCTGAAAACACAATCTCACATATGATACCATGTTCCCTGAAGTTATTACATATACAGTGGACCAAAAAAGTGTTCGTACACTTACAATTTCCTATAAAATTTAATGTTTTTTATTAATAAAAATTAATATATTGGAATTGTAATTTTTTAAGAATACTATAACTATTTTTTTTAAAAATTAATAATCACAAAAATCTACTAAAAAATTACGCCACAAAAGTCTTCGTACACTTAACAAAAATCTCAACGTAGCTTTAAATATTGTACTTCTTTCTTATTTTTTTAGTACTTAGTAAGATATCCTTTTAGTGTCCACAATAACTTTTTAACGTTTTGGTATGGATTTAATCAGTTTTTGTGTAATTTCTGCACATCGATTTTCCACCATTCTTCTATAGATTGTTTTAAGTCAGCTACTATGTGTTTACATGTCATGTTTTTTAACCGTACCCCACCTCAAATATGTTCTACCGGGGCTAAATAAAGTGATTGAGTATAGGTGTTTCAAAATTTGGGGATAGTTATAGAGACGCCTGTAAGTGTGCCATTGAGAGCAGTGGCGCTTGGCGTCATTATCCCAAAATGAAGTCGTCCCCTATATCCAAATTTTATGGATAATTTAAAATTTCTCTTTAAAATATTTAAATAGAGATCACATGATTCACATAAAAAAAATACCAAATTACCTAAATCTGAGGCCGATTTACATCCCCACGCAAGAACACTTCCATCTCCATAATTAATTCATCCAACTAGATTCTTGGGATTAAGTTTCAGAAAATACAAAATTGATTGGGATGACAGAAAATTCAACATTTTTAGTTCCGATGGGCACTTGTAAATGAGGAGTTTAATCCCATGAATTTATGTGGAACATGAACTCCACCGAAAATATTCTTGCATGGAGGTGTAAACCGGCCTCAGAATTGGGTATTTTTTTATGGTATTCTCTAAATCATGAGTTCGATCTAAATATTTTAAAGAGAAATTTTAAATTATCCACCCAAAATTTTTGGATGTATGAGATGACTTTTTTTTAACAAGATAATGTCGCCAAGCGCACTGCTCTCAATGTACGCCGCTGATGTCCCTATAACTGTCCCCGAATTCTGAAACGCCGCCTCAGTCATTTTATTTAGCCCAGTAGAACATATTTGGTGTGGCTTTGATTTTTTAAAAAAAGAAAACATGACAAACACATAATGGGAAGTAAAAACAATAATCGTAGAAGAATGGTCGAAAATTGATGCAGAAATTAAAAAAACTGATTAAATCTATACCATGACGTTTAAAAGCTGTTGTGGACTAAGAACTAGAATAAAAAAAATACAATGTTTAAAGCTATGTTGAGATTTTTGTTAAGTGTACGAAGACTTTTGTGGCATAATTTTTTAGTAGCTTCTTGATTACTAATTTTTTTAAAAACTGATTATATCATTTCGTTAAGAACAAGTTGCAGATATCATAAAAAAATTATAATTCCAATACATTAATTTTTATTAGTCGAAAACATTAAATTTCATAGGAAATTGCAAGTGTACAAACACTTTTGTGTGGTCCACTGTATGTAATCCTGATTCTGAATGGATTAATAAATAAAAGCGTAAAATATATTTAAGCGGATTAAATATCAAAAATCTGATATATATCTCATTCATTTTCATCCAAATAAACAAAACTATGGTTACATTAAAGTTGTATTATAAACCAGAAGATCAATATGTTGTGAATTATAAAACTTATTGACTGGGCTTGTCTCTTTATTATAAAAAATATCAATTTAATAAGATTTTTTAGAAATATCAAAATTGTTTTCAAACAAAGCAAAGCATTATGGTTATGAAAGTATAGCCTTCTGCACTGTGTTTAAATATTAATCAGTACTTACATACAGTCAGTCAAAAAAGTATTGGGACACACTACCAGTTCATAAATTTTTATCGTAATATTTTTCTTAAACATACAAATGAAAACAAAAAAAGGTAAACGTCATTTTGTTAAATACAAATAATAATTTGGACAAAATTCATACATTAATGCAATTATGGTTAAAATTGAAAATAAATAAATCGAGTTAAAAAAAGGCATCAAAAAAGTATTGGGGCACTTCTCAATAAATTAAGAAAAAAATTCAAACCTAGAAATTAATATCTTGTTGGGCCCTCTCGAAGTCTATTTGGCATGGATTGGATCAATTTTTTTCAAAATGATCTGTCGATTTTGGTCCACTCTTCGACCAAATACACTGCTGGCCACCGTAAATGCAACACCAAGAAAGACAAGAAATAGCACAACAAAACTTGTTTTGTAGATAACATGTTGACCAAGTATCAAATGATTAAATTTATAGACTACTGTGAAGTGTGGTTCCTGCCAGAATCAGTAGCCAGTGTAGCCGCCATTGTTGGAGATCACCGCTGTCACACGCCTCGGCATTGATTCAAAGAGACTTTGGATGTGTTCTTGGGGTACAACAGACCAAACAGCTTCAACACGTTGCCAAAGTTGATCTGGTGTGGCAGCTGGGGGTGTAATCTGGGTCAATCGTTAAGCAACCATGGGCCACATGTTTTCTATCGTTGTGAGATCCGGAGAACGAGCCGGCCAGGGAACCAATTCAATCTGGTGATTGACGAAGAACCTTTGGACAATGCGTGACACGTGTGGTCACGCATTATCCTGTTGAAAAATGGTTGTGGCCAAGCCCTGAAGGTAAGGAAGGACAACTGGCTCCAACATCTCGGAGATGTAGCGCTGGCTGTTTAAAGTACCGGCAATGCGTACTAGAGGAGTGCGAGAGTGATATCCAATACCGCCTCATACCATAATATTTGGTGCAGGACCAGTGTGGTGGTGCATAACGCAGCTGTTCAGCATCCTCTCTCCACAGTGTCTCCAGATTCGAATCCGACCATCGTGGTGTTGCAGACAGATGCGTGACTCGTCAGTAAAGACAACTTCATTCCATTCTGCCACCCACATCCTTCTTTTATCGCACCATTAGCAGTGGAGAC
This sequence comes from Trichonephila inaurata madagascariensis, assembly GCA_019973955.1. Classification (NCBI taxonomy): domain Eukaryota; kingdom Metazoa; phylum Arthropoda; class Arachnida; order Araneae; family Nephilidae; genus Trichonephila; species Trichonephila inaurata. The sequence continues at coordinate 41,197 of BMAV01024260.1, read as the reverse complement.
GTCCGTGGTTCTGCGTCAAAGGTAGACCAAGCAATGGACGTCTTGCTGACAGGCCACTCTGCTGTAAATGGCGTCGAATGATACGCGCAGACAACACTTAATGATGCGTTACAGACTCAATGTGTTGTGCTATGGTTTGTGATGTGATTGAGCAATCCGTCACTGCCATGCACACGATTTGCCTGTCCTCACGGGAAGTGGTGCACTGAGGTGGATGCGATCGACCTCGTCAGTCCGTCGTACCCTCCTGCATCCAATGGTCTCATATCCGCATTACAGTTGTTTGGTTTCGTCCAACACGACTATCGATTTCCCTGAGAGGTAGGCCACTATCCTTCCTCTGTCGAACTCGAATACGTGATCAAAAGCTAATCGCTGTTTTTTACGTGACATAACTGATCGTTTTTCGAAAAAACCACAAGAAAAACACAATTGCCAAACTTGAAATCGTCGAAATCTCCAAGCCTTAAATAGCGCTTTGAGGTGGAGCCACAGGTGTGCGTGATGTGTGTCTGCGCTGAAATTCTAATCAGTTGCATATCTCACCCCTCCGCTAATGCATGCTGTAATTTTCATGTTATTTGCATGCTTCCTTCAGGGTGTTGCATTTACGGTGGCCAGCAGTGTATTTTCTCAAATCCGGCTTGTTAGAAATTTGGAGCTCATATAGTTTTTGCTGCAAATAATCTCACACATGTTCAATGGGATTAAAGTCTGGACTTTATGCAGTAGTGCAGTAGTTTTAATAACTCTAGGACAGTGGTAGAGGACCCATTACTTGCAAATATCTGCAGTATGTCACGGGTCATTATCTTGATAAAATTTAAAATATCCTGAGATTCCCAGCTTGCTCACGCTTTGCTTTAAATTTCGCTTGAATATGTCAAGATAGACATATTTATTCATTATACCATCAATAAAATGCAAGTTCCCGAAACCAGACCAGAGCTTGCCATGCAGCCCCAGACAGTTTGGTTACCCCTTCCATATTTGACAGTAGGCCGTAAATTTTTGACATTTGATTTCTACCTAACTTTTTGCTTGCCATCCGATCCAAAAATGTTATATTTGCTTTCATAAACAAAAATTACATTTTCCCAGTATTCTGTCGGCTGCCTTACATACATTTTAGCAAATGCCACAACTTGTCTATTTGCTTTGCTGATGTAGGACTTTCTTTGAGGTACTCTGCCATGATACTTACGTTTTCTTAAAACATTTCTGAGTTTCAGGATTTACTGATTTCCTGAACCTACTTTTACATTGCAAAGTCATTTTTAATGCACTAGTTCTTGGATTAATGTGTACTTGTCTCACACACAATATCCACCTCTCTTCACGTTCATTAAATATCCTTGAACGCCCTGATTCTTTGCTTGTTTCCAACACTGTTTTCTTGAACCTGTTAATGATGTTAAAAACAGTAGACTTACTCAATTTCAATATTTTTCCTATACAGCGAATTGATTACCCCTCTTTCCAATGACTTCTTACGAGATTTCGCACATCAACCAATATATCTTTGTTTCTCGCCATTTTTTCTATAAATAATCTTATCTGTTGAAACATTTGTGTTTAAACTTTTAGTCTAAAAATTAGTGTGAAATATAAATTCTATTGATGCGCTGTATATTTGTTAAATTTCTCATTTCAAAAGCGTCCCAATACTTTTTTGACTCCAGTGTGTCTTTGAATTATATTTGAAAAAAGCTAGATCAACTTATAATTCTTTAATAACAATAAAATTTTCCTTATATACTGTACACCAAATGTTAAAATATTACTTAATTCATTTTGTTTTAATGTGATAAATATTTTTATAAATGGCTTTACAGTTATGCCCGCCAAGTGTCCCAATGCTTTTTTGAGTGACTGTATTATGGCAACGTCTACGTTCAGGTAACTCGCCCAGTTGGGCAATACCAATTTCGCATGTGTCGTGTGCTGAATTGGAAATCATGGGCTTTGTTTCATATAATGTCACCAAAATGTTGTTGATAATATGTAAGTACTGATAAATCTAATTTAAACAATGTAGATGAATTACTAATAAGACAAAATATCCATTAAATATTAGTAGATTTAGTAATTTAAGTAGATTTCCAAAACTGTGTGTGTGTATGAAAATTAAAAAGCATTCTTGAAATAGATTACATTCAATTTTACTAAATAATTTGACTCATTCTAGTCAGTAAATTTTGATTCTTTCAATATTTGAAAATGAGAGTGAAAGGAATCATAAAATAAGTGTATTGAAATTGTTGAAGCTCCTTCAAATAAATTCTTTTTGAAAACTTTTCCATAAATTTATTAAGCTAAAAAGGTTCTTTAAAATTTACAAGAAATTAGTCTCCTAAAAAAATTATAGTTTAAAAAAAACTAAAACACGCTTTTATATTTAATCGAACTAAGAAGTAAAAAATAATTCTTAATATAAGAATAAAATGATTTATGAGAAAATTAATGCCATTGTAATAAAAACGTGGGGTGCTTGATATCGATTGTTATAATGTCTTACTAGTTCTATTCCGCGTGAGTGAATATTAACGTCACACTGTTTAGCTACACGAGGGCTTTTGGTGACGGACCACGTAATTTTGAATCATGGTCAAACGACGTCGACGACAAATGAACTGGCACCCCTCTCCCTCCTAACTACCACACCACACCAACGGGAGGACATTTCAGCTCTCGACAGATTTAACGTGTATCACTGCCCTACACGGCAGGTTTTTAGTGGTACTGGGCTCGAACTCGCGACAAGGCAAGCCACGATCCGATACCTTGACCACTCGGCTACCGTGTCCACAGTTCTATTCCGAAATACAGAGTTAGTGTGAAAATGTAGTACAAAAAATCCACACTTTTACCACACAATGACATTTATTTTCTCGTTAATCATTTTTTTCTTAAATAATGAATTATTTTTTACTTTTTAGTTCAATTAACTATAAAAGAGTGTTATTAAAACTATATTTTATTTTTAATATTTTAGTTCGATGTACAATAAAAAAGCATGCTTTTTTAGTTTCTCAAACTATCATTTATTTATTTCCATTTTCAAAAAAACTGGGCAATTGTTTATATTTTAATAAGAAATTACTGATGTGAGGATTTCACTTTTGAGTTGTAACTTAATATTTTAGTCGCCAAATCTGGAGATGGGAAATCGTTAATCGTCATGATCCTTATCAGGACAATGAAACAAAATCATTAAATTATTATATTGTCATCGGTCCTTGAGAAGTATGCAGAATTTTGAATTAATCTTACCTTTTAGAGTGGGTAAAAATTGAGTTCAAAGATTCTATTACATACAAGTATAACTTATAAAAGCATGTTAAAAAAATTAACAATTGAAAACAAAAATTTATTTTGTAAACTTGCCTTTTTCAAAACATGCAAGCCATTTTAAAGTTCAATATGAAAATAAAACTAAAATTATAACAAACTAACAAAAGAATACTGTCAATAAATAAGTGCCTGATTAAATCAAATGATATGACCTGTTATGAATCAAGTAAATCACATTAAATTTATAACGCTATCTTTTTTTAAAGAATCTATCAAAATGAGGTAAACATTTATCACATTTACCATATCCGTAAATTACTCTATTTTATAGCCTTATTTTAAAAACAAGGCACTTTAGTTTTACAATTTATTTATTTTTGGAAATAAGAGGCAACAAAGACTATTATCCTTTAACCCTCTAAGCGGTCTGCACTTAAAGTCTTGCCATTCTGGAGATGCTTCAAAAATGCACCGCACATATTTTTTTGCTTTCAGGTGGGGTTCTCAAAAGCGGTTGAGCCGTATTTTTAAGAATGCGACTCTGCCGCTTTTGGGAATCTTGCTTGAAGGCAGAAGAAGCATCTCTGGAATGGCGGAATTTTACGTGCAGACCGCTTGGAGGGTTAAAAGACTAAAGAAATATTTACAATTTAGTTGATATCAAAATGTTTCATCTTCTGAACAAAATATCTAAATGTTGATCTATTTGACACACTCTTTGAAGGTGATATTGCAGTGAGAATCAATTTTGAGATAAAACTTTAGATGATTTCGAGGATGAGTATATCTACTGCAGCTTAACAAGATATGGTCGAATCATTTAAATAATTACAAGAGCTACAATTAGCATTGTTTGTTAAATTGAATTTTTGTAGAAGTCCTCGAGTAATGATCATTTTGCAAAAGTATATGGAATTTCTTCTCTTCTATTGTTTGTCCATTTAGAGATGGTGCCAATGTTTGGAATATTGCCCAAATTTTCAAAATACTTGCTTGAATAGAAATTAGCATTTGCTTTTTTAAAAATTTCATCAATTTTAATTTTTTCATAAATTTTTTTACTGATGTCTTCTGAGGGAATCCAGTCGATGTAAACGTTAGACTCTGTGACACATCTTGCGAAGTCAAAACATAAAATCAAAACAATCTAGTATTCATGTGTTCTTCCACGGGTAACGTGGTATATACGAAAAATAGTTCGGAAGATTTATGGGAACTAAATTTGTTGTTGGACCCCAATTTTTAAAATATGTAGCCGTGGTATATTAAAAGAACATCTGTAAACCAGAATATCTTTTTAATTTGTTTCAAAGTGTTAATTAACCATTTTTTCGGGTTTTGAGTACATGCAAAGTTTCATATTCGATATAACCTTGTGATCAAACCTGATACAAATATACTGTTTTCAAAATGAACATGTCCATGTGCTCATTTTTGAGTAAGTCTTTTTTTCCCATGTGATGTAAGAAAAGTGGACCAAACCACCCTAGTCCATAATGTTCAATTGTATCAGGACTAATACCTCTTTAAATGATGTCAACAGTGTTATTTTCAGAATTCACGTGTTTCCATAAATCATTTTCTGTGAGTTTCTGAATTATGTTGCCCCGTTTCTGACGAGGGTTTTTAATTGAGTAAGTGGCATTTTGATCCACGCCAGTACAATGCTGGAATCAGTTCAAAGGTAAATTTGACTGATATTGATAAAGGCATCAAGGGTTCTCTTAAGAAGCTTTGATAAAAGTGTTGCGCCACAAAATTCCAATCGTGGTATAGTAATACTTTTCAGAGGAGCTACCTTTGATTTGGACCAAAGGAGCCTAACAGAAATTTGTCCACTTGAATCTATGCATCGTAGGTAAAGTGAAGCACCGTAAGCCTTTTCAGACGAGTCAGAGGAGCCATGTAACTCTGTTCTGTTAGACTTATTTTATAGATAATAACGTGGGATGTGTTGAGACAGTTTATAGATTCCAAAGCATCTATGAAGGATTTCCAGTAGGAAACTAAATTCGAAGGCAACGGATCGTTCCAATCAAGTTTCAACTGCTACAAAGATTGGAGTAAGATTTTGGCCATTGTTATTGCAGGTCCAATCAGTCCAAGAGGATTGAATATTCTTGCAATTGTAGAAATTACTGATTTCTTTATGACTGAGATTGTCACAGTTTGAGGTTTTGGGTGAAATCTTGAAAGCAAAGGAATATGGATGCGGTTTCCACATGTCTCGGATGAAGAAGAATAAGAAAGGTCTTGACACATTGAATCTGGTAATAACAGAGGATTACTTGCTAACCACTTGTGATGTTCCATTCCAGCATCCTTTAGTAGTGAAAGAGTTGTTCTTGGAGTTTTCTTCCCGAGTCTAAATCATCTGTACTAGTAAGAAAATCCTCCATATTGACAACAGACATAACATCGGTAGCTAATTGATATTTATCACCTTCATCTATGTAAACTGTTTCAATGATCTTGTCGCAGGTATGGAGCACTCTTGGTGCCGTAAGTAACCTTAGTTAATCTGAAAATCTGCACAGGACTGTCGATTTTATCCTTCCAAAGAATGCGTAATAAATCAAGCTGGGATTCGTCAATCAAAATCATTCTGCTAAGCATTTTTTTAATGTCTGCTGTTACCACAAATTTGTGAACTCTAAGGTCTAATAAAACTGAAAAGTGATCTCTTTGTATAACACCACCATTGAAATGTAAAGAATTTAGCGATTCCCCTGAAGTAGTAACTGAGGATGCATTAAAAACTACACGTAAAGGAGTTGTTTTGCTTTCGTGGTGGTACATACCATGATGAGGGAGATAATACACAACAGCAGGATCCTCATCTTCTACTACTTCTTCCATGTGTCCCATTTCTAAATATTCCTGTAGAAAGTTTCTATATAATTCCAATATCTTTGGATCTCGAACTAATCTTCTCCACAAGAAGTTAAGTCTACCTAATACCATTAATTTCGAATCTTCCAAGCAACTCGGATTCTTTGACAGAGGCATTTTCACAATGAAGCGACCAGTTTCATCTCTGTTATAAGTACTCGTAAAGTATTCTCTTCACATATTTTTTCTTCCCTACTCATTGTAGAGATTTCTAAATACGGACAGTTTTAAATTTCCCAAAAGCGTTTGATGCTATTATTGAGCTCATTTACATCAGTAACTAGTCTACAATAGCTCTTTTTAGTGTAATTGTGTGACATGGCGCCACTAGCTACGTAACCAAATACTGTATCTTGTAATATCAACTTCCCTTCTGCTATTTTTATTTTCCCATTATTTAGAATTTCGAAGAAAAATTGATTTGATAAAAGCAAATCGATTCTTGCAGGTGAATAGAAATTCTCATCCGGTATTTTATATACTCAGGAATTTTTATCCCACTAATATCTAATTTATTTGTTGGAGTCAAACTCGTAATTTTCGGTACAACACAAGAAATTCCATTAATTTCTGAAATTGTCTATTTTTATTTGAAACCACTGCAGACACTTCATTTTTTTATAATTTGAGAAGCCCCATTAACACTGCAAACAGAGGCATTTACTCTTTCACAATTTAGTCCTAAAGTTAAGGCAACATCGTGTGTTATCAAATTTTTCTCATGCTACCAGAATCCACAGTAAAGCTATCAACAGGAAGACTTCCCCGCGATTGTTTTGGCAATGAACTAACGTTGTGCTCAACAGAACACTTGAACGACCCTGAGTATGACCCACGAATTCCTCTCTTTCGTCTTCAAACGATTCAACATAAGGAATGGTCTGCTTCGGTTGGAAACATTCGCTTTTTACATTTAACATAGTGGTGTTTTTAGGTTCCAGAGTTGGCAGAGTTTCGCTACCTGGACTCATTTGGCTATCAACATTTCTCTCGAGATTTCTACACAAAAGGGAATTGTGCTGCTTAGAACAATTTGGACAACTCCGCGAACTTTTGCAAAGAGCTACTCTGTGAGAAGAACAAAACAATTGATTCAAAGATTGTTCATTTTCATCGAATTAAATCTCTCATTAACACTCAATTCGTTAAATTTTTTGCATCTAAATACAGGGTGAGGCTGTTGTTTACAAATTACACAGTTAGCCGGATCTAATTTAGCAAGGAAAGATTTCGTGTTGTGACGGGCTCACGCGTCTTTTCTTTAACATAACCTCTGGGTTCTTTGGTGGCCAAGATTAATGGCAACTCTTTTCCAACCAAAACCCAAGAAGCGAAATGTGAATAAGAAATGCAAATAAGATAGCTTTTAAAAGAACAGAAGTTTTAGTAAGCGAGATGGCAATTTAGGGAAAGTTATGTTTAGGAGAGATAGAAGGTGTAATTTGACGGCCTACAAAGATTAACAGATTTCTAGCCATTACTACAAGGGTGCATACTATTGAACGCGGCCTAACAGTTCTCCTGAAATGATGATTGAACCTAAGCTTGATTCAAGGTAGGACGATTATTTGATATTAGAACTTGTAATATTATTAGAAGTAAGAGTAGGCGGAAAATAATTATAACTTAGAGAAAGTGGTCTAAATTACGTAATTCGGTTTAACTATCACTGTGTGTTCGTTCATTCTAGATTCTCACTTCTCACTTATTTAAATTTACCTAAATTGTTAGACATTTAAGTTGTCATATTAAGAATTTAAAATGTCTATTCCTTTCGTAAACCCTACACCTCTAGCTCACGCTGACAATCAAAGATACGGTCACCAAAGGGGGGCGGTATCACAGTGTTATATAACTGCGTTCCGTTGAAATAACTGTTGCATTATTTGTTTGAATATTTTCTAGAATTAAACAACGTTTTAACAAAAAATCCACAAAATCATCCTATTTAGGCAGTTCAGTAGAGGCTAAATTGAGCTCATATTTTTTCTGGTTTCCTTAAAATTAAATTTATCAAAAGAACTCCGGAGAATTCGTTTAAACCTCTTAAATGTTTTTGACAACAATCTATTAAAGTTCTTAAATTTTTAGCTGATTCATGAGTAAATTTTTCCAATGATAATATTTCACTGAAATGACTATTTCTAGTCAATTTTTTACTCTCAAATCTCTTTTTCAAATAATAAAGTATAGGAATTATCAATCGTAATAACATCCATAGCTATTCCAGTAAGTGTAGATTTTAAATAATATAATTTTTGAGAATCCGTTAAACTATTGTTGGAATTTTAATGCAAATGCTATGTCAGGATCTTGAGTAAGAAAAGGTTGTTCCAAATTTGTAAATTTCAAGCTCTTGTGAATTAAATCAGCTGTTAATAGCCGAACTTTACCTTTGAATTCTTCCTTATCGACTTCTTTATTGTCATAAACTTTTATCAAATCGTTCTCATCCGCGAAAGGCTTTAACACAAAATACAATTATAATAAAAAACGAAATGCTGTGTTCAAAAGTTGAAGTACAACAAAATAAAGAAAAAAGTTATTATAAAATTCGGGTATTCCCCGTAACTCCAGAAAACAAAGTAAACAAGCCATAAATTAGACCAAGTCATTCACACATGTGTGGGCATAAATCGATCGTCTTCTGATAACACTGTCAAAATTAGAATCTTAAAAAAACTGAGTGAGAGGGATTCGTGCTAGTACAAAAAAATCGTATTGAAAAGTTTATTGGTGTTGTGACGAAGCATATCTCTCTCCCCTATTTTCCAACAGATCCCGTGCCGACAGAAGCTGCGAAAATTCCGGGAAGTTCCCAAAATTGCTGGGAAGGAATTTCGTAGCTGGGTGGTCGAGTTTCGGCACCCTTTTTGCCCAACTGACCGGACTGTCAAAAAGGGGCGCCTTATCATTGTGTGCCCATTTTCCCAGAACTCGGAGGCGCCGTCACGTCGGAGAACATTCAACTGTACACCCAGCCTTGGCGTCTTTCGGACTGGCGGAAGCGAGACAGCGTTTGGCGCGGCAGAGGGTGCGACATCAGGGGGAGGCCGAGACCGGAAGGCGACAGCAGGAGGATGAGGACTGAGGCCGACAAAGAAATGAGCGGTGGATGACGAGGGAAAAGAAATGCTATAAAACGGGCGAGAGAGTCCGGAAGAGGAGGAAGGAGACTGGATCTTTGAAGGGAGCGGTTCGGACGTCCCTTGAGCGATAGCGATAACGAGCCCGCGAAGTACAGCGGTCTCCTGGCTGGGAAAACCCAGGAACGGAAGAGAGTGCGAAGAGACTCTAAATTGATAGTGAACTGTAATAATAGAATATACCCTTTTACTTGTTATTTTGATGAATTTCCTGTGAAATAAATAGTTAGCCTAGAATTGAGTGAGATCATTACAGCTATACTATTTATATATCTGGTGGCAGCGGTTGCATTTAAATGGAATAAATGCTGGAATTTACGCCTGAGTAGTAAAAAGGATTAACTTCCGAATTGAGTGTGAAGGACTCTTTTGTGTGTGTGCGCGATATACGAGAGAAACTGCCCTGTCAAGAGTGTGGACTGTTTATACCTGTAGAGTTAAAAGTTCGCCGAAAGGAAAAGAAGGGTGTGGCTCTACTTAGAAGTGCTTCAAACTACCAAAGAAAGTGAAGACGCAGCACCCCATTGTGCTAGAGGGTAAGTCCTTTTTCTTTGAGATTATGCTCGGAGCAGAGTAGAGATTTATTTATTTGTTAGCTTAGTATTTTTTGGAAATCTAAGTGAATTTTGTGCTCGCGCTAATGAATTTTGTTTGCCAAGAGTCTAAAAGAGTTGTTTTAGTATGAAAGTGTGCTTTTTTTCTATTATGTAAATTTGTGTAGGGTCCAGAATCATAGAATTGTGTTTTTATTTTATGATATTGATAGAGGCGTACGGTTGTAGTGTAAAGTACTTATTTGTCAATTTTTGCATAGTTACTTTACAATTTTTAGGCAATACCAATAGGATTGTATTGTTTTGGGTATAAATGTGATTTTTTCATTTATTGTAGCACTCTTGTTTGGTTGTTTATTGTGTATTATTGCATAGTTACTTCGGGGTATTTTAGTTGTACTAATAGGATTGTGTTGTTTGGTATATGTGTGTTCTCTCCGATTTATTGTAGTACTCTTGTTTAGTTGTTTATTATTGCATGATGACTTTCCTTTTAAGATTAAGAAAAGGTGACTTGTTAGAGGTAGCAAGGGAATTAGGGGTGGAAGTCAACGGTGATCTAAGTAAAGTAGAAATTAAGGATAGAATTTTACAAAATGAGAATAATGATATAGAAACGATTAAAGCGGTGATGGAGGGAGTTTTAGAAGAAAAAGAACGGGAAAGACTAAGCAGGGATCGAGAGTTTGAGGAGCGTAAGCAAATGAGAGAATTGGAGTTAGAACGACTGAGAGCTAAACTCAGAAATAAGTTGAAAGAACAAGAGTTCAATATGAATGCAGGTGATAAAAGGAACAATCTTACAAATGTCTGTTATTTGACAGGAAACCGTACCGCGGAATTTAGGGAACCGGTTAGCAAGTGTAAGCCGTTAATTAACGCGTTAGTTAATGAAAGAGTGGAGGACGCCACGTCGTGGGATTTCGAAAAGGAGAATTGTGACCCCCCTATGAGATACACGAACATTTTTCAACCGTCTGAAGAAATGGGGATAGTAACAGAAAAAAATAAAATGTGTAAGATTGAGGAAGGAAAAGGAATAAAGGGGTATAGAATTAGAGATGGTAAAAGGGAAGGGGAGAGACCATTCGAAAGGAAAAAACCCATTATTTGTTATTATTGCAATGAAGTCGGTCACATAAAACCCTCTTGCCCTAAACTTATGAAAAAACATGTTGAAACAGTGGCTAGTTTGGGAGTGGGCTCGGAAAGTGAGAACTCTTTTGGGGAATTTAAAGTTGGATTTGAATTAGGTGGTGTAGAGCGTCGGTGTTTAAGAGATAACGGGTCTACCATGAATTTGTGTGCGAGTAGTTGGATGGATGAGAACAATTATTTGGGAGAGTATGTTTGGGTCAAAAGCCCATTGGTTGACGTATGCCATTGTTTACCTCTCGCAAAGGTAAAATTTAAGACCAAGGGAGGCAAGTTTTACACGAAGGCAGCAGTCAAAGCAAACAGCCCTTCGGGTGAACCTTACTTGTCGGGAAACCGCACAGCCGATCTAATTGAGTCAGGCGGAAAGAGCGTGCTTATAATAAATACGACTGTGACTCAAAACGTTAGTGAGGTAGTTCCTTTCGAGAAGGAAAAGGAGTTATGTTTAAACTCGAAGAGCGACCTTTCACTTGAAATCACGGATCCAGTTTTCAACGATAGAAATTCTATCGTTGAACCAACGATAGGGTTTCCGGCGTTTGTCGAAAAAAAGGAAGGGGCTCAGCTCAATTAATGAACGATTTTAGTTCAGAGCGAGAGAAGTGCAAAGACCTCAATGTATTGTGGGAAAAATCTAAATTAGGTTTAGAAGAATGTTGTCAAACAAGGGAAGGAAAACTAGAGAGGCACACTGGAACGGGAGAAGGGGACGAATTCCGAAAACTAGGTGTGCCCTTGAAATTCACACTGGAATATAACCAGTTGAGCCACCCGGGGAGTGACTCATTGGGAAGGTTTCAGGGAATTTTAAAACTCGCCTTGAAGGCACTCTGCGCGGAAAAGGGGGGAAGACGAATCCTCTCAGCATTATTTGCGTTACGCACCGTTTCGCATGAAAACAAAGGTTTTAGCCCCTCCGAATGGGTGATAGCGAGGAAAATTAAGACCCCTCACACCCTGATTTACGAGAAGAGAATTGACGGGAGGAAATTTACCCGGGACGAAGGTTGTGAGAATGCGTTCGCGAAATTGACAGGTAGATTGGTTTCGGAACTTATTCTTTTCATCCCTGAGTTCTCGAGAAATTTTATTGTACAAATGGAAGAATGCCAACAAAAAAGGAAGACTTGGCACGATCGGAATTGCGGGGAAAGGAAATTTCTAAAAGGCGATCTGGTAATGGTAATGGCCACCTCCCTACGGAATAAAATGGATATAAATTGGATCGGTCCGGGAAAGGTTTTAAGTAAAATTTCGGAGTCCATATCGGGTTCCAAGGCCATGTATAGATTAGCGCCTCTTAAATGGAATAACACGTATAGAGTTTTTCCCTTTGCCGAATATAGAAGAAAATTGTGGAAAGGGTTGGCGCCGCACCATATGCGACGGATTAAGTAAATTAGAGTGATACCCTTTCAGTTTCTTTTAAATTATTCTTTTTCTGTGTGTGTGAATGTATGTCTGTGTTGTATGTGTAAAAATGATTAAGGTGTTTGTTATCAAATCTTTGAGCCTCTTGGTATGCAAAATAGAGATGGGATAAAATGGTAAAACCCTCGCGGAGAATTGACAGTGGTATTTTAGTTATCTGTATATTTAAGTTAATTGCTCTGCCCGAGGATGGTCTCACTGCATCAGGACCGCTCGCAGAGTTGCCAGTAGCGTGATGGAACTTCCTAGTGTCCCATGAAATGGACACTCGAAGGGGGGAGGCAGCTGTGACGAAGCATATCTCTCTCCCCTATTTTCCAACAGATCCCGTGCCGACAGAAGCTGCGAAAATTCCGGGAAGTTCCCAAAATTGCTGGGAAGGAATTTCGTAGCTGGGTGGTCGAGTTTCGGCACCCTTTTGCCCAACTGACCGGACTTTTCAAAGGGGCGCCTTATCATTGTGTGCCCATTTTCCCAGAACTCGGAGGCGCCGTCACGTCGGAGAACATTCAACTGTACACCCAGCCTTGGCGTCTTTCGGACTGGCGGAAGCGAGACAGCGTTTGGCGCGGCAGAGGGGTGCGACATCATGGGAGGCCGAGACCGGAAGGCGACAGCAGGAGGATGAGGACTGAGGCCGACAAAGAAATGAGCGGTGGATGACGAGGGAAAAGAAATGCTATAAAACGGGCGAAGAGTCCCGGGAAAAGGAGGAAGGAGACTGGATCTTTGAAGGGAGCGGTTCGGACGTCCCTTGAGCGATAGCGATAACGAGCCCGCGAAGTACAGCGGTCTCCTGGCTGGGAAAACCCAGGAACGGAAGAGAGTGCGAAGAGACTCTAAATTGATAGTGAACTGTAATAATAGAATATACCCTTTTACTTGTTATTTTGATGAATTTCCTGTGAAATAAATAGTTAGCCTAGAATTGAGTGAGATCATTACAGTGTGAACTGTGTTATTTCAAAATCGTGTAAAAAGAAAAGAGTTAGATGTGTAAATAATATTTGTGTAGATGTTCATTTCCTTCTTTTGAAAGCATCCAGTGGCGTAACATACATCCCCGCATTGTGGGGGGCAGGTGTTCTAGGGAGCCCAAAGCCTGACTGATACTATGTACATATTTGGGCTTGGGGCCCAAAACCTGATTTTGAAGGGGGTTCTAGTATTCTTCGTTACGTCACTGAAAGCATCCATCTCCTTAATCATATCTTTATTCTTGAAGATAGTACAAATCACTGATGCAGACTGATTGTATGTTCGCGTGCTGGATCAGCTATGTTCGCACCAATTTCTCTTTTTTCATCAATTTTAAATTTAATTTCTGAGGTTATTTTTGTTCTCCTATGGCCAGCTTCTTGCACCATTTTTTTCCCGGCAACATATCTGCTATCGCACAATGATATGTCCGAATAAAGGTTTGGGAAAATATGTGATCACAACTGACACTAAAATGCTAAGCACAGACTGGTGTAGCAGGCTTCACAATCCAGAGCTTTTCCTCACTTTGCAACTTGTAATGTGAAACGTCTCTCGGAAAGAGTTCTTTTTGTTAAGTAGGGTTCCACTGTTATTGGTTCGATCGCACAAACTTAAACAAAATAATTCGAATTTTAATTTATATCAATACGATTGGTTGATTTATTAATGTCGCACTGAAACTATTAGCGATATACCTCGTAATTTTTAGGCACGGTGAAATGACGAAGACAATGCATGAGCTGACTCTTCATCCTCTATACCAGGGGCCCCCAACCCCTGGGCCGCGGACCGGTACCAGTCCGTGAATCAAATAGTACCGGGCCGCTCAAGGAACATTAAATTATTTCCATTTTGTTTCTTATGGTGTATTTCTCTCGAGTCTGTGTGACTTATTATGAAAATCACTTTATAATCCATGTTAAATCACTTTATATTCATTTCTTGGTGTAACTGTATTTTATTCTGAAGGCATGTTTCAATACAAATAAATTCAAATGATTAAATCAAAACAATGTGAAATATAAGCAATCAACCCCCCAGCTGGCCGTGGTTAATTTATCAAACGTTAACCGGTACACGGCAATAAAAAGGTTGAGGAGTACTGCTCTGTACTTACCCAGCGTGCTGGCTTGAGGACTGACAACACTGTACATGTGTGAACTCCGTTACATAACGGGTTTTTAGTAGCATCATGACTGGTCTGCTACAACGTTGGCTACCAGCTCGTGACCGTTAACACTTGACTTCAGTAAGTGCCATTCTGAGATAAGTAGCGACAAATAATACCTATATACAGGGCCGGACCGTGACCTTTGGGGACCCTGGGCTAACGATATCTGGGGGCCCTCTAAATAATTAAAAATTTTGCCATTTTCCTAAAAAAAATTTGTGCGGGAAAATTTAAAATATATGACATTTAAGGTTATTTTTTATTTCATACAATCTAAATACGTTATAAACAATTACATAATTTACAGAAAAAATTTTCTACACTTTGGTGCGGCAAATTCTTTTATTTTCTCATCACATTTTAAGTCTTTGGTGAGATCAGTATTAATAGAAAGAAGTGATAAATAATTAAGCCTAGTATTTGTCATTGTTGTCCTATATTTCTTTTCTATATAGAACATTTTAGAGAACGCACACTTCGCTTCACAACTAGTAATAGGGAGCGTTAGAAAAATCTTTAAAATGGTATACAAATTTGGTAAAACGTCAACAAGTTTCTTTTCAAAAATTAAATAGAACATATCACTACAAGTATAGGACTCTAGCTCAGTTTGTTTGTTTTATTGTTAGATAAGCTCTGAACTGAACACCTTCATGTACTAAATGTTGGTCTACGTCATCTGAATAGTAATCAATAGCGCGTACACTCTCCAGGTAGATGTTCTTCTTACTTTGATTTTGCAAATCCATCAAAAATTTTAATTTCTTACTATATATAATTTTGGTACAGATAATAAAATCTTTTTTAATGATATTAAAAATCAGATTAAAAAATTGCAAAATAAATTTACTATAGTTTATGTTGATAAAGTGCCAGGAAATTTTGCCTTCAGATGTAAATACTATTATAATTTAATGATCAACAAATATTTTGATAATAATACAGCTTTTATTAAGTCATCAGTTTCTGATAGAGAATTAAATAATCGAATTTTGGCTTTTCATAAACAATTAAGAATTCAAATTAATAATAATTTTAAATTTCCAGATATATTTCTTTCTCCCAAATTTCATAAAGACCCAGTCAATTTTAGAACAGTTACAAATGGATTTAATACATATATCAGCAAAACAAGCAAAATTCTCCATGAAATATTACATGATACAATAAATAATCTTAAATCCACAGCCATACTTAAAAATAGTAAATCACTTACTGAACAAATGAAAGATAAAAAGATTTATTCAGTCTATAGTTTAGATTTTGAAGATATTTTTAACTCTATTAATATTGATGATATGATTAATATACTTGCAAATTTACATAAAGATAATTTATTTAATAATGTTAATTATGATAGATTTAGTTCACTACTTAGGCTTGTACTTAAAGAGAACTATATATATCATAAGGGTAACTATTATCCGCAGATTAAAGGTTTGCCACAAGGTGGCCCTGCGAACAACTGTCTGCCAATTTATGCTTACATTATTTTGAAAGTAGTTACATTAATAATTCCAAATATTATATTTATCGTTATATAGATGACATAATCATTTTTGGCAAGCAAGTCAATTTTATACCTAACACTAATTTTTATCCACAATATCTTAATTTAATACAGACAAATAGTAACAACAATGAAGCAAATTTTCTTGACATACATATCAAATTAAAAGATAATGTAATTATTTCTAATATTTATGATAAAAGAGAAGAATTTAATTTCAATGTTATAAAAGTTCCTCATTGGGAGAGTAATGTACATGTTTCTATATTCAGAAATATTGTCATTAATTATGTACAACGCAATATAAATTTCTGATGTCAAAAAAAATCAGAAATAATAAATAACTATAGACACTTTACTAAATATTGCTTAAATCAGAAATTCCCAATTAATTTTATTAATAGTTATATGAATAAAGCTATTCAAAATAGTAAGGATTAAAAATTCTGAGATTAATAATAGTTTATTACTATAAATTTACATATTTTATAGTTATAGTTACCTCCATATTCTAATAGTAGATAAAATTACTTATTATTATTTAATTCATATATATTCTAGCGTCACTAGAGTTATGGTAATTTGTAACTCTCTTATTAATTTTTATTTCTATTATTTTTTATACTTTTGTTAAGTGCTACATTTCAGCAAATCACATGCTTTGAATCCGTATTAGGGTTCAGTATCTGGCAATAACTTATTTATTGCCCTCAGATTTAGCGCGGGCTCTGCATTTTTAAGTACAATTTTTAGGTAAGTTACCTATATCTTGTAATGGATTTACATATTCCTATCCATTACTTTCAATAGGTTTTTGCTCAGTATTATTTACATAAAGAGGGAAGGTTGGCTGGCCAAAAAACATGTTTAACCCCACTTTTATATAAATTATTTTATATATTAGCTGTGTGTCCTAAGTCAGCAATGTTTATAATACTGCAGCATCCATTTCATAATTTTTAATCTCGGTTACTCATGTGTCCTTCATTGCGTGATTTACCTACTGTCTATGTGTTTTTCGAATGTGATTGTTGGATGTTTATCTCTTTTTTGTAGAGAATAAGACTATATATATATATATATATATATATATATATATATACACTTGGCTTCTTCTATTTAAATCAAGGGTTAGCTTGTCTAATGCAACAATAAGCGTGTCTCTTTTAAATTTTTCTCTCCCATACACACACGTAGCCACTAGACTAAAATGATCACTTCAGTCCGGAAGCTGTTACTGGCTTATATAGATACCACCGCCACATTATCATAATTATCTTTCTTTTAAGACTTCAACAGCATCGTAGTGACAAGACCATCTGGTTTGACTTAAACTTTTTAAGGTAAACTTCAGTTTAATTTCACGATTTAGAAATTCCCCATATGGGTGGAAGCAGAAAAGAAAACATACTTGTCGCCAAAGACGTTCATGATTTCAGTTGCAACCTTAACTGATTCTGCATCATCAAGATTAAGAGAAAGTGCAGCACGCGGTGCATAATTAGTGAACTTATTACTTTTTTCTTTTAAAAGAGCTTGCACACCATTATATCGACCGAACATATTAGCAGCGTTGTCAAATGACTGTCCCTTACAATTATCCAATAGCAGTCCATTTGTTTCTAAAAATTCTTGTAGAGAATTAAATAAGCATAAGCTAGTGTGACTGCTAATATTAATTAATGAGACTCATCTTTCATACACTTTTCCTCGAAACCAATGTTGTATTACAATAGCAAGTTGGTCATTGTGGAACAAATCTGGTGTTGAATCCATCACAACTGAATAGTACTTTGTGCCATCGTTATTTATTTGAGTTGTAATTGTTTTAAGGTATCCGACTACGTTCGGAACCGTGATTTTAAAAGAGCGCATAAATGGATAATTTTTATGATACTTAGTGTCACTCAGATTAGAATACACGTATAAAATTGTTTTAAGGACATTTTGACAAAAAAATAATTAAATACAATATTTTGGCAAAAAATTAACTTAGAATAATCTTTTTTCAAAATGTTTTCTCCTTTAATAAAAAATACTTCTAAAATAATAATATTTCGCTTATATAAAGACTAGTTCAGACTTTTCCAGAAAGTCTGAACTAGGGTTTTTGAAAAATTCACATTATTTTCAGAGTTACCTCTAATTGAAATAATTATCGGCGTTTTTTTCTTAAAATTTATTCCCTCTGTTGTCGTAAAATATGGATGAACCCGCTTCTAAGTTATGTATTTCAAAAATTCTAGTTGAGCCTCTGTAGAGAGGTCTGAGTTATATACGGGCAAAATATTATTATAATAGAAGCATTTTTCACAATAGGAGAATATTTTGAAAATTGATCATTCTATGTTCATTTTTTGTCACAATATTGTACTTAAATATTTTTTTTATTATAATGATATTCTTAAAACAATTTTATATACATTTTCCAACCTAAGTGACACTAAATATCACAAATATTATCCATTTGTACGCTTTTGCAAAATCACGGTTCTGAACGTAGTCGGATACCTTAAGGATTTGCTTGCCCATGATCTCAATTATTTCCTCATATATTGATTTGATAAATGCGATATTAACGATTTTGGTCTTAAATTCTCGCTGTTCAATATGTTCACGAATGAATGGTTCGAACTCTGCAAGCAGTTCCTGGACACCCATAAAATTACCACTATGTGGAGAACCAAAATCTTCCTCGGTACCCTTCTAATTGATAAACCTCTTATAGCCAAATACTTTACTACCGAAATAACCCGTTTGAGGACATAGTGGTAATATTCTGTATCTTTTCTTAGTTGCTCCTGTAACTGTCTCTATCTAAAACAGACTTATTTTCTTTTCGAGTCAACCAAACTAACACTGAATATTTATGTTCAATAGAATTTTTATGATTTTCTAAGCAATTGTTTCCAATCACTGTTACGTGTTTCCAATCAGAAAAGCCGGCTGTGTATTACGAATTCGTCTTAGAAAAAGTTTTCAGGTCAAACAAAATACACTACCAATACTAGTTGAATAACCTAACCAAAACCTTTCCAGCACTTGGCCATTTTTAAGATTTTAATTAAATGATAATTCGAAAATGGTTTATTTTGTTCCTTGTATTCTCTTATCGAAACAGAATTTTTCTTGTTTGGATCTTTATTTTGAAAACAACTCATTTCATGTGAAAGGATATAATCGATTTTGGCCACGAATCCACCTCAACGTATATTTCTCAAACTCATACCCAACATTTTCTAAATACTTTTCGGTTGTGGCATTGCAGATGTCCTCTGGCTGAACAATACCTTTTTCAGAAGGCTGCTGGTCATAGTAATCTTACATATTTTCATCATTAATATTTGCTTGTTGTGTTTCTCAGTTTTCTTTGGCGAATTTCCTTTCCCTTTCGCTTGTTAAAACTAGAAAGACTGAAATTTAGTATATACCTATATTGCCCAAAAGCAGTCAAAAAGATTCAATTCATTGTGAAAGAATAACTAATGTGTAAAAAAATTTGTTTAAAATTAATTTTTAATATTTTTTATATTATTTACAGTCATATAACAAGTTATTAGTAAATATTAACAATAAAAAAATTTACTTCACTTGGGAAAAAAGTGTATTCTAAAAAATTCTAAGAAGTTGTGTCATTATATACATAATTGTTTTTTTATTTGAAATCAAAAAGCAGTCATAATGACTTTCTTGGGCAATCTAGTGTTAATGTCTTTGCGTTTGTTATATTCTTGTTACTTTGTTCCATTGTAAAAAAAGTTAAATTTTTGACACATTTAATTTTTTCTTTTTCTCGATTTAACAGTAATTTTCGTTTTTCCGCTGCACTTATATATTTTCTGCCAGGCATATTTATATTGTTAATTAAGTACTTGATTTTTTTGAAAATCAATTTAGAAGTTTAGGTAATAAAATTACAATAACACAAACGACTGTGCTTAATAAACTAAAAATATTCTAACAAATTTTTACAAAACAATATAGTATATTTCTGAGATAATTGAAAAAAAGTACCTAGTTAATTTTAAAAAATAAATAATCCTTGTCTATACTCGTTAAAACCTAAAACATTGATTATTATTATTTATTGGTCCATCAGTTTAAAGGGGATTTTATAAAATTAAACTTTAGAATTATTTGCCCTACTTTAAATAAATATTGTTTTTCCGTTATCATCCATTATTTGCTGTAGATACCTATACTTAAAAAAACCGACTTATATCACGAAAATCAAGACTATTTTACATTTATCCATTATTTTACATTTATCCAACATTCGCGGTGAATCTCCATAATCCATATAAAATGATTGTTATTTTTTTCCATCCTATAGAAGTAATTAAGTTACTCATCACAAATTTTAAGACAACATACATATTTATGGGAAATCCTGATGTTTTCAATCCTTGTGAATACACAGAAAATACTTAATCATAACTTCAATATCTTCCTACTTAACTAATTTAGAAATGTGTATTGGTACTTACTTTTTACTTGAAACTAGAATAAACCGGTACATAAGTATGTTTTAATTGTTCGCGAAAATAAAAATAAATTTGATATGGTATATTTTATTTTTGATTTTTATTCTTTTACTGGTTTATTATATATATATATATTTTATTATACTATTTTGATTGCAAACATTTTTTTCTGTTTGTTATTTTCAAAGGTGAACGGCTCCGTAGAAACAGGGGGCCCTGGGCTGCAGCCCATTTAGCCCATACGTAGATCCGGCCTTGCCTATATAGCTAAAAAATGTACGGAAGATTTTTTTTCTACGTAGCTGCATCAACCGATGACTGACGAGTCATCATAGCGGCCTTTGTTCTAAGTTTGTTTATAGCAGCAACTTCATAGAATGGTAGAATTTTTAAGTTATAAAAACTTGTTTATCACTTACACTAGTCTTTTAAATTTTATTAAATATCAAACTTGTTTCTCTTTTTATTCACGAAAATATATTCAGTTTGGTAGTAGACTCATAATTTTCTTTGGATTCCTAGGAATCAATAAAAAATGACCAGAGAAATGTCATGCTACGATGCTATATGACTCTAAATCGTTGTTATGAAATCCATTTTCGTTTCGCTTTAAAAAATTGTAAAAAATATGTAAAGTTGCACATTTATCTGAACTGAGAATTGTTTACCAGAAATCATTTATCAAGTAAGGTGTTAGTTTGTAAAAGCACCAATAGGTGGCAGCACAACTAAATTAAAAATGTTGAATTCATTACCAAACATTTGTAACACGCCCCCCCACACACACTTGATAAAACGAACTTGAATTAGCTGTTCTCTCATTTGACGAATTTTATTAAAAGTGCAATTATTAATTAATTTTATGTAACTAAATTAAAGTGGTGAAACTTCAGTTTCTCTTATTTTCGGATGTTCAATATATACAGGTCCGAAAAAGGAAAAAATTCACTTAATTTAATGTATTTTACATTCCCTTCCGTTTAAACCACACACACACTTTTTAGAGGATATCTAAAATGGAATAAAAATATAATACTTGGTAATAAAAAAAAGAATAAACAGTATATTCTTTTAAAAATCTAAAAATTAAATAGCGCCCCCTTTCCCTCCGTATCAGACAAAAATCCATTTTTTTTCCATCTGAAAAGTAAAAATATTTCGCATGCTACAAAACACCAAGTATGAAAATGAATGTAAAAAAAAATTATATATAAGTCGACTATAAAAATCAAGAATATCAGATACACAATGCAATGTGTTATATTCACGGATATTCGATTAGTACACTCATAGACAAAAAAATTAGCGCACGAATTTTACATACGTAATGACTAATTTGATATAAGTAAAAGATTAAAAAATCAAAGAAAAAAGATCATTTATTTTAGAGAAAAAGGCAAAAGAACGGAGGATTTAATACCCTGTTGAACCCCCTCTATATATATATAGCGTGAATGCACGATGCGATACGATCGGGCATTGAAGCATACAAGTTCTGTATGATGTCTTGAGACGTTTCGTTCCATATTTGCTGTAACCTTGCCTCTAGTTCGTTCAAACTCGAGGGATGCCCAGCTCGCCGTCCCAAATGATCCCAGATTTGCTCGATTGGGGACAAATCTGGGGATCGAGCAGGCCAAGGAAGGGTAGTAACAGTGCGGAGACAGTCTTGTGACACCCTTGCCGTGTGAGGACGGGCATTTTCTTGTTGAAAAATGGCTCCTGAGAACCGTTGTATGAATGGCCACACATGTGGTTGCAGGATGTCATATATTACCGCTGGGCTGTCATGGTGCCACGGATCAATACTAGAGGTGACCGTGTATTGTAGGCAATGGCACCCCACACCATCACACCAGCTGGGGGAGCGGTGTGTCGCTGTAAAGAAAAGACACGACCCAGTCGTTCACCACGGGGTCTCCACACACGAACACGATTGTCATCACTGATGAGATTGAATCTGGATTCGTCGCTAAAGACGACCTGGTTCCATTCCGCGGCAGTCCAGTTTCCTCGTGAGCGGCCCCACTCCAAACGGAGGCGTCGATGGGTGGGCGTCAAGGGCAGCACACGTAATGGGCGCCGCGATCCCAAATGTCCTTCAGCTAGGCACATTCGTGTGGTTCGAGAAGACACAGGGGCCCCTAGTGAAGGTGCTACCTATGCCTGGATGGCGGCCGATGAAGCAGTTGGCTGTACGCATGCATTTCTTACGATGTGGCGGTCTTCTCGACGACTGTTCTGTCGAGGGCGTTCTGAGCCTGGTCTTCGTGTAAATGACATCCCTCGGATCCACTGGTCCCAACACCCTCTCACAACACAATCAGAGCGGCCTAATTGACGAGCTACTCGCCTAGTTGACTACCGAGCTTCCATCATGCCAATGATTCTCCCCCTTTCAAATCGCGACAGCTGCTCATATTGTCTTCGAAAACGGTGTAATGGCATGTCTATCTCAGCTGTTCCTTTGTAAACGATTCAGTACACTCAAACAAGCTTTGGTTACCTGTTTTATACTTCATGGAGAACGACGTTAAACGCCCTCTACCGGCTATACCTAAAGCGCAATCACGCTGCATTTATAATCATTTGCATATCTCCCCGACATGTACCTTCATGCCAAGTTTCGTTACGATCCCGCAATTATTTCTTGGTGCGATAATTTTTTTTGTTCTTGAGTGTAATTGAGAAAATAAAGGGCAAAACTAATTTAAGAGAAATATGTACTACTTAAACCTAAAAAAACCACACATTTTGAATAGAAGGCGAATAAAGTTAGCTGCTAAAAAAGTAAATAATTTTTTTTTGTGGGGCAAGTCTCTCAATAAACAATGAATTTGACAAATGTTATTCTTTTACCTACGCTCAGAAAATTACGAATAGTTACACTAAAATTAAATGAAAATTCTGAAAAGTGAACATATTTGAATTTATACCTTGTACATACGCACTGTATACAAATCAGCAAGATAGATTTCTGGCAGATAATAAGAAAAAAAGTTTATTTTCTTAATTTTTCAGCCATAAAATAGTTGACCGCATGTCTTTTGGAATTCAGACATTTTGTAATAATTCTCTCTCCAAATGCATATATATCTATAATATAGGCATGTATTATTTCCTATTAAGCTTTTTCCCCTCACTCTTTTAATGAGAGTTGTAGAAACATTCATCCTTTGAAGCTTTTTGAGGCAAATTTCACACTTTACATGCACGTTAAATCTGTCGAGCTCCAATGCCTCCCGTTGGTGTGGTAGTTTGGAGAGGAGGTGCCAGCTCGGATGTCGTCCACGTCACTTGACCGAGGCTCAAAATTACGAGGTCCGGGTTACCAACAGTTCTGGTGTTGCTTTATAGTGCGGCGTCAATATAACTCACTCACTCACTTCCCGCCCTAAGACACTGTAACTTGAAAAGTTACTCCATGAAAATGAGAAAAAAAATTAAGCAATAACAAAATCTAATATGTAAATCAAAATTAATATCTGAAATCTGATGTTAAAAACACTTATGTTATCTAATTTTTTTTTCAACCGCACTTTGTGAAATTCAAACAGAAAAATACAAAGGGGTCATTTTTTAATGCCCTTGGGGTGGTATCTAAAATAAGCCAGCCTCCGGATAGGAGTGATCACTTTTGTCTAGTGGTATGTTACGCGCTTACGAATACATAGGTCGCGGGTTCTAATCTCCGATATTGGTGACCCTGCCTGAAAAAAAATCCCTCTGATCTGTCGTGGCGCCATCTACCCGTAAAAAGAGCAATCAAAAGTCGTCAGACGCACAGCAAGCAAAGCCGTCAGACTCACTTGACGCAGCAGTAACAACTCACACACTCGCCATAACAACAAAATATCTCGTTCTTTCGCCTATCCACCGACTCACTGGTGGGGGAGTACTGTGGCGCGCTATCTAAAATAAGCCAGTAAGCCTCCGGGCAAGAGTGATCACTTTTGTCTAGTGGTATGTTACGTGCCTACGAATCCGTAGATCGAGGGTTCTGATCTCCGACATTCTTCGACACCCTTTTCATTTCTTCAAAGGCAGTATTATTCGAAATTTTCATGTTTTAATACCTTACACCAAAACGAAAAAAATTATAGAAATGATTTCAGCGCTATTTCTTGTTTTCGAATTTAAACGCCATTGAATATATAAAGCTCATATTGAAGGTACTAATTAGCAATATGAACGTTTATATTTTTAGACATTATATTTCACACTTATTTTAAGAAAACATTCCACCAAGACATACATTTTATTGGTTATGTTTGCTTAATTACATTTCTTTTGTAACTGTAATATATTTATAACTTTCAGAGTGAAAGAGTGAATTTTTTAGAAATTTAAGTGTATTGGCCAGATTTGAATTAGAGTGAAAAATCATTCAACTAATTTCTAGTGGATAAAAATAGATTAAGCAGAAGGGATCCAACTAAACAAAAAAATTTTTATATTTGCCGTATGTGTGTTTTAAAGAAATATACAATATACTTTTTGATGTATGATATGCATTCTTATTTATACTTCTTTTTTTCGCTCAAAAGAAGAAAGAACAGTGTTTTATCCTAGATCACAGAACATTATTTTATGATTTTAGGAGACAGGTGGTTGCTCTAAATCCTACAGGATTTATAAATGAATTGGAACAATAAGTAGATTCAGTAAATAGTTACTATTTTTTACTAAAATGTCCACAGTTTGGTTGGTATTGCGGAAAAGAGCAATGCAAAAGTAGATAAAAATATAATTGCAAAAATTGATTTCTTTAATTACATTTAGAAAGAAACTTTCTTTTATTCTTCCATCATTAAAATAAATTTTATTCATTAAAAAGTATGTTACATCATGATTATTTTGATTTGCAGATTAAGTCTCAGATAAAAATATAATGCAAATTGTAATAAATAATTGTAGATCTCATCTATATTATATTTTTTATTTTGCATAATTTTGAAGTTTTGTTAAAAAATGCAGTTTAATTTTTGGACGTTAGCAGAGGTGGATTAAGTGGCTGGCGGACCTGGTCGCCGCTAGGGGCCCCAAGCTTGATGAATTCCAGTTATAAATTCAACATGCAACAAAAAGATCTTGAACCGATATTGAAACCCCAATGATTTCCACGGATTTGGGTCGTGTAGCAGCATTCTTTCTTCCGTATACCTTTATTTTTGGAACCTGTACAAAATTTTCGCATGCGACATTTTTTTTATCTTTTTTTTTTTTTGCAAAATTTTTATTTGGAACCACTGGTGTTTGCTAGTTCCAAGTGGGCCCTGTATCAGAATTCCTTCGAGGCCATTTTTTGATTTGAGAACCCGGTTAGTGGGACTGTAGATACACATTTTGGGGCCCTGTATCATAGATATGGTGGTAGCTACGCCCCTGAAGAAATTGCAAAATATAACTCCGTTATTTGTGCAATAATTGTATTCACTACTTTTTTTAATCGATATTTTTCATATTCCCTCGTTAACTTTTTTTAAAAATTATTTTTCCATTAAAAACTATTGCTTCATTGTTAATTTTTTTAATTAAAATAGAAAGCCTGTTTTAAATCTGTTATTCAGTTACAGCTTAAGGCTATCTT
Organism: Trichonephila inaurata madagascariensis; assembly: GCA_019973955.1. Taxonomy (NCBI): domain Eukaryota; kingdom Metazoa; phylum Arthropoda; class Arachnida; order Araneae; family Nephilidae; genus Trichonephila; species Trichonephila inaurata. The sequence goes on along the minus strand of BMAV01024260.1, from coordinate 14,986 downwards.
CGGCTAATGTTAAAGAATAGGGGCCGAATTCGGAATATTTTTTCAGATCTAAAAGTACACACACACACACACACACACACACACACACACACACACACACACACACACACACACACACACACAACACACACACACACACACACACACACACACACACACACACACACACACACACACACACACACACACACACACACACACAAACAAACATTAATATTATATTCTGGCTACACTATCCTGTAGAGAATCACTTATTTTATCATTCTATTCATTTTTATCCGAGTTTTGATTCATTTTTTCTTTTATAAAATGTATTTTGTACTTTTTTCTCTATACCGTAATGCTAAATGAGCTATCCCTTCACATGTTAAAAGGAAAAACTAATTATTTATGAAATATTTTGAAATTTTAAAAATACTATATTATAAACCAATGCATGAGTTCCAATGTCACAAACTTTTATAAAAATTGAGGCCTTTTTTCTGTTGGAAAATGTGCTCCGCGTCAAGTTGACGCTCTCGTACATATAGAGAAAACAGCCTTAAGTCGCTAACGAACTCTTGAGGAGGGAAATATCAGTACTTTTAAGTCCAAATCGTCTAATGATTGTGAAAGCTGAATTAAGGCCTCCCAAACATCAAGGCAAGTCAAAAGAAGATTCCATGGAGTAAAAACATCGCACTCTCTATATAAAGCAACACGAAGACTAATGGCGATGGATCTCGTCCTTCATAACCTCGGTCAAGTGACGTGGACGACACCTTAGGTGCATCTCCTAACTTCCCCACAACATCAACGAGAGGGCGTTTAAGTATCGACAGATTTAAAGTGGCATCACCCCTCTCTACACGGTGGGTCTTCAGCGGTACTAGGCTCAAACTCATGTCAAAATGGTGGAAATATATTTAAAAATTAAATATATTTTCGAACCAAAATCAACATACAGTCGAACCTCTATATAGCGAACTTTTTCCTGGAACCAAGAACATTTTGAGATTTTCTTTGTAAAATAACCTCTCAATAGCGAAGTGCATTTTCTATAGAACGAACTTTTTCTCTTGTGATTCAATTTTTTTTCTCCCTGTTTTTTAAAGTATTTCTGGGCATTTCAAGTTATTCTTTCTTTTAACTCATTTTATGGTGGTCATAAATTATACCTGGTTTTATTAGGTACCTAGAGAGCAATAGAATTCTGGGCGTTTCATCCAAGAAGAGTAACCTTTAACCTCCATCTTCCATTTCGATGGAAACATCTTCGATATCCCCTTTCACTCTCAGTAGACTCGTGTTTTTGAAATAGTCTCCGTTCATTTGTAGTGTTGATTAGACGTACTGGTAACTTCGTTTCTTGTAGCTCGAAAATGGCAAAACATAAGTGTTTGAGCACCAAAGAAAAATAATTAATTCTTCAGGAAGTGGATAAAGGCTTCAAGAAACTTTCTTTGCCGTTTTTCTTCCTTTTTGAAGTTAATTTCTTATGGCACGGTAGGGAAAAATTTTCGTTACGCGTTACCAGTTACGGTTACGCGATGAACGTAAGGTAGAAATGAATGAAGTTCCGACTTTTTCCACGTTCTTAAAAACGCCATCGAATTCATACTATCGATCTTAGACAAAAAAATAATTACAGAATTGGAAAGAGCTTTTTTTTCGCCACGATATGGTATATATTTCTTTACAAAATAATATTTTCTATTTGTTACGATTTTTTTTTAAATGAGTCAAAAAATTAATACGCTTTTATAAAAATGATTTATAAATCATTCCCTTTCTATTTCCTTTCACATTAATGAATTGATATTCTATTCCAAAAAAAGTTCATGCTTTTCTCTTTTAGAATCAGTCATTTAAAAAAAAAATGTCGAAAACTTTTTTTTTACGATTTTTCAAAAAGTTCTCAAAATTTTAATTAAATATTTAATAACATCATTATTTATAACAATAATCTCACGAAACTTTTTTTCCGTATGTAGAATAGTATTATCCGTAATCTGTACAAATATTGAAACATTGGTTTAAAAATTACGGCTTTTAAAATTTTTTGTGTGTTTTTCGTCTATTAGCCATTTTAAGATAATTTTTCACTAAAGTATTATTCTTACATTTTTTTGTATAAAAATTATCGTTGTTTGCAATCGATGTGTGAAATTGTAAGCCATTAACTTAAAAATTAAGCCTTCAAAAAATAAAAACTTTAATAAAAAACCCAATTTTACGAAAAGCCAAGGGTTTGTTGACGAAAACCAGTTTCGCGCCAAATTGGCAATCAACATCTGCTTCATCACGTTCACTTCACATTTTCTCAGGGGTTACATTAGAAAAATTAGAGACTATAACAAATGAAAATCTCCGAATTTGGAGAGTAAAAAAAAATGTGATTGAAACATTTATTTTTGTTTCAATAAAGGTATCTACTGAGCAACATTACATAAACTAGGACCTATTAGAAAAAAAAGAGAAAATTTAATGCCCAATGAAGATTTCTATCAATTAATGAGAATATCAAACGAAAAACAAAAATGACTCTTACTTCATGTTATTTCGCATCTTTTATCATCAGATCGAACTCCATTTGAAATATTTTTAAGGCCCTGCCGGATGCGGTAAAACGTTTGTCATTAAACTTTTGATGAAAATATATAATCGCTATACGTTCAATGATGGATACTTTCAAAGTTGTAAAGAAGCAGTAGCTATTTCAGGAACGATTGTTCATGTTCATGCAGCTTTAAAAAAAAATTTCTATATCAAGATTACTTCCGTTACATTCTGAAACTGTTCCAATATACAGAACTCTTTTCAAATACATAAAAGTCATAATCATTGATGAGATAAGTATGATCAGTGCTCAATTATTATTGAAGGTTGATTCCAGATTAAAACAAATAACTGGAAATTTTCAGTTAAATTTTGGTGGATTAAATATTATTTTAATAGGAGATTTACGTCAATTACCACCAGTTCGTTCTACACCCGTCTATAAGCAACCGAAACAGACCCAACCGTTGGAGCGATTTTATGGCGAAATCTAAAATTTTATGAGTTAAATGAAATCATGCATCAAGCGAATCAACAATTTTCTTCTATACTTACAAAAATTGGAAACGGCGAACTACTTGATGAAATGGAAATAGCTCTGATTGAGTCTCGTTTTTGTTCTTTGGAAGAAGCTGAAGCAAGGTGTCCTCAAGGTATGCGATTATTCAACACTAACTATTCCGTTAATGAGTATAATAATAATAATAATAATAATAATAATATATATATATATATTGAATGCTTATGCGAACAGAATAACTTCAACTGCAAAAGATGTATATATTGGTTGTACTTCAAAAGAATAAGAACTTTCGTACGTCAAAAATTACATAAGATGTCATTAATTGATACAAATGGATTGCATTATCAAACAATCTATGTGAAAAATATTTATTATATGATTACCATAAATATTGATGTGACAGATGGATTAGCAAATGGTGCAGTTGGAAAGCTAATTCATGTAGAAACAAATGATGAAGGATTAGTTAAGGCAATATGGCTTAAGTTTCCAGATTTACCTCAAATATGGAAGAAATTAAGACGCAAAAAGACAATTTCCCCTTATCTCTACAAAATAACAGAATGATATCGGCGACAAAATCAAATACTACGATTGATGCAGTGTTTGCGAGATTCTTAAATGATATTGAGTACACAAAACCTAAATTTCTTATTTTAGCTACCATAATTCTTTGATAACAAAAGTATGTACTGAAACACCTACAAGCATAATGGAAATAGACTAACAATAATGATACTTTTCTCTGTAAAAGTATACAATAAATTTTTTTTTACTATTACGTATTGAAAATGAAAATTTGGTTTATACTCTCTTATACCTTTTCCGTCCTAATTATTTTTTTAAATACAGCTTGAAATAATAATGATAATAATAAATTTGTTAATTATATATAAGATTACTTCAAAATAAAACTTTATTATATAATTCAATACATGTAAGCTAAAGAAGTTAACTTCTACCACGTGTTCACACTAATACACGCACACAGTTTTTTTTTTCTTTTTTTGATAGGTAAGATATATAAAATAAATATTATTAATTTATACAAAAAGATGTGAATAATTATTTTTTAAATATATAGTGTTTATGAATTTAAGAATTATTTTATGTGGTTTATAAGGAAAATTGAAAGATGAACCTCTATAAAACGAATTTTCCATATAACGAACTTTTTTTCGGGATTTAGCGACTTCGTTATAAAAAGGTCCGACTGTACTTATGACAGTGGTAGCCACGTGGTGATGACATCGAGCTTGGGCCCTATAATGAGTCAATCTGGCTGCATGTTCAAGGCCTGATTTCTCTAAATATTCGTCCTACTGAGGATCCGATGCACGTTACTTCTGTAAGGGCTCAAAATTGTGTTGGTGTGATCTGGAAGTTTGGAGTAGGGATGCCAGAGTTCAGGTGTCGTCCTTATCACTTGGATGTTGTTCGAATTACGAGGTCCGTTGTCAGTGGCGTAGCTAGTCTTGAGTGGGCCCTGTATCAAAGTTATTTGGGGGATCTTTCTAGGGGCCCCTTAACATTTTGCTATTTTTTGTTTACTCGTTTTTGGAGCCCCGTATCATTGTTACGGCTGATACGGTAGTAGCTAGCACTGTTTCGAACAAGTGAATATTATTCATGTCAAGGAAAATCGTTTTTGTTCACAGGAGTGCTTATTTGCTCTCGTATTCATTTTACACTAAAGGGAAAAAAATCCTAACACCAAGAAAAAATTATTGTAGACTGATGAAAATTTGGCAATACATTAAAGGTAAATGCTTAATTAACTAAGGTAAAATATTTAATTAAAGTTTCAAGATCACAAATTAATGTAATCGCGAGAAGAGCCATTTCAAATGTGAAATGATAGTACATTAAAAACCGGTGTAACCGCCAGAATTTTAAGTGAAAGCTTGTAAACGTGCATACAATTTGCCGTACATGTACTGGATATCAGTTTGCGGGATGGAGTTCCATGCCTGTTGCTCTTGTTCGGTCAATATTTGTTTAAGTATGTTTGTGGATGACGCTGTCATTGATGTTCAATGATGCCCCACTCGCGCTCGATTGGAGAAATATCTGGTGATTTAAAAGGTCAAGGTAACACGTTGACCCACTATAGAGCATCAAAAGAGTATGAGGGATCATGTCATTTTGTTGGAAAACACCCTTTGAATGATATTTATAAATGACGGTGCAGCAGTTGGAATCACCAGACTAACGTACAAGTTTGCAGTCAGGGTCTGTGAATTAACCTCGAGAGTGCTCTTGCATTCAAAGAAAATTTCTTGCGCCATACCATAACTCTAAGTGCAGGCCTAGTGTGTCTAGGTCACTGAAAGTTTGTTTGCAGGCACTGACTTGGCCTTCTTCAAATCAATATGCACTAGAAGTAAAGAACAATGTAAGATATTGAATGTAACCTGTAACAGAATTGTATGGAACTATAAGGGGCATTCAAATGAAACCAGGTCACTAATGGAAAGTAACGGTAATGATTTTATTAACTCAAAAATGTAGTTACACATAGTACCCATATTCAAAAATAGTCGCCAAAATTGTTGGCATATTTATCATGCAGGAAAATAACGCCATTGGACAACATGCTTGGGCGTTTCGACTTGATGGCTCGTCTAAGGTTCTGTAATGTGGCTTGATATCACAAGACATTGATGGTGGTTCCCCGTTCCAGAAATTCGACAAGCCTTATGCCCTTGTGGTGACAAAGAAGGACATCATGACCTTACCAGAACTGGTGTGCACGGCCTTTGATTTCTTTGGAGGTAGTGAAGTCGCACGTTTCCACTGCTTGCTCTGACGCTTGTTTTCGGGTTCAAAACGGTGACTCCAAGTTTCGTCACCAGCGACAATTTGTGACAGAAAGCCGTATTCCTCCTCGTGATAACGTTGCAGATGACTCAAAGATAGCGCCATTCGAGTATTGCGCTGTTCGGCAGTCAGTTGGTTGGGAACCCACTGCCCACAAATTTTTCGAAAGTTCAAGTGTTGATGCATTATGATGTAAGTGGTGCCCTCGCTAATACCCAATAACCGATGGATCTCGTCCATGGTGATTCTGCTGTTGTCCAAGACTAAAGCATTTACTTCCACAATCATTTTCGGTGTGATGCTACGATGAGCCTGTCCAGGTCGAGCATCGTCTTCCAAGGAATCTTTTGCTCCATTCCACAACACTTTAACGACACAGACTGTACTCACCGTACACAGCCTTCATTCGTCGATGCATTTCACGGCTTCCAACTCCCTTCGCCGCTAAACATCGAATCCCTCCTCAATGTTCCTTCTTACTCAGTAGTGGACGATAGGTTGTGTTCTCTTCGGTGTAAAAGCACACAGTCGCTATGAAACGTCAAACGTTGCTCCCGTGTCAGTATCTCTATCGATAGATAGTGCCACCATTCACGCAGTTACGTGTATGGCAGCGAGTACTTTGCGTGTAATGCAAAGTTAGACGCACTGACCTGGTTTCATTTGAATGAACCTAGTATTTTAAGTTTTGTTACAGACAGTCACAGATGTTCTATGTATGAACCCTTAGTCATACGACACACATCTAACCAGTAATCCTTTTCCGCCCAAACATGTGTTAAGGTATCAACTCCATTAACAGTGGCTGTGATACGCTGTTTCAGCTTCATCCAGGGCTTTTACTTTTTTCACAAACAGCCCGTAGTTTTGAATTTTTCATACCCTTGTTAGATTTTTTAGTTGGGGTTCTTTTCCGAATCGTGATCAAAAATGCTGTTGCACAGCAATTGTAGGTTCTGTTATACTAAATTCAAGAACATAAAAGGGCTCTTCCATTGTACATGCCGCCATTTCGACTGATTAGCGTCTTAAGGCATGGGCCCGTGCCTAGGGCCTCGGACACAATGGGGACTCAGCCTTAATAAGATCGTAATTCGAATCACTTTAGCGATCAAATATTATTTCCGGTTGTATTCTCTGAAAAACTGGGAATTTTGAATGTTATTTCAACTGGCTACATGGGATGCACGTCGTCCATGTACAAGCCAGGCCTACCACCATACATCACGATTACTCATTCAATCAAAAAGTGGTAGTCGGTGGAGCCGGTTTGTGCGATTGTATATCATGCACATTTATTTGTCTCAGGGTTATTGTTTGTAAAAGTATTTGACAGCGTATGGTATGTACTGTCTACTTTTAAGGGTCATAGAGGGCCTACATTTGTGTAGGGACCCAGGACCTATTTTTGAGTAGAGGTCCAGTACCTACTTTTGAATAAGGGCCGATGGCCTACTGAAGAGTAGGAGCCCAGGGTCTACTGTAGAGTAGGGGCCCAGGCCCTCAGGAAGTCTTAAGACATCCCTGTTGATTAGTCACATGACACGCCCACTAATGTTTACGTCACTTCTGTCAGGAGCTAGACACAAACTTTAAAAGTACATCTACCTTACGGTGCGCTGAGGTAGTGCCTGTCTTGGACTGTTTTACTGCATCTGGAAAGTGTATATTTCTTTTTATTATGTACCCTGTATCACTATAAAAAATAATTTACTTATGAGAAATATATAACGTATTACCTCATGGCACATGAGTAACGAACCTATATATATATCCTAAGAAGGAATATGCAAATTATAAATTTATTAATTGGTAATAATGTATGTACGATATAAGGTGCACATATATATATAATTTTCATTAAATGATTTGTTTTTAATTAATGTGAACTAGAGCTGCATAACAGGTCATGATGGAAGATCATAACTATTTTGAACCATGGTTTGATGATGTCTGACCTATATAATATCTTCAATTTTTCTATATCAAACACACAAAAATGAGTTCTTGCACTACATATCCGCTATACTTAAGAAAAGTGCAATGGACTTTTAATAAAGCTTTTGCAGGTGCAACGAATATCTATGAAAAGTATAAGCTGTGTAGCGGTTATTTCTTAATTGTACCAAATGAGGGCTTTTTGAGGCCTTGCTTGATTTCGTTAAAATGCTGGTATTTACAGATTATAGGCTATGAATAGTCACACTAGGTTCTTTTTAAAACAGATATGACCTTTCTACACACAAACAATCTTATAGAAATAAAGTTTAATGTATGCGTAAGAATTTTTCAGTCAATATTCCAGTTTTACTCTGTTTCAGAAAGTATATAAATCTCTTCATCTTCCTCATATATATTGTAGCTATTCTACTTTTATCAGCAGTCTTCTTGTTTATTATTATGTTAGAATTATACCAATTATATGTATATATGTGTGGGAGGGGAAAGGAATTAGCTCCAAATTTTTTTAATTTGGTCAGTATGTTTTATTTATTCATTAGAGTGTATATATATAGTATAATAACCTCTTAGTCCTCAATGAATGGTTACGGTTCCTGTACTTTACGAAATTTATATAGGTGCAAATGCGAGGGATGAACTACTTGTAAAATATAATTCTTCAATTAAAGGTGTCAACGATCATAAGGGAAATTTTTAGTTTTTTGTTGTTAGTTATCTTAAATACTAATAATTTCATTTAATTTGAAAAAGATAATTTTTTTAAATGCACTTATATTGTTTTGAAAAAGGAGTTTGAGTTAAAACAAGCTTGAAATATATGTTTAAATTAACTTCATCGCAAATTTAATCCTTATTTCTTAAAATTTAAGAATTAGCTGAGAATTGTTATTAAATTTCATTTTGTGATTATTATAAGGTATTAGTAAAATTTAAACCGATTTTTTTTAAAAAAAAATAACTATGAGTGAATATATACTACATTCAAAATCTCCTCATAATAATTATATATATATATATTCCCAGGCCAAATTTTTATACCAATTACTCTACATTAAAAACAAACAAAAAAAGTAATTCTAATGACTAATTGATAATGCGACCTCATTTCGTCTGCTCATGATTGATCATTGCACAACGAAGCCGCTACAACTAATTTCATGCTTTGTGCAATCGCTTATAGTTTAATGCAATTATAATGATAGTTAATGCATATCATAATGTTTGAACGGTGCGATAAATTAGCTGTTAAGTCACCATCTATACGTTAGAGGAGTCCTGTGATATGTAATGCTAGCAGATGGGTCATCAGTTATTTAAATTTATAAGATGCAGCTTAGTTTGTGATTCAATTAAGGTTTTTGACTATTTGGTATTTACACAAAGAATCAATTACAACTAATTGCATGCTCTGTACAATATCAACCATCACAAAGGACATTTGGGGACGAAAACAAGCAATTAAATTTTTTTAAACCTATTTTATTTGAAATACAGTGAAACTCATTTAACGCGCGAAAACACTTAAGACGAAATATTGATTAATACGAAATTAATACTGCTAAGTATTTTCATGCATTTTTTTTTTCCTTTTAACACTAAATAAAAAGAAAAGATTTCCCTTCGGGGAATGAACAAAATACGGAAAACACCACACTTAATGAAATTTTGAGAAAATTTCTGTGTTATTGGATTGTCCTACTGTATCATCGGAAGAATTCATTGTAGTAGATGAGGTATTTTGGAGCTTTGTTCAATGCTCAAAAAATATCACTGATGCATATTAGAGCGGTGAAAATGAAGTGAATAAAATGCAACTCCTGTTCCCACGTCTTTCGAAATGAGGAACATCATGAAAAATATGCTCAGTTATTTAGACGAACATTTCAATGGTGAAATGAATAATAATAATAATAATAAAAAATGGATGACATCAAATAATTTGTTGACAATTTGATACCAAAAAATGCAAATGGAAGGAAAAGTATCAGATTATTTTCCAAAAACTCAATAAATGTTTTGTTTTAAAAATGTAAGAAATTTGTATTAAATTTTTCATTAAGCTCTTGTGAATGTTTTTGTTTCAATGATTTTTATTAAATACTTGCATATATACATGTCTATGTAAATAAAATGTATTCTAATAAACTTAATTTTAATTAAAAGTTGTTTTTTGTAAAATTGTTTAAAACGAAATTCTTTTAACACAAAAAAATATTTCAGTCCCCTCACAGTTTCGTGTTAAATTATTTTCCCTTCAGTATTTTTGCAGTTCTTATTAGATTTTAAGTAAGTGGTTGAATTAACACTAAAAAGACTAAGCAACCATTACTACTAAATATCTATATTCATTACTTACAGAAAAATTGCATATATGTGAAGGGCCCAGGGATGACAACACTGCATGCGCCCTGACACGTGACTCAGCTCGCTTCGTAGGAAGGCGAGTGGCGATCCCCAGACCCAGCCGAGAAAGAGAAGAGAAATGACGTGAAAGAATACTTAAGAACTTACGCCACATGGCAACGACGCGCGTTTAAATGTTTAACTTAGAATAGTATTTGTGTAGTGAGTTGTCCCATTTCGTTGATCCTGTTAAAATAAATAGTTTTGTTTGTTAGCTCTTAGTCTTTACTGGCTAGAGCGAAATAAGCCCATTACTAACAAATTATTACATACATACCGTAAAATCCGGCGTATAACGCGCACCTATACTTTCAAGCTGCATTTTTAGAATTTTAGGTATATTCGCCGTATAACGCGCACCCCCTTTTTTACGAAGAAATCTGAAATGTTAGTATACAATGCTCTTATGTTATGAAGTAATTTATTCGAGGTATTATCTCAGACTTTTGAAAAAATAGTATACTTATAGAACTACAACTCTTTTAGTTCATAAGGCTCGTCATTTCTTTTAAATAAACAGTATTTCCACATACGAGAAGAAGTAAATTTGTTTTTATGCTCATTTCTTTTGTTGTTTTTAAAGCTGCCGCTTTTATAACCGGCGTATAACGCGCACCCTTAAATTTCGATCTTATTTTTTGTGTTAAAAGTGAGCGTTATACACCGGATTTTACGGTAGTCGGACCTCTATGTAACGAATTCGCTAAATCCCAGAAAAAAGTTCGTTATATGGAAAATTCATTCTTCGAGTATAGAGGCTCATCTTTTAATATACTTTATAAACCACGTAAAACAAATTTTAAATTCATGAGCTCTGTGTATTAAAAAAAAGTAATTATTCACACCTTTTTTAAATTAATATATGTTTATTTTATATATCTTACCCACATCAAAAAAAAAAAAATTGCAAGGAAAATAAGGAGGGAAAAAAAAATGTTGAATGCACTGTATTTAAAATTAACGAATTTTAAGAGAATTTTCTAATTTAAAACGTACAAGTGTGTGTTGTGTGTGTGTATATATATATATATATAATATTAAACATACTTTATTTATAACTAGAACTCGGGACACGGGACAACTTCATGTGGCTGAAAGGGGATATCGAAGATGTTTCTATAAAACATCTAGTGAACTGGGCAATGAGGTCTAAAGGTTGCACTTCTTGGATAAAACGTCCAGAACTCTATTGCTCTCGGCGAATTAGGATCTAATAAAACCAGTTCAAGATTTATGACTACCAGAAAATGTGTTAAGAGAGAGAAAAACTTGAAATGTTCAGAAATACTTTAAAAATAGGGAGAAAAATATTGAATCACATGAGAAAAAGTTCGTTCTATAGAAAATGCACTTCGCTATTGGGAGGTTGTTTTACGAAGAAAATAGTGAAATGTTCTTGGTTTTAGGAAAAAGTTCGCTGTATAGAAAAATTCGCAGTATAGAGGTTCGTTATACAGATGTTCGACTGTATATAGTTATGTAAATTACTCACAGAAAGTAGCCACGGTTGCTGAGGTGTCACGATAGATCTGTGTTTGTAAAATATTGGATTCTGAACTCAACTTTCAATATATTTGTTAATAACACACACACTCCATAACATTCCAGTTAACTGTCATAGGGAATTGTGACTGAGTTAGTGGTCACGAATTCGAGGCCAAAGTTGTTTCTGCTGAGACGTGGGGATTCGAGTCCTGGAGTCACCATGAGTGGGTTTGGAGACATTAAATCGTATCAAAGTTCCCACATTGGCGTGTGAAATTTTAGAGAGGGGGTTGGGGCTCAGATATTGTGCTCGTCATTAATCGAGGTCCAAAATTGTGAGGTCTGACGTTCCGAGTCTCTTCGAGTGTGACGTTATTAATCAATCAACCAAACAGAAAAGTTGCACATATTTATTTTTTATCAAAAATAGTAACACACTGAAGAAACGTTTCAATTTTTTTTTCTTTTTTGGAATTTTTTTGTGAAAAAATGATTGATTGATAATCATTTGATTGAAATTAGAATTGATACAACGAGATTAAGTGAGAGTTATATTAACGTCGCACCGTAAAGCAACACGAGGGCTATTGGTGACGGAGCTCGTACTTTTGAACGGTCAAGTGGCGACCTAACTACAACACCTCTCCTAACTACAACACCACACCAACGAAGAGACATGTAGCCTTGACAGATTTAATGTGCATCGGCCTCCTCTACACGGCAGTTCTTCAGGACTCGAACAAACGACACTCTGGTCCCGAGTTCATGACCATAACCACAAGGTTACTGAGGCCAGGATTGATATTATATAAATATTTTCATAATATTTTTTTAATTACTTTTGAGGGATTTATTACGTGTTAGTTATTCATTTTTAAAAAAGTACGTTATTTGTTATTTGCATACAAGCAAATGGACCAATTGCTCACACTCGTAATTTGAAACCTTCATATAGCTGCGTTGCTCCAGTAATTTTCAAAATAATTGGAACTTGAACTTGCATTCAGTATTTTTATTACGTCGACTCCTATATATATTTACTTATATGGGAGATATTATTACACATGTCTGCTTATATTATTACGAAGTCTAATTTTATTTTATTACATAGACTCCTTCTTTCATTTAACACGAGAAAAAAAAAGACAAAATTTAGCAAAAAATTCTTTTGTGAATAAAAAAAAAGTAATTTATTGTCAGCAACACACGCACACACAATTTTTAAAATCGAGCTATTTATTTGTCTCATATACTTTTTATGAGTAAGGTACTAAATACTTTTAAGGTATCTGACTACTTTAGGAACCATGATTTTTCAAAACATACAAACTAATTTATTTTTTTTAATATTTAGTGTTACTCTTAGATTAGAATACCGTACAAAATTGTTTTAAGAATATTATTCTAATGAAAAAAATTATTTCAATGCAATATTTTGGCAAAAAATCAACTTAAAATTACCTATTTTCAAAACATTCCCCTCTTATGAAAAATGCTTTTATAATAATAATATTTTGTTATATATAGTATGTTTATTGACCTGCAGAAAGCCTGAACTAGGATTTTTGAAAAATTCACATTATTTTCCAAGTTACTACCAATTGAAATAATTATCGGTGTTTTTTTATTAAAATTTCTCCCCTCTCTAATGTATTAAAAAAAAGATAAATCCACTTCTAAGAAATATAATTCAAAAATCCTAGTTGAGGCTCTGAGGCATAAGATTATTATTGTAGAAGTATTTTCCATAAAAGGAGAATGTATTGAAAACATGTAATTCTATGTTCATTTTTTGCCAAAATGTTGCATTTAAATAATTTTTTATTATAATCATATTCTTAAAACTATTTTGTATGTGTATTCTAATCTAAGTGACACACTAAATATTAAAAAAATAATCATTTGTTTGCATTTGCAAAGTCACGGTTCCGAACATAGTCGGATACCTTAAATTACTCCCCATTTAGATTAAATTCAATTGTTTCAAAATGATTTTTTTTTGTCACTGAATTGCTTTTTGTGTGTAATTCAAATTTTACTTAAATGTCAATATTCTAAAAATCACATTTTTTATGATAAATAAAAAAAAAAAAAAATTTTTTTTGATTATTTTTGTAATTTTGTTAAAAATTTTACAACCGAAAAAGTATACGAAGTATTTTATTTAAAAAAATTGCGCTAAAAAGTTTAAGGAAAAAAAATTAAATTTTTATTAATGAGATGCAAATCAAAAACCTATCCATGTGTTCCTATTTTATGTTTCAGTAATAATGGGAAATTTATAAAAACAATGCTAGCTTGAATGCACATGAAAGAAATGGAGAAAAATATTAATAACTTCAAAATTTTTTTATGAATATTAAATAATAATAATAACAATTGTCTTTAAAATTTCATAAAGATGAATCCGTTTTAGCGTTGCATTTAGAAGTTACACAAAGTGGCCGCGGAAGCCTAGTGGTCATGGTCATGAGATCAGAGCCGGCGTGTCATGAATTCCGATCCCTAGTGCCTCTGAAGACCTACCACGTAAAGCAGGGATAGGCATTAGGTCGATCGCAATCGACCGGTGGACCACCAAGATATTTTGGGGTATCCTCCTTTACTAATACTTAAGACGCGTATACTTAAAGAACACCGAAGCCAGCTAGACTAGAGAATCGGCTTATCACAATTGATGCGACTGTATTTTCTTTAGCAAATGATTCGATGAATGTACCTTCATTGGAAGCGTACACAGTGATGCTGAACACGTTCACTACCGCTGTAGGGAAAAAAAGAGATCACTGCGATACCTGCCGTATAAATGAATTTTTAACCACACTCCGACTGAAGGAGATAAAAAAAAAAGCTAATTATCAGCTCTTCCCGTTGACGGGGATTGAGACATCACATCCCACATTCCACTCTTCCACGGGATTCGATTCTCGTATTGATATCATGACCTGTGAGGGCGCAGGACGCCGTAGCGAATAAGTTAAGTACACACGTCGGTTACAGATTCATGGGTACATGTATACTGAACGCTCCACGTTTTAGTAGTAGTTCTCTCTCATAGTTGTTCAAGCATTTAACTTGACAATTATATCTTATTTGTGTTTTTGTTGTAAAAGTACTAATCCGTTATATTTTAAAAGAGGGGCACAATGTCAAAAACAAGTATAAAGAAAAGAAAGCACACAATTTTAACACCGAATGCCACACCTACGCCACTGGGTGGACTGCAACACCATAAAGCATTAGAAGTAGACCGCG
>BMAV01024259.1:0-11182 GCA_019973955.1 Trichonephila inaurata madagascariensis | reverse complement strand
CTTTTTTTAACCAGTTGAATAATTTTTTTCTGTTGTAAAATGTGTTTCGCGTTTTTTCTCCTATACCGTAATGTTAAATGGGCTATAGCTTCACGTATTAAAACGAAAAAGAAAGTATTCATGGAATATTTTGAAGTTTTTAAAAACACTATACTGTTAACAGAGGCATGAGTTATAATATTGCAAATTTCCATGGAGTGAGACATTTTCTGTCTGAAAATTTGCTTCGCGTTTAGTTCAACTCTCGTACTTTTCCCCGAAGACAGCTAATTATTTCAAATTTTGCTGTCGATTATATTTTAAAATATTGCTTAGTATTATTTATTCCCTTTTCTTTATATCATAATTGGTGGAATGTTTTAAAATATAATCACAGTAGTTTTATGCAGAAATACCTCGCGATTTTCAAATCTCGTCAATTTGTCTTTTGTTTCAGCGCTATGCAACTCGATTACTCACTCCCCGTTTCCTGTTTAGCCAATATACAGGCTTGGATGTATCGCGCAGAATCGACGCTTAGCCATAATAATTTATATTTTGTGTTATTTATTTCCTTTTTACGGAGTGTGTGTATCTTATTATTTGTTATAATTGTTATGTCGTATGTGTAATGTGATTGAAGAAGTTGTCGATTTTTTCAGGCAAACAAATTTAGAAGTGGATAGTAATGACGTACTGCTGTATTCCCACATCAGGGGGAGGGGAGGGGTATGTAGACGATGTAGTAGTAGATCTTAAGGCCGTATCACACGTATATTTTTCAGCAATTTTTCGCCTTTGGCCCGAATCTGAAGGAAGGGTTGCAGTAAACAAAACGCCCATCTGACGTCAGCCGCGCTCTATCTCCACATTGAAAAATTACTCGCCGATTTTCTGCTTCCGGATAATGACACCCAATTATTTCTTTCATTTCGCTTGCGCAATTGTTGATGGGTGTAAACTAAAAATAGAGCACCATTCATTTAAAATATTATACGCCGTTAAAATATTATACACCATTAAAATATTATACGGCATATCTGGGAAAGTGTTAGACGAAACCGGGCCGCCATCTTGTTTATGACGTAGAGCGCCGAAGAACCCCGGCTTTGGATTTCAAAGCAATTTTATTTGGAACCTTTTGAGCTCCTAGCAAAATTGTTCTAAAGCATTTCTATGCAACTGGTAAATTTCTGACAAGGTGACGAAAAATTGCTTGAAACGTGTACGTGTGATACGGCCTTCAGAAATGCATGAGCAAGAGCACAAGACATTGAAGAACTTGAATCTTTAGACCCAATTCAATCAGAAGATCGAATGACGATTGGGAATTTGATGGAAAGCATCAGTTTTATTGAAAAAGGGTTATAAATTTTAGAAAATATGAACTCCAATGAAGAACTTAATTTTTCAACAAAACAGAAATAAAAAATATTATTAGCATGCTACGCACTAGCGTAGCTAGTTCTACATGGGCCCTGTATCAAAATTTTTTGGGGGCTCTTTTTTTGAGGTCCCTTAATAATATACTATTTTTTGCATACTCATTTTGGGGCCCCATGTCATTGATACGGATGATACGGCGGTAGCTAAGCCCCTAATACTACGAGACAATTTTGCAAAAGAAAAAAATCTTTTGAGTCAGCAGACTACTTTTTTAGGTTTTTTGAAATCTCTTTTACATCAAAAATAACTTTGGTTTGCGATTTTGTATTTGTGTTATCTAAGATTTTATCAAACATTTTTTTTATAAATTGTTAATTTCTTTCTTCTCTTGCCCCAACTAAGAATAATTTATTTGTAAAATTATACCTTGACTTACGCGGTTATCACTCAGTCCCATATATATCGCTCTAAGTTCACGGTATTTCTGTACTTTATCGCATTTCAAAGAACATTTTATGGATGAATTGAAAACAAGAAAAAACAAATAAATAAAACGTTTAGACTTTTTAGAGAAGTAAATCAAAATAAACTATGCACATAAGTAATTTTTATAGCCCTACGTGCAATAATATGTGCTTATATATAACTTTTAAGTGAAATAACATACTTATATAACTTTAATATTTATTAATATGTGAACATACAATTCTTATAAGTAATATGCGTCTATATGATGGTCGACAGATCATGGTCAAGAATTCATGGCCGAAATTATTGCTGTAGAGATAATTATATGTTAAAATCCTAGTGCCACGCTAAAGACCCGTTAGCTTGGAGGCTGTGAGGTAGCACGCCCGCCTAGTAAGCCCAAGGTTGTGGTTCAATCCCGGCTGGAGTTGATAGATCTTCTTGATGCAAATATCGTAGGCATCCCATGTCAAATGATTATGTGGCATGTAAGATAGTTAAGGGAATCAATTTGGCTCTGGTACTATCAGCAAAATTTTATCATATTTAGCATTGACAAGAGTTTGAATTGAGATAAAAATTCAAAAAGCCCTCACAATTTTGGGAGCGAAAACCGCGAATAGATGGTGTCGCCAATAAAATGGTTTCCACTTTTGAGGACTTGACATGTTTGCAAATGGCTTAGCTGCCGAAATACAGCCATTTTGAAACAAACAAACAAGTTAAAGACCCACCATGTAGAGAGACTAATATAAATTGTGCCCAAATTTAAAGCCCCTTACTTTTGGAGTTGGGGAATTGCAAAAATCCCCCGGAAATTTTAAATACCGGATTGGTTTTTTGGGAATTTTCAATCCCGGGTTTTTTTAATACCTGTTGTAAAAATTTTTAAAGGAAAAAAAAAAAACTCAGGTGTTTTTTGTTTTTTTTACCGTTTTTTTAAAATTTGGAACTATCAAAAAAAAATAATTATAACAGTGGATGGAGCCCCCTTGTATTTCCCCCCCCTTCAAATCTCTTAAACTTTTTTTACACTGTCCCCACATTCTTTTTCAACATATAAAAAAAAACCCAAAAACCAAAGAAATTTTCAACTGTTTTTTTCAAAACAATTTATTGCTTTTTTTAAGGGGGGAAATCGAAATTTTTGCCCCGGTTGTTGCAAATACGGAAAAACAAACTTAATTTAAAAATTGGCTTTTGCCCCTTTTTTTCCCACAACTACAACCTTTTTTTCCACAGATACGAATATCAGATTGTAAAATCCGGGCGCATGTACTTTTATAGCTCTGGGGTTGTAATAGGATAGTTTTGGAAAAGCCTTCCTCGATGTTTAAACATATTTTATCACTTGTCTTGATTGTACGATCAACTTTACTTTCCGGTTTAATTAACGCCCTTGGGGAGACATAAAAAAAAAACTTACCTTTTGCTATGTTTTTATCCCTGAACATTAAATTTGGGAGAAATTAAAAAATTTTCTGAAATACCAAAAGAAACGGTTTTTTTAAAGTTTGGAATACCGGAAAAAAATTTTACAAAGGTCCCAAATGGTTTAAAAATACCGGAAATTTGGTATACCGGCATTGCAATCCCTAATTGGGTGCAAAGTTCAGGTGTTCCCTCGCATTTTTTGAGTGAGGTTGAAAATTACGAGCACATTGCTAATACAAAAAGAGAGCTAGGTCAATAAACCCTAAAAACCATCCAAATATGAATTTTGTATTGAGTTTTTTATAAAATTTTTAATACTTAAAACTAATTAAATGTGACTACCTTCTGGGGCATTTTTTTGAAATATAAAATTTCCCCCTAAATAAACATTTTTTTTAAAAAAAACAATTTTGAAATGGGGCATAAAACTGGGGAAATTTAAATAGATTTTACTAAAAATTTAAAAAAATATTTTTTGGGAATAATTGGGGATTTGGGTAAAATTTTTTTAGTAAAAATTAAAAGTTACGGTAAATTGTAACAAATTCTAATTAATATATTGAATAATGTTTATATACACCTAACACCAAACTGTGCTTAGAGCAATAAGATTTGTAATACCTTTGAAAAATTTTTTGGGGAAAAATGCCATTTTTATGCAAAACTTTTAATTTTTTCAAAAACTGTTTGTTTTTACAAAAGTGGGAAAAAAAACATAAAAATATACACAGAGAAAGATTTTTAGTTTATAATACAAATCAAACTGAAAAAAACATTTTCCGAAATTTCAAATTCCAAAAACCCAAAAAATTTTGTATTTAACTTTCCATGAAACAAAATATTGTAAAAAAAGTTTCTCAGAAAATGCATTTAAAGATTTTAAAAACAGTATGAAAAATTTTTTACTAATTGTACATTTTTAAACTCACCCCTATTTTATCTTAAACCCCTTTTTTCCATGTTTAACTATTTCGTACTTTTTTTTCCCCTTTTTTTTGTTTTTTGGGTGAAATTTTTTATGAAAAAAATTGGTTACGATCTTTTACTCAAAATTATAATAAATGTTTTTCAAATAATATTTATACTTCATAAAAAATATTTATATTTTTAGGAATTTTAAAAGATTTTGTAATACTTTTTAAAGTTTTTTTTCAAATTTTTTTCAAAAACTGATTTTTAAAAAATTTTGATTTTTGTTTCATAAAAACAATAAAGTACATAAACATATACACAGAAATTTGATTTTTTTATTCAAAAACCAGAGATAGAACTAAATAAAAAATTTTCCGAAAAATTTTAATTTAATATCTTAAAATATTTTGTGTAAGGATCTGCTTTGGTTTTTTTAAACTCAATTTCCGGGTTTTTCTTGTTTAAAAACTTTTTCTTCCAAAAAATCGTAGAAACAAAAATAGTGTTTTGGATCTTAAATATATGGGGGATAAAAAAAAACATAAAAAAAATTTTTTGGGGAAAATTTTTCCCAAAACGGGGATTAATTTTAGGTGAATTTAATTTTTGGGGAAAATCTTGTCCCCATTTTATCTCTTTAAAAAATTTCTATACAACAAAAAATTGGGTTTTATATGCCCCCAATCCCAAAATGTCCCAAAAGAAATGATTATTCCCGTTTTAAAAATTTGCAAAAATGAAAACAAGATTTTAAAACTCGTTTTAAAATTTTAAAAAATAGCAAAAAAATTATTAATTTTTAATCTTTCAAATAGATATAAAAAAATCCGGGGTAAAAAATTGTTTTTTTGTAATCATTATATTCTTGAACTATTTTTTAAAAAAAAAAATACAAAAAATAAAAAACCGAATTACGGGGCGTTAGTTAAAATAACTTTTCAAGATAAAAATCAAGAGATCTCCATGATAATAAGGTCAGTGAAAACATTTCGATATTTGGTTGGAAGCTTTCATTTGAGCTTGAATTTTCATATTTCGAAGTTAAATCAAATAAATTAAAAAATGCACTCTGAGATCCTTATCAAAATTAGACACTAAATTTAAAGATAAAGACATTTAAATTAAGTACACAGTTTAACAGTTGAAATTTTCAGGTATTTAATAATCTAATTTATCAATGACACAAGGAAAAGAAAAAAGACGGAAAAAAAGAACGAATTTTTATGGGAACAGACCACAGTGGCTGGTGGTATGGTTGCAAACCAGTAGCCACACAACAATTTTCGAAAAGGGGGTCCACGGTCGAAAGTTCACCATTCTTGATCATGCTCCTTTGATTTTGTCGATTTTCGGACAAAACACAGTAAAACCCCAATTATTGAATAAATAATTATAGCTTAATTAATAAAATTAATCATTAATAACAAATACTAATTAAATTTTACGTACTATACACTTAGCATTATAATCAATCGAAAAAAATCAAGGGCTTTGGGGGTTCCGCCCCCGGATTTTGTTGCAACACTGTTTTTCAAACTCATGCTGGGTTTGTCGTGTCGTGGATTCAAGTCCTGATATCACTGTGAAATTCCCTGTTTTGAAAGAATATGTACGGAATAATATTTGAGCTTTAAAATTATCTGGTCCACGATGTTATTAAGACAGATTTGAGAACGAAACGAGGCACCCATCGAGGGTGAGAACCCGGGTCCAGTTGGCCCTTACCTGAAGACATCCCTGACTGTTCTGCAACATGTATAACACGAAAAGAGCAAACCTGACTCATGCCGTTTGTAATAGATATATTTTTGGATGGCATCTCTTTATTTAATAAGTTGGAGGAAAAATAAGTTTCCGTTTTACAGTCTAAAAGCATTTTTGAAAAAAAAAAGTGTCTTCTCCGTTCCAAGTATGATAATATAATATGACTGAATGCCCAAAGAATAAAAATAACCGATGATAGATCATTTAGCACTCAAATTTCATTCAACTGAAAAATATGTAAAAATCAAAAAGTTAAAAAAGAAAATTCATTAATTTCCGCCAAACACTAATCGGATTATCATGTGTTGCTTAGCACGCCAAACCGTCAATCTTGCCTCGCCAAAAAACCTCATCTGATCACTCAGCCGCGCCTCAATCGCCATTTTAAAACGCGTTAACCGCCGATTTATAGTCGAGGACTAAAAATAACGGCTAAATATACGCGGCTCGTCAACGAACGTAAATCAGTTTCACACCGGGTCTCCTAAGCATCGTAAAATATTAGTCCATCGCCACTTGACGCGTAATTTCACTATCTATTAGTTTACGGCGTAAAAATATCCTTCACTCTTCGATGTGTGTGTACGCATACGATATTCCAGAGGTCGTAAATTTTTAGGAGATTTAATGCTTTCGATCCAGGAGGAGTCTTAAAAATAAAACTCCCCCCTTTCCCCCATTCGTTTGTAATCTCTGAGGGTAGGGTTAAGAGGTAATAAAATAAATTAATTGGTCTATTAATAAAAAGTGTGGTGGCGGTAGAGATTTAAAGAAGTGTTTGGTTATTACCTTGGAGTATTTAGTGGGTTGTGTGATTCGAATTTTTAAATCGGTATGTATGATATTGATTTGTACTTGGTGAGTATTTAAGTGAATTCGAAAATAGAGCTTTACTGTTCGGGCTTTTATCGATGATTTTTCTGGAGTCAGAGAAATAACATTTTTTGGAAAAAAGCTTTGACTATAATTTGCTATTCTTTCTTATTCAGACACATGCAGAAATGATAGTTTTTTTTAGTTAAATGAGAAACTAATTATAAAACTAGCAGTGGCGACCACGGGGAGGGGAGGTTAATGGGCCTGACCTCCCCCTTGTGAGCTACTAGTAATTTAATTAAGTAAACTAATTTAATTGTTTGTTATTGATAATTTATTTTATTAATTAATGCTAATTATTTATTCAATAATTGATTCTTTACTGTTTTTTATTCCCAACAATCGACAAAATCAAAAGAATATGTTTAGCGGCGTATTGGGGCATGATACAAGAATGGTAGACTTCCGACCCTCGATTCCCCCCTTTTAAAATATTCCTGTGTGCACCACAAATAACAAGCGTTATTAATTTATATGCAATTTTTTTACTTAAAAAATTCCCATTAACACATTATTGTGTGTGTGTGTGTGACTTTATACAGCATTAAAGTTCAAGAATATGTAATTTGTTACTGATAGAATTTAATATAAAACAAAATTCATTATAAGGAAGATTATTGAATGCGTACAATCATTTATCAACACATATAAAAACTCAATAAGTTTCTTTATGTAAATGACATTATTTGTATAAACTGCTAATGTTTTCTATGTATTTTACTATTTCTTCACATTCAAAGTAATTATCTGTTAAACAAATATTTGGTTCTTGGTATCGCATCTTTCAGAAACGAGCTAACAGTGGATAATTTTTTTATTTTGAAAAAATTAATATGAAGTAATTTACTTGGTGTAAAAATTATCGAAATTGTAGTAAAACATGATTTATAAAGTAATGGATCCCTTAGTTCAAATATTTTCATTTATTCCTAGAAATTCGTGTCTCTTAAGTTTTTGCTGCTAAAAAATTACCATACTTTTGTACATCTAACCTAAATTTCTATAAGACTTTTAATCAATTTTCTTAACGTGAATCATATATAATATACAGATGTATTTTTTTTTATTTAACTACAATAATTTTATGCATAAATTTCAACTAAGTAAAATTTCTCAGAATTTTGTGCCTTTTCATAAAGATCTCAAATTTTTTCTTATAACTCACTAAACAATAAAGAGACGAAATTTATTTGCTTAAATTTTAGTGATACAATTTTTCACCAAAAATTCACTATTGCGATGCATTTATAAGTGTAAAACACATGCCATGAGTTTTTTTCCTAAGTTTGAAGAAAATGCCGCTACACTAAAGAGAGAGATATTTATAAGATAATGCACTTTAAGTGTATGTGTAGAAATGATTATATTAAGAATTTCTCTTTCTAGAAAGTACGGAAAAAAAGGGAACTATTTTAAGCGAACAGTTGAAATTATGTTTTATAAATAAAAAATGGTGCATTGTTTTATAAAATAAATTGACTAATTATTAACGTTGCGCTCCGAATCAACAAGCGGTTTTTTATTATTGATGATGGACCTCTTAATTATGAGCTACGGCCAAGTAATGACAATGATACGGGAATTGGCATTTTATTCTCCAAACTTTCCCACTCAGCCATCATGATGATTTTGAGCTTTAACAGATTTAACTTGGATCAGCAGCTCTACTTTACGAATCTTTAGTGGCACCAAGACGCGAACCTGAGATTCGACAGAAGTAGTGCCAGTCATGATTGCAAGCATGAATACTCAGCTACCAAACTCAAATGTTTTTCGAAGAATAAGAATGTTTCTAAAAGAGCTAATCACCTCCTATTTAATGTTAAGGTATCCGACTACGTTCGGAACAGTGATTTTGCAAAAGCTTATAAATGGATAATATTTATGATATTTAGTGTCACTTAGAATAGAAAACATATATAAAATTGTCTTAAGAATAGTATTACAATAAAAATTTTTTAAAGACAATTTTTAACAAAAAGAACATAGAATGCCCCATTTTCAAAAATTCTCCCTTTTTAAAAATGCGTCTATTATAATAATATTTTGTTTACATATAGCTCCGGGACCTCTGACAGAGACTGAACTAGAATTTTAAAAATATATAACTTAGAAGTGGTTTATCTATGTTTTACTACAAAGGGTGAAAATTTTAAAAAAAAAACCCCGATAATTTTTTAAATTGGTAACTTAAAAATTTGTAAATTTTTTAAAAAACCCAATTTTCAACCTCTGGGGGTTTTTTGTTTATAAAAAATATTATTATTATAGAAGCTTTTTTAAAAAAAGGATAAGTTTTAAAAATTATTCTGTTAATTTTTCCCAAAAATTTTATTTAAAAAATTTTTTTTTGTCAGAATGTCCAAAAAATTTTAATACATCTATTCAATCAAAGGCATAAATATAAAAATTTTCCCCATTTATGTTTTTTTAAAAATCACAATAGTGGGAAACCAAAAAAACAAGAAAAAATATTATATCAAAAATTAAAGCATAAACAACATAAAGTTTTAAAGTATCCGACTACACTTGTGACAACTTTTTTAAAAAAAATGGAGATATGGGGATTTTGTGCGGTTTTTAGATTTATTTAGTACATTTTAAGAAAAATATGCAAAAATTAAGATAAAAAAGAAATTGTTATTACTAAAATGGGAAAAATTGGGTAAAAATTGACAAAAATTAAAAACGGGGCCCATTCAAACAAAAGTTTAAGAACAAATTTTAAATTTTTCAATTTTGATGAGTTGTGTATTCTTGTTGAAATGACCTTCAGGATAAGGAATTTTTTTTTTCAAAACTAGAGTACTTCATTTTAGTTTTTAAAATTTGAAATTGCTTAAAAACAGTGATTATATTCAAAAAAGGACTGTAAATTTTGTAATAAAACAGTGATTACTATATCTAAAGGGTTAAAATATTCTACTATTAAAAGCAAAACCCAAAAACAGTTATATTTTTTAAAAAATTTTTTGAGCAATCGCGCCCCCGTTTGAACATTTTAAAAAAGACCCATTTCGAGTAAAACGCTTTTTAAGGTATGACACAAAGTAGGGGGGATCTGTTTTACTAAAACCGAGTTTTTGTTCTATGTAAAATTTTTTAAATTTTTTTATAAAGCCAATAAGATCCCATAAAATTAAACTAAAATGTTTGCAAATTTTTTTGGAAAATTTAGATTTTGATATTTGGGATATCTAAAGAGTCTAAAGTTTTATAATGACAGAAGTAAAAAAAATGTTATTAACTAATAATGAACGTCGTTTTTTATTTGTTATTTTTATTACTTGTGTTAATTTTTATGTTAGGGAAATTTAGTTGCGCATTGATTCTGTAAATGGACAATTATTACCCCCCAATTTATTTTGGATAAAATAGGGGCATGATATATATATATATATATATATATATATATATATATAAATTTTTAAAAATATATATATATTGTCCTAATATATCAATAAAAAAGATTGTTATATTAAATTTATTTAATCAGAGTAATTTTTTTCACAAATATTTGGGTTGCTTTGGGAAAAAAGAAAAATTATTTTTATATAAATAAGTATGATTTTTTTGTAACTTTTGAAGCTATCAAAAATAAATTTTTTCCCAAATTTTAAAAAAAAAAATTTTTTTTATTTATTTTAACACAAGCTTGAAAAATCCATGTATATAGATACAAAACGGGGCTCTTTTAAAACGTGATTCCCAAAGGGGGTTATAAGCCCCTTTTGGGTTTATGACGCCCACAAGGGGGCGATCAGCTAAAAAATTTTGGGGCCTTGGGGGATAGCCGAAAGCCCATTGAAAAATTTTTAATAAAAAAATTTTAAATGAAAAGATCACCGAACAGTTTTTTCTAAAAATTTTGGGGGTTTAAATTTAGAACCATCATTTCAGGTTCTTGCAAAATTAAGCTAAGGGGAAAAAACGGGGGCCCTTTATTTTTTAGTTTCTCAATTTGTCACCCACAATCTGCCAGGAAAATGACGTTTTAATCTATGTTCAACATTTAAATACCCTTTATTCAGAATTTGAAATGATGTTTGAGAATGCTTTGACTATGATAATACCACAGTAGAGGCAATGATTTAATATGGTCACATTGAAATAAAAAAACAAATGCCAGATTACAAGAGAAACTGATCGGAATAGGAACTAAAAAGATTTTAAAGTAAAGTTTAGAAACGGATGTCAACAATTTTGAAAACACTAAATTCATCTCTCCCATTAAAAGCACTTGTTAGTTGCTCAGTTACTTTATGTAACATTTATTTTATGTATTAATTAAATTTTAATTTAATTAGTTAACATGTATGTCTTAAGTTTTAAACATTAAATTTCCCTTCAGTTAGAAATTTAA
>BMAV01024257.1:146033-213846 GCA_019973955.1 Trichonephila inaurata madagascariensis | reverse complement strand
TTTAATATCAGATTTTATAAATTTTAAAAAGTCATTGATTAAAAAAAATATTCAGGGTTCTGCGATCATTGGCTTCACATTTGAGGATTCTACGACCAAAAAAAAAAATTTGGGAGCCGCTGGTATAAAGAATCAAACGCCCTCTAGCGGACTCAGAGACTCAAAGTCTAATCCTGGAAATAGCAGCAGCTAGGCTGTTTAAATGTTGTCACGCACCTATTCCTTTCCGTACATTTTTCTGCTCTGTGATGTCTGTAAATAAATATTAATGCATACCTGCTAACCATGTCATCACAAATACAACAACAAATTTAATCTAATGAAAGTAATCCTAAGACATAGCTATGATAAAAATTAAGATATGAGTTTGGCATTAACAAAAATTAATATTATAGGTAAAAATAACAAAAGAATTAGTATTTCATAAAATTTTTATTAAAATGAAAAACACTCTACCTACACATTTTGGCTTCTTAAAGTAAATTATTCTTTGAGAAAAGGATAACATTTGATCCTTTACACACCTTTGATATAATTTCATTATTTTTAACTAGTTATAAAAGTAATCATAAAATAGTTTACCCCATACATATTTAAAATTTCCTCTTTTGGACCATTGCAACGCGAAATTATTTATCTTCCCCATTCAGTAGCATAATAGTTAATCATATTTTGAAAGCCTAGAATGCAAAATAATAAAAGAAAGGCTCCTTTGGTGAATCAAAGACCTTTCAAAGGAGTGCCTGGAGATATAATATTTTCATTTTATTCAGCAGTAAGATAGGTCTTTATTTTTATGATACATCTTAAGATCCTTGGTGTAATAATTACCGTACTGAAATCGTAAACAAGACAGATTATTTTTAAATATCTTTCATACATTTGAATGTTATAGCACTTAAAATATTTTTTGTTTGTTTTATCTCTCGTGGCAGTTTTTGCCCGAAATGGAATTGAAATTCTAGATATTTAATATATCATAAAAGACAAAATGAAAACATTTAATAATAAAAACTGAGGAAGTAGTGGATTCAAATTCAATGTAAATCCCGCTTTTTAAAAAAACAATCACTAAGAAAGTTTTATTGGATTTTTTATACGCGAATAAATTTTGAAAACATATCGTATAGTTTCGATAGATAAAAAAAACGTTTTGATGATATTGTAGTTTTCTTACTCTCCTTTAGTTTTTCTTGAGACAAATAAAAATGTAAGAAAAAGATTATCAATCAAAAATTATCTATCTTGATGAAGAGATTGCAAAATTTCATTCAATACTTTAAATAATGTCACTAGTTTCCATTTAACGGTTCTTAATACAGAACCAAGTATGGTGGTTAAATTTTAAAGTATTAAATTAAAATGAGTTTTATTTAAATAAGAGAATGATTTTTCATGTTTTAGAGAAATGCTTATATTTTAGAATATATATAAAATTTTTGAACTAAAAAATATTTTGTTTTCAAAGATTTTAGAGCGCATCCTTCCATTTTGTATTAATTGTTTGTCCCGTATAATACTGTTTCACACTACGTGGTATTTTTGAAATCTACAATGGTGGGAAAAGTTCCAACACCAAGAAAAAAAATTATTTTAGGGTAATGAAATTTGAACAATGCAATTGTCTAGTTAACCTGTTTAATTGATTAAATTTTCAAGATCATGGGTGAATTTAAGATCAATAAAATTCATTTCTAAGGTGAAATGCTGTTACATGAAAAGCCTGTGTAATCTCCAGAATTTTGTATGCAAGCCTGCAAGCGCGCATGCATTGTATCATACAGGTGCCGAATACCACTTTGCGGTATGGAGTTCCATGCTTGTTGAACTTGTTGTGTCAATACTGGGAAGGTCAGTGCTGGGTGTGTATGATGCTGCAGTTGTCGTCTAATGATATCCTCTACGTGCTCAATTGGAGACAGATCTAGGGATCTCGCAGGCAAAGGTAACATGTCAACACTCTGTACAGCAAGTTGCGTTGTGAGGGTGAGCGTTATTCTATAGGAAACTCCCCTTTGAATGCTGTTCATGAATAGCAGTATTATCGGTTGAATGACTAGATTGTGGCGTACAAATTTGTAGTCTATAAAATTGGGATAACCACCCAAATTTCTATGACAGCCGGAGCTGTCATTGAAAATTTCTCCCCAGATCATGACTCCAGGTGTAGGTTCTGTGTGTCTAGGCCGCCGACATTTTGGTTGCAGGAGTTCCCCTGGACTCCTTCTGAATATCACTCTGCCATCACTGTCACCAAGGCAAAACCTGCTTTCCTCAGAAAACACAACAGATCTCCACTCCATCTTTCCATGAGCTCTGGCTTTACTCCACTGCTGTCACAAACTGCAATGGCTTGGAGTCTACAGAGCCCCTTGCTCAGAGCTGTCCATGAAGTAACAGATTTCTAACAGTTCGTTGTGTTATTAATTGCAGCTCAAATTTCTGCCGCAGACGCAGTACCATCTTGAGTCAATACCATTTCTTGACCACTGCTTCCAACAATCATGCACAGTGGATGTATTCCGACCAAGTCTTTCTGCAATATCGGTAAAAGAAAAACCACCTTCTCGTAGCCCTCTTACATAACCTCCTTCAAACTCGGTGAGTTGCTGATAACGGCTTCTGAGTCTTCTTAAAGGCGTTCTTGGTTAACATCAATACATCAAATTTTAAAGACAAACAACGCGTTCATGAACCCATTACAGCACCCATTTAAAGCAACCCTTATTTGCAAGTTCTGAGTAGCGCTACTAGCGCCACACATTCATGAATCGCTAAATTCGAACCGATGTCATATTTTAGACCTAATATCATCATTAATAAAATACATTTTAAAACATGTATTGATGTGATAACCAGTCATGGGTATGTCGGTGGGCAGGAATCTTAATCTGCCATTCCCATTCTTTACAGGTAATTCTGCTGAAGATCGTGGCTTGCCTTGTCACGAGTTCGAGCCCAGTACCACTAAAGACCCGCCGCGTAGCGCAGCGATGCACGTTAAATCTGTCGAGAACTGAAACATCCTCCCGTTGGTGTGGTGTGGTAGTTAGGAGAAGGGGTGCCAGCTCAGGTGTCATCCACGTCACTTGACCATGGTTCAAAATTACGTGGTCCGTCGCCAAAAGCCCTCGTGTAGCTGAACAGTGCGACGTTAATATTCAATCAATCAAAATTCTGCTGAAAGTAATGATTAGCAGCAAGTCGAAAACAAACCACACAGACTTCTTAAGACAAAAAAGCAGAAATTCTAGTTGACGTCTTCAGCAAAGATCACTGATTCTTTCCCCGATGCCTTCTCTATATACGGGCTGGAACATTTTGATTTTATGGTACAGGATATCTAATGCTTTTTACTTCACGAAGGCAAAGGAGGGATCTGGTACTGTTATTTGGAATCCATTATTGCCCAATATATTTGCCCTCTCATTTCTAAATATCCCACACAATGACTTAGGATTCACTGCAAACCAATGTAGTTTCTCATATATTCAGCAATTTATTTTCTGTGGCTGCAGGAAATCTCACATTCACAGTGGTTGGTTCGTAGTTGTTAAAATCGTAATTGGCAGCTTGGAATCAACAAAAAAGACGATATTTTCCTTTTCACGCCAAAAGGAAAATCTGCATTATATAAGACAAATATGCTTCTTCGATCAAACCCCGAAAATGCTCGAGCCACACTTGTATTTTTCTTCGAGGCATACCGAAGCTTCTCATGCAAAACAACCGCAAGAAAAAGCAATTCCAATACTTCCAAATGTCATGCTGCTCTCCTTACAACTCTACACAGCGCTCGGTTGTGATGCCACAGGCGTCCAGAATGTTATGTCTGCTCAAAATGCTAATCATTTGTATATCGCATCATGGAATTCGTTCGGTAAAAATTTCATGGCGTCTAGATCCTTCTTTTTTAGTGTTCACTTTAAGTAATCAGAAATGTATTCTTTCAAATTCTTTCATGTGTTATTTTTTATGTGTGGGGTAAGTATCTTGTGTTCTCTATTTAGTATCTAATAAATGTTTTTTGCTAAATCCAATGAAATTGTTCCCAAAATGATCAATTGCGCATCTGCCAAAATTTCTCAATTATATAAAAAAATGATTATAAATAGCTTTTAATTTTTATATTCAAATAAATTTTAATCGTTTTAATTTAACGTATGAGGTTTCATATTCAAATATGTCAGTATATGTTGAACCAAGGATCCTGTGATAAGGATTAAATTTAAGTCGGGACCAAGAAAGCACTTTAAATTGTGGTTTCGTCAATGTTCATTAATTTTGAAGTTTCCTAATCTTAAAGAAATATTAGTTTTCAATATTTATTTTTTATTATCTGATAAATAAAAACCATTAAATTTCAAATGTGTATTTTTAAACTCAGTTTGAGTAATACAATAATTTAATTTTTTTTATCAATGGTTTGAGTTTTACTTATTAGACACAAAATACGTAGAACGATCCAAAAATTCGGAGACTGCGGCCGTTGCTGACGTCGAAAGTAAGTACCTAAATTTAAACCATTTGAAATGAGATTTCTCAACTCACCTCTACCTGGCCAGGCTGGTTTATTTCATGTCATATGACCGAACTGCATGCGCAACTGTTATCTTCCGAAGATAGTTAGCTTTGTTCTGCGATGTAAGAAAAACGGTTTTTCTTGAACGGTGTTGAACATTAAATTCTGTCAACGCTTAGGTAAAACACCAATGAAGGCTTTGGAAATGCTAAGTAAGGTGTATGATGAATCTACCATTGCGAGATCCAAGGTTAACGAAGGTCATCGGCGTTTTAAAAATGGCCGATAATCCATCGAAGACGATGAACACGTTGAACGATCGATTTCACGGAGCGAGTGAAATTTTGCATTGGTGTCTGAATGTGTTCGAAAAGATAGTCCTCGAACACTTGAACAAATCGCTGAAGATGCACACTTCTCGAAGACGTCGTTTGAGAGAATCCATTCGTCGTAAATGGCCTCAATTCTGGTAGAGTGACATCTGGTATCTTACGCATGACAACGCACCAGCACATCGATCCCAATTGGTAAAAGAGTTCCTCGTCAAAACTCGCACTAACGTGCTTTCATATATCTCCCCTATTCACCAGACTTAACCCCTTGTGACTTTTACATGTTCCCATCAATAAAAAACATTTACAGGAATGCCGTTCTATGTCATCAGATGAGGTGAAAGGAGCATTGCTGAAGGCCTTATGAGAAATTACGAAAAATAGCTTCCTGCTGTACTTCTAGAAATTATACGAACTGTGGCAGAAGAGTATCGTCGCCCAAGGGGACTACTTAGAAGGTGGATGTGCTTTGATGCTGTGAACTATTCAGGGTAATTTTTTCTATACCTTGTCCTCAAACTTTCGGATCATACTACGAATAAGTAAGTGTAATTTTTCTTACATCAGTGTTTCTCCAACTGTAGGGCGCCCCCCTAGAGGGCGAGATGACCCTACAAAGGAGGTCTCGAGCTTATCAGAAATTGGAAAATAAAAGATTTTTTTTAAAAAAAAAAATATTAATTTACTGAAAGCAAGAAAAAGAAAGTGCGTTCTGACATAATAAAAAAATAAAATACACATTTACATTGATATCATACACTTATAAATGTATCAGCACTGCACAATGAATTTCATAATTAATTTAACGGTACAAAGTTAAGAACAAGATATATAATTACCAGTGAACCTCTATGGGCATGTCATAATATTATATACAAAATTGAACACTTATCTTGATAATTTGTATCGTTTATAATTAGAGTAGCATTGTAGCTTTATGTCAAAGTATATTATTATTGAATTAAATACATTGTTATTAACGTAAAATCCGGCGTATAACGCGCACTTTTAACACAAAAAATGAGTTCGAAATTTACAGGTGCGTGTTATACGCCGGGTATAAGAAATTGATAGTTCCAAAAATAAAATAAAGGAGTTGAGCATAAGAAAATTAGACTTCTACGTAGATCGAAACACTGTTTATTTGAAAGAAACGACATACTTAAGGAAATTAAAGGATTCTGATTCTAAAAAAGCATACTATTTTTTCAAAATCATTGACTAATACCTCGAATAAATGGCTTAAAAACATACCAGTAATGTACACGCACATTTCTCGTTCTTTCGTAAAAGGGGGGGGGGTACGCGTTTTTCGGTGAATAAACCCAAAAAAATAAAAAAATGCAGCTTGAAAGTATGGGTGCGCATTATACGCTGGTGCACGCTATACGCCGGATTTTTCGGTATAAGGAGGGGGAGAGTTTGAGAAGCACTGTCTTACATATAACAAATTTAACACAACTAGAAAAA
The DNA here is from genome assembly GCA_019973955.1 of Trichonephila inaurata madagascariensis. Taxonomy (NCBI): domain Eukaryota; kingdom Metazoa; phylum Arthropoda; class Arachnida; order Araneae; family Nephilidae; genus Trichonephila; species Trichonephila inaurata. Next base: position 207,522 of record BMAV01024257.1, on the reverse strand, counting down.
TAATGCATTGGTAATTTAAACTAGAAGGTTATTTATAGAAATATTTTTAATAATTAAAAAAGAATTCTATAATTAATTACTGAGTGGGTAAATATAGTAATAAAATAAGACTAGTACAGTAATAAAAGATTATACATATTAAGAAGAGAAATAACTCGGAATATGATAAAGAAAAAAATTCTTCTAGTATTTTTAACTTTAAAAAAAAATTGTGAATACTGTAAAATTAATCGTATTCATTTATATTGATTTAACGTTTGTTCTACCTTAATTTCCATTGCAGCCTTTTAGCTGAGCTCATCCGAGTCCTGTTTTACATGAAGAAAACAATGTCTTCACTTTAATTTAATTTTCAGACATGGGGAAAATGACTATTCACACTAATTGGAAGTAATGTAAATTCGTCCCATTATTATGCATGATAACCTTCTGTGGAATCAGTCCTAGTGAGCAATTAGAACACAATAAAATTTTTACATTTTTAAAGAACTAAAAATATTTGAATTATAAAGAATGTNCCACTTGAAGTCGTTAACTTTTTCGCTTGCTGCTTTAATACTGCGTACATTTTTATGGCTTAGTGTTGTGATGAAGCCAAAAGTAATAAAAGTTAGCTTTTGTTTTATTTTGAGAGTTTAAAAGTAGAAACTGATAAGAGAGAGAGAGAGTCACAAAAAACGTACTAAAATTGAATTTCAGTTTCAAGAGAAATGTAACCATTTAAGTCCGTTTAGTACAAACATAACTAACAAAAATGTATTTTGCTTATAAAATTTTATAAAACTGTAAAATATTTTTTTAATTATAACAGTTGATAAGTTTTTTAAAAAATTAATGATTTTTCAAAGTTCAGTGCAATCTTTTTTGTTAAATTTTGAATTTACAGGATTTCAAGACATTTTTCATTGAAAATTAATATAAAAATATTTATAACTTCAACTATGCATTGAAAATAGATCCCTGTTTTGTGCTTTAAATTTTATATAATTTCCTATGAAAATAACACGCATTTTCATACGTTACACAGTTAGAATCTCATATTATTTTAAACAGGTGCAAATATTATCAATAACATTGTATTAAACAACTAACAATGATATCAATTATGTGTAGTTACGCGGAAAAAATGTTAAATGTTTCCTTACATTCAAAATCATTTAATTCACATACTTACCATTTTTTTTTAATTGAGAATCAATTCAAGAGATTTTATATATGTAATAATAATTTCAAAATTGAAATTTCATAAATCTTAGCAACGTTAAAAATAGATGAAGTCATAAAATTCACTTTTTTTAGTTGAATATTTTTAGGTGATTCAGTTTTTTTTTTTTTTTGTTTTTTTTTTTCTATCCATACTATTTGCTCCTGAAGTAAAAATTACTTTTTAAAAACAATTCTTTAAATAAAAAATTCGAGCACGCATTAAAAAGTTGAAAAGCTTTTAATGCGTGCGATATTTTACATAATAATTATTATTCAACAATAGCTAGGAAAAAAGTGCTCCGTTAAAAGGAGTGACTTTAAATCCCCATCTGTAAAATTAATTGAATCCAAAAATTCACTTTTACATTTTAATTGTTGCATTTCCTTCAATCAATGCCACGTTCATTTCAGGATATTGCTTACACCTATATGCAAAGCTTAACAGTAAGTTATCTACTTTATTATATAATGGCTTTCAGGAATGCAGTAGACAATACAGATTGATTTTCTAAATTTATTTACTTCCTAAGGTAGAAAAGTTGCCAATGACTATTGCATAATAATGTAGGCTTAATTTAGAGAACATTTATTTAGACCTAGGATAAAATATCCTGTTTGAGAATTCGTTAACAATTCTTTAAATTACTCTGCTTACTTTTAGGTAATACTTATATTTACAAAACTTCCCAATGAAGTTAATTAAAAGAGCTGCTAAGGATTTACTTGTACTTATACACACTTTCACAGAGCTTTGTAACTATAATAATAATTTGAATAAAATTAGACCCCACAAGTAAAACAAAAAAGTACTTTAGATAGACTTTACTTTGTCGAGTTCGCCTCCACATTCCTGAGATCTCAATCATTTAAAGAATTTGTGGGATGGAATTGAAAAAACCGCCCGACATATAATTTCCTATCATCCAGTGTCATAATATTGAAAGTGCTCTACCTCAGCGGTCGCCAAAGTGATGGTCCGTGAGAAAATTTCGCTGGTCCCCCCAAAAATGTGGAATATACTTACTCCTCTAAGTTATGTTTTAAGATACACTGAAACATAATTCAATTCATAGCAATATTTGAAAAGAACACACACGTGAAAAGAAGGTATATTCATCGCACTAGGAATGTACAATGCTAAAAATTTTATATAATTAAATCCCTTTTTTAATTGTTTTGTTTTTACAATTTTTGTTTATTTTATTATGGTTTGTTAATAAAGCTTTCATAATTTGGTTACAATAAATAGTTTCCTTTTATTAACTAGGTTCATTTTAAGTGTTCTTAAATCACAATTTTTTTTATAAATATGTTTAACCCTTAAAAAATCCTAGTAGTGGTCTACAGGATTTAAATTATTCATTTAATGGAACGTGAGATCAAACAGTTTCGTGACCGTTGCTCTACCTCACAAACAGGGTCTCAGTTTTCACATACGGCCTGTTCAACATTCCGTAGAGTCCATCCCAAGAAGAATTAAGGCCTGATCAAACGCAAACGGCAAACCAACGCGATATTGACTGGAATATTGAGAAATATTCTTTTATATTTAAGTCAAAGTACAAACTGTTTACAGAAAGTATTCATGTGGACTGCTGATTTTTAGTAATTCTTGGTTGTTTACACTTCTAAGCAATTATTTTTACCTTCGTCGGCTACTAATTCTCATGATTAATATTTTAGGTTAATAGCTTGATTTTCTCTTTGTTCATCTCATTTTGTTCTCCTAAAAGCGTGCATTTTTTTTTTAAAAAAAAATTGCAACTATTTGATTTTTTTATTAAATTATTGTATTTATAAGAAAGCTTTCTGCTATTAATATACCTTGAAAGTTTTTTTTTACTTTTTAATTTTTTTTATTTTTATTTTCAATAAGGCTATGGATTGGTATTTTTGTCATTGCAGAAATATTCTCCGGGAGTTGGTATCCCTTTTTAGTACTGCACCAAAAAGGTATATGCCAATTAACACAATGTAGTATCAAGGCCCTGTTTCCTACCCAGAGTGAGGCACCTGAGCCCTGACGATACGAAATTGTACTAGGAATTTAATTTTGCCGAGAGCACCCCACACAAACAAATAGTCAATCAAGGGATCTTTAACATGTCGCATAATCATACGACATGAAAGCTGTCAATTTTTTGCATCATGAAAATCCACCGACATGGGTGGGGGCCGAATCCTCAATCATGGGCTTACAAGACCAGTGCCTAACCAACGACACTACACAACCACCTATATCTTAAAGGAAAAAGTTGCTTTTTTTCAAAATTGGCTACAAGATTACATGAAAAAAATTCAATTGATTTATTAATTACGAATGACAAACTATATTTGAATTGCGATTAATTACCTGGTTTCTAGTACACTAGTATGAACTCTTTTCGTTTCCCAATAAATGGGAAACGAAGGGAGCTCGTACTAGTGTCTGAGGATAAGGAATGAAACGACAAATTGTAAAACTCAACAAATTTTATTTAGTTTAATACCTTAATATCTTAACCTTCTTCAGTCATCATTAAATTTAGTAGTTTTTCTAATTTCAACAATCTATACGCAAAATTCCAAAGGAAACTGGCTCCTTTTTTGCTCCGACTCTTTAAACTCCGTTTTAGTGCCACAGTGGGGTATTTAGCACTAAAAGTTGGTCAAAACTCATTTATAAGGATAGAAACATGAAATTCGGAAATTATCTTTCTTATGAATGTACATGCGCAATAAGGACAATTTTTTGAAAGGGGAGGGGGAAGGGGGAAAGTCAACGGAAAAATAGGAGTACTCACACGGATGAAGTCGTGGGTGGCTTCCAATAATATTTTCTCTTGCTAAATAAAAGCTAAAAATTGACAGAAAACGATAACTTTTTTTGAAAATTATACATGCATATATATTATTTTCAAAAAAAAATATACTCAGACTCATCATGTGCGATATTTTATTTTTCCCTTTCTTAATTTCTGTAGAAAAGGATTTCGTTAATTTTTTTGGAAATGAACGAATACTTGTCAAACTAGGGTATGTGTTTAAGAGAAATCTGTTAATAACACCTTTATTACATGTTTCTAGAGAAAATTTTCTAGCAAACCTTTGTCTGTAACTAGGACAAAGCTTATTTCTGGCTTCAACAACTTCTTCCGAGAGTCGTCCGATTGGCAACAAAGCATGCAAAATAATCTTGATCCCATGCACTAAAATTTTGAGCATTGTTGGTGTCATCAGAGGTTATTATTTGTATAAATTTATATATAATTAAGTTATTTCTAAAGAATATATTTTTCGAATTTATTGACATCAATCTCGTCTCCGCTTGTATTATTTTAATACAGTTTTTAACTTCTAAATTATAGTTTAGTCAACTCCTGTAATTTTACTTGTCAATTTTGAGTTTTCGAAAAATGGCTTAGCCGAATTATCGTCGTTGGTACTCCCGAAATCGGCTTTTGAAAAATCTATTAAAAGGCCTATTTTCTCTCCGAATTGCTGTTGAGTTTTCTTTTTGCTATCAGATACAATCTTTTTACTTTCTTCAGATATTATTAACTACTTTTCAACTTGAATTTTGTATGTTAAATGTAGGATCGACTCAATAACCGTATTTTTGTGTGCAGGACGGACATTCCCAATGAGAGGTGATTCTAAGATCCCATGTGTTTCCTTTTTGCTCCTTCGCGTCATTAAAGTCGCCTCATACAAGTAGCAACACATTTGTAGATGTGTTAGATCTGAATATACGTACCTTACTCTCTATAATGGTGAATAATAATTTTAACATCCTTTTATAACATTTTAACATCCTTTTATAAGCTTCACTTGTATGTAACGGAATCTGAACTCAATTTTTACCCACTTTAAAAGATCAGATTAATTAGAAACTTCGCTCAATTGTCCTGGACCGATGGCAACACAATAATTTAATAATTTTGTTCCATTGTTCTGATCACGATCATCAGAATTAACGATTTCCCATTTTCAGATCCCATCTCGCATCTAGCCACTTTTTCCAGATCCCCTTTTTAGATTTGATGACTAAACGCTTAAGTCACAACTTAGTTCAATTAACTATAAAAGGGTGTTTTTCAGTTTTTTAAAACTGTAATTTATTGTAAGATAAGTTCTCTGTAGGTATTTTATTTGTTCTTCTATATATTTAATTCCAACCTTGGTTACATCCTTTTTGATTCATGAATAAATCTATTCTACTGGGCCGACAATATATAAGTAACGCGATGTCCCTGGATTTTTCATTGACAATATATCCTCTTTAGTTATTTACCTAAGCAGAACGAACGAGCTGTGAAAAATATTCACATCAGAGTCAGTTATATTTTCAAACTTCTATTTGTACTAATTTTTCTAGAAATCGTCACAGCCTTATTTACTAATCATTTCTAAATTAGATTGCTCTCCTACCTGATAAACATCCTCTAATGATGGACGAGAACAAGTATAGTCCAGAATTGCATCAGCACATGTGGATGTTGCACGAAGAACTTCAGGTTTCGCATAACATTTTCTTGTAGCATAAAGTAACACGGAAAAAGCCGTTCGTCCACTTTTCTCACAATATTGTATTATCGTCTTGTAAAAAATCCTCCTCTACAACCATATAGCTTCTGTAGACGAAAGCTGCGTATGTGTCGTGCTTCAGCAAGAGATATCCAAAATTTATTCAACCTTGTAGATGATTTCGTTATTTCCTTTAAAATATTAGAAGCTTCTACATAACCAGGGGTTCTTAAAGTCGAATGAGTTGCAAAAGCCAATCACTCTAAATCTATTTGTGCAAATCTTTTATTTTTCTCCTTTCGGAACGGTTACTAGATTCCAAGAAAGATTTTAGTGGTCGACTATCAGTTCACGATAAAGGTGATGTCCCCTCTGCCAAAGCGAAAGTACCTAATAAAACAATGGTTCTTTTATTCTTCCTTTCAAAAGACGGTTCTTTTCTTGTAAATAAACTTCCCTTTACTCTTAAAATTAAATTTCAAATAGGACAGTTCATGCTTCAAGATATATATGACCTTCATATTTGGAGATCTCACATAAATAGTGGTCCTCTAAATATTATAATTTCTTATCTATTTGCTCGAATGGACATTAAAACATGATAATGAACAAAGCATTTTTGGCAAACCACATCCCTCGAGGAAGTTTCTAAAGCAAAGTAAAAACACTATGCAGGAAGAAATCCAAAACTGTAAATTTGTTACTTATAAAAAACAACTGAAAATAAAACGCCCAATTTCCACCACTTTTTTCTTTTGATATAACATTCTGTTTAATAATTTTATTTTTAATTCTTCACTCGGATGAGGTCGGAAACATAATAAATATACTAATTTGTGGAATTTTTTCATTGTAAAATTGAAATAATTTACCGTTACGTATCACAGGTCAAAAAGACTAAAAATTATTCATAAACATATTGCAAAAAGTTAATAATTATGTGCATATCTCCATTATTAAGATCCATTTTGAGATTGTTTAGTGGAACACTATTTTGATATCTTAAAAATGTTTTGAAGTAACGTGCTGTTTCAAAATGCAAATAATTTTATTGTAAAACGTAAGCAAAGAAGAGATTCCATCTGATGCTGTCCAGCTCAGGTGTCGTCCACGTCACTTGACCATGGTTCAAAATTACGTGGTCCGTCGCCAAAAGCCCTCAAGTAGCTAAACAGTGCGACGTTAATAATCAATCAATCAATCAACCAACTGATGCTGTGATTTTCCTGCGTAACTTAACTTCCTAAAATAGTTGCCGTTTGATGCACCAAGTATTGTGCTATACTCTAAGCTTATTATAATAGATCAATCTTGAATTTAAGAAAATAGGGTTTGGGCCAGCTTTTTGGTACCAATAACCCAATGTACGCCGCTTGGTCTTTCACCACAGGCACCTCAAACCCGTACTTTTATTGCGCAAAGTCTGTTGCTGCCCCCCCCCCCTCCCCTCCGAATAAAAGAACAGCCTATTACATTAAAACACAGTTCCAGCTCTACCAGCTAGGATAATGATAATTAGAATACGTTCCTGTCAAAGTTGCTGTAACTTCATAGTACTTAATACTATTCTCACTCGCACTTTAATCTCTATTACATTATCGCCTCAACAAAAATAGCAATTTCCGGCTATTCCCGAAACTGCTAATAATCCACGGATGGGAATTTAATATTATATTAGTTCTACATAATATTTTAATAAAAAGCAAGCTATTTCAAAGCTGCATTTCTAAGACATTCCTTGAAATAATTTCAGAACTGTACGATATAAGTCCTTTGAAGAATTTCTTTTTGATAATTTATTTCCAAGTTGAAGTACAAAAATAATTTCTATCTTGATTTGTCAAGGAATCCATTTAACTTCTATTAAAATTGATCTTTTTTTCTTGTCAAGGATACTTAAAACAAACCGAAAGCAAATTTATCAATAAATCCATTGCGTGGAATAGTGGAAACTGTTGAAATTGATATTGAATTGAATATCAAAACTCTCATGTAGAGAATGGTGCGAAAATTAGGAGAATGAGGTCATCTTCTTATCTACATTATTTGATCATGGCTTAGAATTTCGATGCACTATTAGCCTTAATATAACTTTAACTTGATAATAACGAAATCAAATGAGAATTCTTTGTAATTTCTTTGAAGAATGTTATTAGAAAGCATCAATTTATCTGTATCGATACATTTAGTTTAATTGTTTATAATGCATATTTAATGTTAAGAGGCATGTATTCATCATATGATTATACGGTGATCCTACAATAGTCTTTGTTACCAGTATTTAATTCGTCCTTTTCAAATAAACAATTTTTTGAAGTATTTTTATTACCTTTTTCTAATTTTCACTACCCGACATGAATCCATAATATTTCATGCAAGTAAACGATAGCTCAAAGAACGGAAGTTAAAGGAGGTTTCACTTGTATATTTCTTGGAACCGTCTTAGCTTAGGGAAAATTTCGTAAGGTTATTTTGAGAAGTTCGATTTTATTTTTATTGTTTCATTTTGTATAATTTTGGTTTAATCGATTCTATGTCTTTTAACTAATAAAAGCTAATTTTCTAAATTTGGTTTCTGCAAATTTCGTTAAAAATAAAATGAACTGCTGTACTTTGTTTTATACTCTTGTAATATTCGTTAACAGATATATTCAAGATAGATGGGAGATTAACCAACAAATTTCGTTTATGATCTTGAACAAGTTAGATATTTTTACATCTTGTTCTAGAAACTGACGTTAATTTAATTTGAGATATAGTAAATATGAATTTAGATTTATATTCATAAGTATTTAAATCTATTTAGTCAGAATTTTAGCTTATTCCTTTATTTATGTTTAGTTAATTGTTTTCTCTTATAAGTACTTAATTACGTTATACCTTTCAAGATAAGTGTTTGTGATTCAGATTGTTTAAATAAAATATTTATTCAGTTCTTAGTCTGTCTCGTTAAGTTAAGTATTTTAAACCCTGACTAGTTAATTGCTAATTCAAGAACGTAAAAGTTTCAACAAATCATTTTAAACATTCATGAATGATGATAATGGATATCTGTTTCTGTTACCGCTAATTAAAAATAGTTGATTGGATTTTAAACACACTACAGAAATTTGTAGTTCTTACAGTTAAATAAATAAATCATGTTATTTTATAAGTTAAAATACTATGCAACAATTTATTATTACTGAAATATGTGTACATATTCAATGTGCATTTGCAAGCTTTGCTTAGTAACAAAAAACATCAAGATGCATGACAGCCGCAATACATGTCAATTGAACTAAATCCTATTAATTTGATGAGGAATAATATAGAATTAATATTAACATGAATCAAAGTGATAAAAATTTCTAAAACGAGTGAGTTAGACACAGCTACAAAAAATTATCAGAGATACTTTTGCAACGAATTTAGTTCAGGGTTACTGAAGAAAAGTAAACTTTAAAGTAGAAAGGATAAGAAAAACCTAAATACAGAAAACTAGAAGTCATATATATATATATATATATATATATATATATATAAACTTTTATTAGTCAAAAACTATTTAAAGCAGTAACCTCCAGAACCAATTTAGCTTCGGAATAAACTGAAAAAGGAATCACATCATTAACTAAAGCAAAAAACGAAGCCTGACTTTTCTTAACCAAACTGAAAAAGTAACAACAATAATAGCATAAATTAAAGTTAAAAACTATTTGAAAGAAAGAAATCAAATAAACTTAGCTTGGGATAACTGAAAAAGATAATATAGGCTTAATTCAGAAACATAAATTCAAAAAGATACTCCAAAACCGAAATGTAACGGTTGAAAAAGAATACTTTTTACCATAACTCATTCAGAAAAGAATTTATAATTAAGCAGATAAATGAACAAGTACATTAATAAATATGTATAATTATAATGAAAGTGTAGGATAATTTTTAAAAAAAACTGCAGATATACCAATTTAATGCATTCAGAGATAGACGTGATGGCATACATATCATATCTCTAGATTAAAAGAATTACTTCAAAATTGAATTTTAAAAACTGTAAAGAAAATTTTTAAGACCTCGAGAGCAAATCATCATTATTTATAGTTTCAGCGTACCAATTTTCAAGCTTTTATGTCTGTCCGTTTTTGTGGTACGTTGCACACACGCATATACTTTTAATTTTTTTAGTATGGATAATAAATAGAGCTTTTTTTTCAAGATATAATGGAATTTTCAGGAAAAAACTCTTTTATGCCGTAACATTAAAATGCTTATTTTTAATTTAATGATTGCAGATATCTCACAAACATAACAGTTCTCGTCAGACTTAAGATATTTATTTTTTCTAACTTCTTATTGTTAATATTGAATGAATGAAAGTCAGTTCTAATAAGAGAATAAAGTAATCAAGTACATGTAAAAAATATGCATAATTCACTTTACTTTTAATAAATACTTTTAATAATTTTCTTTTTTATATGAAAAAAAAATCCTTCTTTTATTTCTTATGAAGTTAAAATATCTTACTTAGTGTACATTTTTAAGACACCAAAACAATTCCACCCATATATGAGACTATACATTCAACTTTCTGATAAAAGAATTATTTTTGAATTATTTGATAATTTCAGTTTTTTACAGCTATGACTCTACCTGTTTTCAATCAAGTTCAAGCTTTACTTGCTATTAATGCTTATTTTTTAATCATTATATTACTTATTAATTATATAATGATTAAAAACTAATTAAGAGTTTAGAAAAGTTAATCATCGTCAGAACAAACAAATAAATTTTCAAATCTAAATTAATTTTATTATGTCTGTAGCTAATAATTACACATGAATAAAACAGTTTAATTTAAATAACAATTACTAATTCACTATTAACTCGAATAAAACTCATACCTTTTTTTAAGGATATGCGAAATACCAATATTTATTTTTTCTACTTACAATTAAACTCATGAAGGAAACCAAAACTTATAAAAAGATAATAAAGCTTGATGCAAAAGAAGCTGTAAATAGTTCATTTTAGGTGACACAACCATCTAAAAATTTTATCAGTAAAAAAACTAATGTAGCTAGAAGTAGCTGACTTTGGTTATATTATGAAAATCTTAGTTCCAATTATTCACGCCTTAATGTAACTGCAAAATAAATAAATAAATAAAATAAATCGCCACATTTTTTTTCTACTTAAGTTTTTTACCGCGAACTATCTTTTGGAAATTTTCTGAAGAAAAATTATTGCCTTTCTTTTTACTTCGTTCTTAATTGAAAATTGCATAGTCCTTTCTGTAAATGTATATATACGAATATAATCTAGATTGTATTCCAAATATTTATAATAAAAGGAAATTTTGTGGAATTTGTTTTTGAAATTATCTTTTTTAATGTTATTTCTTTGAGATGTTAATGTTTACTCATACATTATTACTGGGCACTTATAAAAACTATGTATTGATTCCGGCAGAATAATTTTTACTTCAGCAAAAAAAATAGTTATTAAATACAATATTACTTCAGCCGTTTTCTTTGAAAGTGGTGTAAGTCTATTTGTGACAAAAAGTTATTTAATTATAACAATGAATGCAATCTGCCATGAGCTTTTTATCTGTGAACAATGTCCCAAAAAATTATTCAAAATTTTCATCATTTTGTCAATATAAGTTTACGTAGTTAATGAAATTACAAGTATAATTACTCTGAAAGTGTGGTAAATATCTCCATATAACACAAAATGGATTTACACCACTTTCAAAGAAAACGGTTCATTTATTGATGTAACAATTATTTTTCCTCCCACATATTACAGTGACAAAAATCATTCTAATATTATTTTTATCGGCATATTTTTTCCAATTGCACTTATTTGATTTTAATTTCAATACACATCGCACTCTGCAACTACACAAGGGGCAATGCAAAGAAGACTGATTTTGTTACTCAGAATCTACGTGACGTGGATGGCACCTGAGCTGGCACCCCACTCTCCAAATTTCTTCATTATGCCAACGAGAGGACTTTTGAGTCTCAACAGATTCAACTTGCTTCAACCTTTCTACACAACGGGTCTTCAGCAACACCAGGAGTTTACCTCTTTTAACCTACCTGGCGACCTACGCACTTTTCAAATTGTTAACTCCCCTCCCCTATTTCCAGAGTGCCTCCTCCTTTTGTTTTTACCTTGCCAGTTTTGGTTCCAGAGAGATTTTCTCTTAACTCTTTTACTCTTTTACTCTTTTTCCTTTGTTTTTGCTCTTTGGACACAGTCATTCCATTATTCACCAACTATGAACCTGCCGTACCCCGGACAGGCAACCGGCAGCATTAGGAAGTTAGTGGCATGGTTTGGCGACTCTTGCTCATTTCTTATCTTACCCTTACGGCATCACGGACCACCCCAGCTTTTGTGAATTAGTACAGTAAATTTATGAAATCGCTTGCAATTATAGTATAGAGTATACTTTATTGTATGAACTGCTATTAACCCATCAATTATAATCGTTTATCGATTTACTATCTATTACTTTTAGACATTCTTATTATTTGTTGAGTCACTGTCTTTGTACTTACACAATAAAAGTTTTGCTCAAGTTTTGATCATTACAAAATTGTTGATGACATCATTGTAATCAATCTACAATGTAATATCATTTTGAGTGCATAGCAACATCAAACTGTTGAGCTTTTCATTTTCCATAGTAGATATTTTCCATAGTTCCACGCACATACACACACAAACACAACGCATACATGGTTCCCTAGGCAGTGGTTTGGTCACTGCAATTTAAATTTTTTTTTTTTTTTGCCATCAAATTTTTTTTTTTTTTTTTTGTGCCCCCAAATTTTTTGCTTCTACGGCACATGCCTAGTGTGCCTAAGCAGAAAAGTGACCCTGAAGTCATGACTTGACAACGTTGGTCATTTGTTTGCGATCATGACCACTCACTCACCTACTGCAGCTAATTTTCTCTTGCATATCACGTCAATATGTTTTATGTCGTTTATTTTAGATGTCTTGCAGATCGAGACGAAATATATTCGTAGTATTTTTGACGCAATACTATTATTGACAGAAAAGTCCAGATATAAGGTTAGCATTAAAAAAAATCACACATATCACACATTTATAAATGACTCATAAAATAAAATGGTGCAAGTATTCTAAAAAAAATTATTGAATTTTAGAATTTCTGATTCTTATCATACTATTTTTTATTAACTGTTGCTTCAAAAACTGCATGCTTAAGATATTAATAATTTTCTTTAGATTCTCTTCTATGTGTTTTGCTCTTTTACGCGTACAACTTATTTTTAATTGAATTCTTATTTTATATTTACTTTCTTCGTTCGTTGCTGTTTAAAAGTGAATTTCTAAGCACAAAATGTTGTGTAATTTACTACTGATTGTCTGTCTATGTTTTTCTTACAATTCATAAAATACAAATATTATTTAAACATTTATCAATCTTTTTTCTCTTTTATTTCATTTAAATAACAATATTTATTGCATGATGCAAAACAAATATATGTCAGAGCGTAGTTGTACGCTACTTTTACTACAAACCTTTCATATTGAACTAACACATGCATAGAACAAAATATTGTGATTGGTTAAAATTCTATTTAATTTCACATTTTATCTCATCAACTATATAGTTATAAAACATTTTTAAGTTCGATTTTCTTCAAAATTGATATAAAATTTTTTTTAATTCTATTTTAGGACTTCAATAAACGTGCTGAGATTGATTAAAAAAATTAATGTCAATTCCTATTTTGTTACAAAAACGTACTGGCTTCATCTGTTGCAGCTAGTTGTAACTACGCGAACGCAGAATAAATTTCAAATTAAAAATTAAAATTTAATTAATGAATTAATATTTGAAAAAACTGTATTTACGTCAAGTGTCATCCACTAAATATTTTAAAAAATTTATTTGAACTTGAATGGATGAATAGAAAGTATTTTATCAACGATTGAAAATTTAAGCAACTTTTATATATACTAGCTGCATGGCCCAGCATTGCGCGGGCTTTCTCTACTTTTATAAATTTTCCCTTTCCTTCACAAAATCAGCACTTCTAATATTCTTTTTCAAAACCACTTTTCCTCTCCTCAGCTTAGCACTGCGTTGCTTGGGCTTTTACTGAGTGTATTATACTTAAAATTCCCTATTTCGAAATTTTTTCGATTCTCCTCTTTATCAGACAGGTTTATTTCCCCCCGGCGTTGCACGAACATTTTTAAATGCATAAATATTGTCATGGAAATTCCCTTCTCGCTTTCAGCCCTTCAGGGTGTGTGTGTGATTTCTATATTAACGTCATTACAAAATTTGCGTGTTAATTTCCCACAATTAATTATTACTTCCCTTTTAAAATTTTGGCTACAGCTGAAGACCCGCTGTTAAGAGGAGCGATGTACGTTGAATCTGTCGAGAGCTTTAACTCCTAGCGTTGTTGTTGTAGGGTATTTAGGAGATATGGATGCCAGCTCCATCCTCCTCACTTGACCATGGTTCAAAATTTCGAAGTCCGTCGCCAAAAACTCTTGAGTAGGTGAACAGTGCGACTTTAATATTCACTCACTTACTTTGCAATGTTTTAGACCCCTGAAGCAAAAATGTACCTTTTTTAAAATATTTGTATGTTGAAAAAAGAGAAAAAAGTAGAAATTTTTATAATTACAAAATTTCACAACTATATTAAATGTTGAATTAAAATTGTGAGCACTTTTTGAAATGTTCGATACACGGTACACGGGAAAAAAGTTTAATGCAATTATTTTTATGAATAAAGAAATTAAAAATTTGAATTTGATAAGTGTTATTAAATATTTAAAATTTGAGCATTTTTTTAAAAATTCGTAAAGTTTTCGGCATTTTATTTTTTAAATCACTTACTAAAAAAGATCAAAGTATGAGTTTTTTAAAAATCATTTTCATTTAAACGCATCGATATTGATTCATTTTTGAAAAAATCATAAACTATGTAAAGTATCATTGTTTCGTAAAAAAAACATACTGTATTGTGACGAAATAAATTATCTTTTTAATTGCAAAATTGTTGGCGAAGTTATTAAATGAGCGAATAAAATTTTGAGTACTTTTTAAAAAATCCTAAAAATTAAGCGATGATGTTGTTTTGAACCCAGGTGAAATTGATAGCAATCAAGCGCTCTGCCGAAAACGCCACGAACTTCGCTAAACTAAGAGTTAAAAGACCTTTAAAATAAAAGGAAGAGATATTCAATTTCGCCCAATCTGGTGATATTCATTATTTATAGGCATCTTCTTTTCTAGTGTAACCTTTCATCAAACGTAAAGTGCCTAGAGGAAAAGTTACTCATTTGGAGCCGAACAGGTTTTCGCGGCCAACCCCTTGGCTATTGTAAAATTGCGTTATTTGTTAAAGTTTTAATTTTTATTTTTTAATTTTTTTGGGGGGGCTTCATTTTTAAGTTAATGCCTTCAAACTTCATATATCGATTGCAAACTACTGTAATTTTTAAACAAAAAATGAAAAAATATTCTACATTGTGTGTGAGAGAGTAGCTCTTACAAAGAGGGTAAAAAACGAAAAAAACACAAATTTTTTTTTAAAAAAAACGTAATTTTTAAGCAATTTTTTCAATCTGTGCAGATTACGGATAATAATGTGCTACACATGGAAAAAAAGTTTCGTGAGATTATTTTTTACAAATAACGAAGTTATTAAGTATTTAATTAAAATGTTGAGTATTTTTTTAAAAAATCGTAAAAAAAAGTTTTTGAATGACTGATTCTAAAAGAGAAAAGCATGAACTTTCTTAGTGTAGAATATCATTTCATTAACATGAAAGAAAATTCAAACAGAACGATTTAGAAATCATTTTTATAAAAACGAATCGATTTTGACTAATTTCAGAAAAAATCGTAAAAAATAGAAAATATAATTATTTTGTAAAATAAGTTATACCATATCGTGGCGAAATAAATGATCTTTCTTATTCTGTAATTATTTTTAGTCTGAGTTTCATAGAAAAAATTAGATCGTGTTTTAAAAACTTTGGGGGTAAGAAAAAAAAATTCTCACCTCCCGGTTTTTCATTCTGGTTGGTGGAAGAAACAACACGTAAGAGTAAAACAAGGGTTTTTAATTAATATCTTTTTAACTAATTGCAATATCGGGATATAAATGGTAAAAATGGATTTCTCGGATCATTCCCGATCTTTTGGTACCTTTGGCGAGTTTCTACGTAGTGCGATTCGAGAGAAAATAGATGTACATACAAAGCGACAGACATACGTTTGTTTACCAACGAATTTTAATAGTTTAGATAGGGAAAGAGTGAACTGATAGAGTAGGAATTGAAAAAAAAATTCACTCATGGTCCAAATGTGTAAATTTTTTTATTGTGACTTGATTTTATAACATCTAAAAAGAATTAATTATTCTGTAAAATGTTATGTAGTTTTCAGTTCTTTTCTTTTTTTTCTTTTTTTTGCGCAATAGTAAAACGATTATTTGATCATAAGTTATTTACGATTGGCTAAACATGCAGTTCTTTCAGAATTTGTTCTTTTTTCTTATCAAAAAAATATCGCACCCTTTTATAATTGTTTGAAAGGTATGAAATAACACAAAAGTCTTCTTTTCTTGCTTGATAAATTCTAGAAATTTCTACTTTTTGTTACTCTCTTTAAATATGGAAACTTAAAAATAGCTTACTTAAAGAGATTCAAAAATTGTATGAAGGATCATAGACGAACTGAAAACTCTTGAAATGAGAAAAATTATCGGTTTCAATCTGGGAATTTAGTATTTGAGTATTTATTGATATTGCACACACATATGTAAAAATATTATGTCATGACCCATCATTCGCGGGTATGAGAGGGTTCGAGGAAGAAACAGACATGATCCTAGAATCACTACTTTTATTCAACTTTTAACACTAAAGAATGCACTTTAATAACTAAACCCAAGGAGAAATAAGAATTTTTTGCGAAGTAAATAAAATTTATGGAATCATTTACATGGATTATTCTCTTGTACGATCCTGTTTCCAACTTACTAACTCGTTCAGCCGTAAAAAGTGGACGTTTTCCACTTTACCTTGAATCCTTCTTCTAGATTTAATATTACGATATGCGACCACCGGTCGCTAACACTAGGCTTTTCACTTTTGATCAACTCTTAAAAAATATCTCGCCCTTTCAATGACTGGCTCTTGAATAGAAGATTGCATTTGTATTAAGTCCTCTCCACGGAAAGCGGTTTTCAAACTATCACAGCTAAAAAGAGTACTTCCCCTAAGAGGATTAGTAGAACCTCGAATAGAATCCAAAACAATTATTCACGATTCATTAAATATTTTTTCAACTTAAGATAGGTTAAAAAAAATGATTCCAAAACAAAAATTTTGCCTTTTCAAAAAAAAAAAAAATATTCTTATTAACAAGATGAAAATCTTACATATCCATAAAACAAGAACTGCTTTAAGGCTGTATTTTTT
The DNA here is from genome assembly GCA_019973955.1 of Trichonephila inaurata madagascariensis. Lineage (NCBI taxonomy): Eukaryota > Metazoa > Arthropoda > Arachnida > Araneae > Nephilidae > Trichonephila > Trichonephila inaurata. The sequence continues at coordinate 190,329 of BMAV01024257.1, read as the reverse complement.
TAATTTGGGGGCATAAATATGTATTACAAATTTAACTCTTATTCAATGAAATAAGAAAAAAAAATTACAATAACAGGTCTCAAAAGACATTAAAACACACTCTATATTTTTTTAAAAATAAATAAGATAAACAAAACCGAAAAAAACAATAACTTACGTGATGACGTACAGACGAAATAGCCATGAATATTATCAAAAAGAAGTTTCTATGTAACAATAATTTATGAATGCTCAACTAATGCATTGTTTTTTAACCCAGTTTATATAAAAACATGCTTTTTGAATTTTGAAGGAACATTTTATAAACAACACTTGCTAATTAAAAAAAAAGTATTTTAATTTTTTGAAGTTTTAGAAAACAAAATATTTTTATGTTTTACAGTGTTTTGCTTTCACATTTATATATACTAACGTTCTTTAAGCTACGTTATTTGCATTGAAAAAGTAGACATGACACATCGGTGGATGGAAAAAGAAAATGGAAAATGTTATCCAGTTTATCATATTTTCTGTAAAAAAAAAGAAAGAAAGAAAAGAAAGAAAAGAAATGTGTTCAACAATTCTCGAGTAGACTATGATTTTTCTTTGAAGATACCGCTAAGCGTTTTTATTTGCAGAGAATTTCTACTTTAAAATCTTGATGTCCTTGTTTAACGCAAGTATTTCTATCAAAATCTTTTTATCGTCCTTTCTTTTTTTCCATACGTGTATTCTTTTTTTTAAAAAAAAAGAAAGAAAAAAGCAATACGATTTAGATGTTAAAGAAGAATGAGCAATTTACTACCAAGATGATTATTTCAAGATAATTACATTTTTTGATTATTATCTTAGTTTACAAAAACGATTATTTTAAGAAAAGTGAAATAATAACGATACAAAAAATATGCAGCAGATAAATTCAATACTGAAAATAAAAAATGAAATTGATAGCAAAAATAAAGCCGAAAATTTAAGTGAGCATAAAATTCAAGATTGGTGAATAAAACCTTGAAATTCTTAATTAATTTTCAAGCAAAAAGGAAAATGAAAAAAAAAAAATATCGCAAAGATTTGACATCAATTATCAAAAACTATTTCAAATAAAAAATAGTGTATTGTTAGTTTTTTCCCCCAAAACCTTTTACTTTAGCTTATACTATTATAATGAAAATAAAAATCATGACATACAGTTTTTCACTCTGAGTTAGTCCGTGAGTACCGTAAAGCTGAATTCACACCAAGGCGTACAAACGTTGAGTGTCAAGCGTAAAGAGCTTAAGAGAGACAGAGATAGAGGCTCTGATATCTCTTTCTTCTTTTTTAACTATAAAACTTTTTAAAATTTAATAGACTGGCTTATAATCAAAACTTAAGGAATTTATTTTCCATAATTTCATGAAAAAACTTAGCTGAAAAGATTATATAAATTATATAGCCTAATAAATGTATCCAACTACGTTAAAATTCGGATTTTGTATGCCAATGTGTTAGGTTTAAAATTACCAAGTTTTTTAGTTTCCGTTTATTAGTACAAAAGTTGCAACTGTTTTAGGAAGAGTGGATGCACTTTGCAGTATACACTTACCGACTTCAAATCGCGTTTTACACAGAGAGTTTTTTTTTCTCAATAATTCAAGGATTGTTGACAAAGTTATGAGAATAACTTCCGTAAAATCCGGCGTATAACGCGCAATTTTAACACAAAAGTAAGATCAAAACTTAAGAGTGCGCTTTATACGCAGGGTATAAAAACGATAAGTTTAAAAATAACAAAAGAGATGAGCATAAAAAAAGTTTACTTCTACATGTATCGAAAAATAGTTTATTTAAAAGAAATGTGACTTGCATTATGAACTAAAAAGGAGTTGTAGTTCTAGAAGTATACTATTTTTTAAAAAGTCTGGGATGATACCTCGAATATATAATTTCAAAACATAAAAGCATTGTATATTAATATATTTCAGATTTCTTCGTTAAAAAGGGGGAATGCGCGTTATACGGTGAATATACCAAATTTTTTTTAAAAATTCAGCTTGAAAGTATAGGTGCGCGTTATACGTCGGATTTTATAGTATCTGAAATTATTTGTGAATGTTTCGCATAAAATTAGAATTACACATTGACCTATTTTTTAGAAATCATTGCAATATTTCAAAACTTACAACCGTATAATAAAAGTGTAGCAGGATTTTTTTAAGCGATTTTATATTGTAAATAAGATAAAGCTTTTAAATTTTTTTGTAAAACTCTAAATATCTTTTATCCTTAGGATCATTTCAAAAAGGAATAGTAGTGTAACACGTATAATTGTTTAGAAATTTAAAATTCATTCGGAAACATTTTGATCGGAGTGAGCAGCGTTTATGTATAAATTTCCAGCAGTTTTTCCTCCATTTTAATATTTTTTTTTTCTTTACAATTTTTATTTTTCTTAGTGTAATTTGCTAAATAAATCTGAAAGTCACGAAATACATTATTTCTTAGTTTTAAAAAAAGTGCTTCGCACGTAGTTGGATACCATTAATATAAATAGGAGAATATATATATATATATATATATATGACATGATTTGAAGTCAGAAACAGACTTAATTTTTAAAAAGGATCTTTATTTGAGGAAAGTTAGACATATTCTGACTCAAGAGGCAGAGAGAAAAAAGAACGCCACCGAAAACCTTAAGTGGGTTAAACACTTAAAACACCGATCGCGGCGTTCATGAGTGCTCTTGAAAGTTAATGCTGACATATAGGGCTATTAAATATAACGATCTGGAATTAGACATGTTTATTGGTTAGGCCATATGTTCGGAAGAAACAAATGGGTGATTAGTTTGATACTTGAAGAGGTGAGGAGAAAAATAAAAGTGAAGTGCTAGATAGGGAATTTAATTTTTAATCTAATTATATATATATATATATATATATATATTAAACAAATGAAAAACAGAGAATTAAATATTTTCTGGAATGAAGTGTGTGAAATTAAGTTGAAATTAAACATGATTCTCGAAGAGAAACGAGCTACTGGGATTTTACAATAGTATAACAATTCATTTCATATATAACAATTCATTGACTCTAAGAAAAAAAAGTGAGTTGATAAAAGATTATAAACTTAAACAAATTCATCAAGATAAACTTCCGAACTATAAATTTAGCAAAGAATATAAATTCAAATAAAAAATAAAAATTTACTGAGAAAATTGATGGAAAATGAAATATTTTTTAAAAAATAAAAGGCTATTTTCTCGCTCTTTTATAATAAAAGCTTTTATTTCTTAGTATATCAAAACTGTTTACAATAGAATTTTCACTGTAATCTTAAGTAAAAATATATTTGGCGGCAAGAAAAGATAAAGAAATTTCATTAAAGTGTCAATCACATAGTTTCTAATAGAAATTTTAAAGTAGTGGATATTAAGAAGGATAAAATATTCACCAACACATAAGAATTTTTTTTTTACTTTCTGTAAGCAATTTAAAAGCTAATTAAAGCATTGCGTTAAAGTTTTGGTTCTGAAATTCAGTTCTAAAATGTTTGAAATCGATACTAATGAAACTTAAGGAAATGTAAGACAAATAAGAAATAGACAATAGGAAAAAAATGATTGAATGAAATTAATTTTATTTTTAAATTTCAATCACATAACAACTAAAATGATCGAAACAATTCATGTCTCAAACTAACTTCCAAGTAAGTAATGAATTGTTTAATATTTTACAGAGTATTTTTTTCAACATTACACAAATTGCTTAGAAGCATTAGCCCTGTAACTATAACTACCAGAAGGTGCTACAAGTTAATTTTTTAGTAAAGAGAGACCTAAAGCGAGACCCTTGCTTCTCCATTGAACAAATAAACGAAGCAATCCTTTTATGAAAGCTCTCAGATGGCCGTGGTAGCCTAGTGGCCAAGGTACCGGACTTATGACTGACGTGTCTTGAGTCTCAGCCAAGAACCGCTGAAGATCCACCTTGCAGAGAGGACTGTCGAGATTCAAACGTCCACCCACTGGTGTGGTGTGGAAGATCGAACAGGGAGTACTAGCTCATGTATCGTCCTCGTCCTTTAACCATGGTCCAAAATTACTAGGCCGTCGTCAAAAGCCCTCCAGTAGCTGAACAGTGCGACTTTAGCATTCACTCACTCACCAAGACCTCACAATGTTATTTAATAGCTCAATTCTTGTTATTTTAAAAAAAATTATGACAATGTTAAATGTTTCAAAAATGTCTGCCTACAAGCATGATGAACTGAAGTTAGTTTAAATTTAATTTCAAACTGTCAGAATACTTCTTAAAGGCGGAATTTCTTAAAAGTTTTGTTAAGTGAAAGTCTAGCAAATGTGCTTCAGAATTAAAATAGATCCGACATGAAGTTTTAACTACTTATTCGTTTGGAATTGAATAAGCGTCAGGACAAATTTATTAGGTAATTGAAATCGAAGCAAGCAAAAATGAAGCTTCCTTTACAAACAAAGAAAAATCCAGGTTTTAGTAACTCCACACCTTTCTGGCGCCATGGTATGCGGCAAAGATAAAAATATTATCCAGTTTATGTCAAAACCAAACCTTTAGATAGCGGATTATTGTACAAGTGATGAATCATTAAATATAGATGTTCGGATAAGCTGAGAACTGTTTTGAGAATCTATTCTTCAGAAAGCGTTAAGATAAACAAGAGATTAATACTGTAAAACCTATTTTTGAGCGTAGATAGGGACCGCATAAAAAATATTTGAAAGTTTCGCAAATTCTTACAACTTCGTCGAAATACTACAGAAAATTATTTTTATGCGGTGGAGAAGAGCCGCATAAAAAAAGTGGCACTTTGAAAATACGCCAATTATTTACGAAATTTATGCGAAAATATTTCCATAACAAAATAAATAATTAAATTGCACATGGAAACATTTTAAAAACAGTTAGTTTCTCATTGTATGCATAGATAAGTTTTCAAAATGCACATACGTGATTCACTGCTACTCATCATAATCCAAAGCGCTCATCTTCCTGTGATGAATAAATTCAAAATCACTTGCGTCCCTTGTGAAGGTATAATTTCAATTGAGTTATTTTTTGGCACCATAAAGTAAAAGATAAGTTTTTGCGACAAAGGTCGGTTGGTCAGTAGCTTGTAAATGTCACGATAACCAGATATGCATGATCAAAGCTCTTTTTGAAGAAAGCTCTATTTTAAGAAAATGTTTTTCCAATTTGTTGGAAAGCTGTATCTCTGCATATATTTTATCCGCTCTCAAGGAATCCGGTACTTCATGTGTGTCAGTCTTCATAATCTATCAAATTATTGATACTGTCACTGTCATTAAAGGTTTCAGGTTTAAGGTTGAGAGAAAGCAACTGAACGTACTTTGTCTTGTCGAGAGACTGTTTATAACAAATGAACAAAACGTCTTGAATTGTGTATATGTACTATGCAGTAGCGTAACGCACACCCCTGTGACCTCCACTTCGCGGGGGGAGGCCTGACTAACGCCAAGTACGTATTTAGATAATTTATAAAATATTAAAGACAAAACTTGGCTTTGCAGGGGGGCGGGGCTAAAATTCTCCGTTCGCCACTGGTACATTGATATAAAACATTATTGTGGTGCAAAAGCCGTTGAAATTCATATACCGCATAGGAAACACCCACAGAAAAATCGCACAAAAATAAAGTCACATAAAAAAGGACCGCACACAAAAACAGGTTCTACTGTAATGGAATTAATTCTGTTTTTGTTTGGGTATTACAGACTATATATAGAGTTTATTACATGAGTTTGATTCACTGGATTTAGTTAATATGTGGAAACGTTATCTCTTTTTGAGTAGTTTGAAAGTAATTTATCATATGTAAGGCCTATGAAACCAAACTACCTCTGAAGTTGAGTCCAAGGAACCAGACCAGGGGTCGGCAACCCTTTAGCTGTGGTGTGCCAAACCAATCTACTAATATGATTTAGCGTACCATACAGTAGGACCTTTTTGAAATAATTCGATTCCCTCGGTAATGCATGAAGAGTTAAGAAAATAGAGGTCAATAATATAGATATTTACAGTTTTATTATGTATTAATTTTATATCATTTAAAGATATTTATTGACATAAAAATAATCAGCATTAAATATAACTATTTCTTCAACAAAAATAAAGAAATTTAAATTTTACATATATTTCGTATTTTAAACATATTTCATAACATAAGTATTTCCCTTCATTATTGATAAATAAAAATTTTAATGCGGCCCTAGTGCTTGCACCTCTCTGTTTTTATATCGCAAAGTCTGGAGTATAATTTGTAATTTTCAATTATAGACACGATTCTGAGCATTTAGTTGTTTAACAATTTCTCAGCAGATCCGATATATTTTTCGTATGAGAAAAGATTTTTTACTTAGATATGTAGAACCGAAATGGAAAGCAGAGTACAGGCAATTTTCTTTCTTCAAACAATTGCATTTCACCAGCAATATATATATATATATATATATATATATATGACATCCAATAATCTACAAAATAGCTTTATATTTATCTTTATTGTCATCTTTCAAATTGTTTCGTTATTTCGTAATTGTCCGTAATTCTGAAGATGTTTGTCAGATAAGGTCTATTAATAATTTATCAACTTCCATCCTCTCAGAAATTGACAAATTTGTAGAGTAGTGCAGAGTGCCACTGAGAACTGTTCCGCGAGCCACAGGTTACAGAACCCTGAACTAGACTATAATTTTGAAATCGTTAAAAGACGATTTGAGAATTTAAGGATTAAATTAAACAAAAATATGGAAATTTCTGAGTAATATGAAAGAGTAATTGTGCTTTATACTGTAGAATTCATTCATACAAGCTTCTTTTGGAGATATTATTTGCCCCTCTTAGAGCAGTAGTTAGACTTAAAAAATAAAACTTCGCGTAAGAATTTGTTGTTGTTGCTTCCTAGAAGGTTCTTAAGGTCTCTCAATGCTTTATTATCTAGTGGATCTAAAACCTAATCACGGATTTATGCTGCCGGGTTTATTTTCACGTATTCTTAAATTTATGAAGTTTGAAATCACATTTACCATTGATATTGAAAAGGAAGAGTTATGTGTGAGTTAGAGTTATATATATATATATATATATATATATGCATGAGGGCTATTGGTGACGGACATCGTAATTTTGAACCATGGTCAAATGACGAGGACGATACCTAAGCTGGCACCCCCTCTTCTAACTTCCACACCACACCAACAAGAGGACATTTGAGTCGATATATTTAGCTTGCATCGGCCGCTCTGCACGGTGGGTCTTCATCGGTTTTGGGCTTGAACTCATGACATGCCACCTCCAAGTCCGTGACCTTGATCACTTGGCTATCCCAGCCACTATTTTTTACACAGATTTTAAATTTATAAAAAAGAAATCTTACGATCTTAAAATTATATAGAATTAAAATATACTTTTCGTGTTTCAAGAAAAAGATGGAAAAATATAATTTTTATTTTAATAATACGTAGGGCGAGTGAATAAATATTAACTGTTCAGCTAATCGAGTGCTTTCGGCGACGGACCTCGTAATTTTGAACCGTGGTCAAATCTATAGTTTGCAACGTTGTCTTGGTCAGTTTAACTCCTCAAACCGCCTTACTAAATACTTTAATATTGAAAAATTTAGGAACGACAATTTATAGCAGTATGATTTAGCATGGCTGAGAGAAAAGAGGAATGCATTCCTAAAAAAATCATAGAAATAAATAATAAATTGAAAAAAAAACCCTTTAGTTAGAGAAAGATAATTGTTAAGGAGATTATTGTTAATGTGTGAGAAAAAGCAAATTTTGAAAAATTCTAAACTGTATAGTTTACGTTTCTTTTTAGATGAATAAAGAAACAGAAATTGTGAAGCTATCCGGTTCTAATGAGATAAGCTCAATATAAATTCCAAAGGAGTAAAAATCAGCAGAGTTCATAATTAAGGAAAATGTCTCAGACTGTTACTTGGAAGAATTACTCTCACACTCTTTCACAAATGAGAAGAAAAAATAGATTCCTTTAAAGCAGTGGTCTTCAATCTGTGTTCCACGTAACCCTGGAGCTTCATGAGGCATACCCAGGAGTTCCACGAATCACAATAAAACTCGAAAAGGAATTACAAATCTGAATGCAAAATGGATTCACTTTCACAGTGAAGTTTGTAGTATACCCAGAAGAATTTAATGCTTATTCCTGTCATTAAGGTATCCGATTACTTGCGACAACTTTTTTTTTTAAAATAAAATGAAGATATGGGGATTTTTTTGTGGTTTTTAGATTTGCTTAGTAAATTTTAAGAAAAATATGCTAAAATTAAGAAGAGGGAAAAAATTATATTTACTAAAATGGGAAAAAATAGGTAAAAATTTACAAAAAATAACATAAACGGAACCCACTCTGCACAAATAGTAAATGAACAAATTCTCAATTTTTCAATTTTGATGCAAAATTTTGCTATTCCTTTTTTAAATGACCTTCAGGATAAGAGATATTTTAATTTTTACAAAAACTAGAGCCCTTTATCTTAATTATTATACGAAATTGCTTAAAAAAATAGTGGTTATATTCACATAAGGAAATGTGTATAAATTTTGTCATAAAATAGTGATTGATAAATCTGAAGGTTAAAATGCTCTTTTACTATTATACAGAACATACACAAAAAATTTCAGTTAAATATTTTCAAAACTTTTTGAGCAATCACTATGTCCGTTTGAGCATTTTAAAAAAAAATACATTTCGAGTAAAACTCATTTTAAAATATGACATCTTGCTTAAAGTTAATGCTGTAAGCAGCATTAACTTTAAGCAAGATGTCATATTTAAGATGTCTTAAACTTGTTGCTTTTAATAAAACACTTGTAGCTTTTGTTCCAGTGAACGGGAAATAATACATTTGATATTTTGTTGAAGCTAATAAGTTGGCCTATAAAATAAAATCATAAAAATAAAAAACAAAGTGACAATTTTTGGCAAAATTCACAATTTTAGGGTAGTTGAATACCGTAAGAAACTGAGAATTCTGTTTATACATGATAATTTTATTTTGTAATACTTTTTAAACCTTTATTATAATATAACAAAAAATATTAAAACATTTTATCTTTATATATATATATTACCTACTTGACTGTGAATATTTTATTGTTCGCTATTACTGGTTCCATGAAATAATTTTATAATTGTTAGTACAATGTATTGAAAAACTAAGTAGTTTTCTAATGAAAAAAGTACCTTTTTGTATTTGTGGAAAAAAACATCTACGACAAAGGAGATGGAACAAATTATCGACATATCAACAGATTCGATGATAAAAATTTAAATTTAAGCAAGAAAAGCTTCTAAATTTTATGTTTAAAAAAATTCTTATGCAAAATACACAGTATTTCTCTAAGCATTTTAATGCCATTTATAACAATGGACATGAGGAGAAAATATTTCACAACGTGAGTGGTTACAAGAACAAAGTTTTGAGACAAATTAAACTCAGAATATAATGCGATTGCAATTAATCTCAATAGATCTAGACTTCAACAATTTAGGTAAAAAAAAATGCAAGTACATATTCGAGTTACTCAAAATAATGCATGGATCACAAATTAATATTATTAAGGAGTAAATTATTTAAAAGTAGATTAAACATTTTTAATAATAAATGCAATATTTTTTTAATTTCCGTCTACATAAAGTACCTGAAACATGTTGATCTGCTTAAAATAATATTTAAAGATATATTCTTCTAAGTGTGTGTGTGTGAAATAGGGTTCTACTAAAATACTTTCTAGCTCTAGGGGTTTCACGGAAACATCTTCTAGTTCTATGGGTTCGGTGAGTCGAAAAAGTTTGAAGACCACTGCTTTAAAGTATTGCGCTAAATGAATTCACACTGAGCAAAATGTTATTTCTACAAGGGAAAGTATATATTTATTCCGGTCGAATTTTGTCAAACCAACAATTTTTGTATATTTACCTAAAATTAATGAAAAATAACAAAAGAGTGAAAAACAAAAATAATGGAGCATTTTCAATGCCTAATGCTTACATAAAGGAAAAGAAAAATAATTTTTACTGGAAAATAAGTCAAAGTATATATTACACCAATTTTCTTTCTTCTTTCTTTTCCCTTCATACATCAAACAATAACACAGAATGTCATTTTTTAATTCTTACCTTGTATCATAGCTCCTTTTTTCATCTGATTAATTTACTTCAACCAACTTACATATTCTTCCAGTGACACATTGAATAAATTTCGAATTTATTGAATATGAAATTCTTTGTGATTACCTATTTTCTTTCATTTAATTTTCTTCTTTGTATGTTTTTATAATTTTTCTATATTGATGAGTGAGATTCTGAAAATAATTTTCTTTTCCGGATTAAATATTGCTCATGTATATTACCATGCACCAATACATGAAAATGACATACTTCAAACGGTGCTAATTACTCCATTTGGTTTAAATGAATTTCCATATTTAAATTTTAAACTTAAACTGCAGATCAGATTCATCAGTGGTTTATGATGTGGTACTAAGAGAAGTCTCTAGGTTTTTGTTATACTCTGTTGTCTGAATGATATTATACATTTCTCCTCTGTTAACGAGGCAATTTATAAATGGGGAGCTACAAAAGCTCTGAAAAAACGGAATGATTGTGGCTTAAAGTTAATTTTTTCAATTGTGTCTTTGGTGTTCCCAAAATTAGTTTTTACGATATTTCTTACTACTAAAGATTTCATGGGATCCCTACCTGGATTATGGAGACAATAAACAATTGTAAATACCGAAGATAAGAAATTTGAGACGTTTTTATCAACACTTAACTTCTATCGTTGATTCAAAACCATGCACAGCTCACACACAGGCTTTCTTTGTGAATTTTTTAAAAAGTTATAATCCATGAAAGTAAGATTCTCTGTTCTAATCAAACTAGAGTAGCTTTCGAGAAATCAAAATTGGAATTAGCGAAGCTGTAATGGCTCTCCGGCTTTAATAAACCTTTAAGTTGTAATGAATCCCTGATTTTTTAATATTTAAAGTCTCATTTTTTGTATTCAGTTGTATTTTTGTTTCTTTCTTCTATAGTTTTTGTAGAGAAATTCATATTTTTCTACCCTGTAATATACAGCAAAAAAAAAATCATAGATTTGCTCATCAACATGTGTCATAGGCCTGATATGCTATGTAAAAGATGTTATTTTTAATTTGGTCGTACCACTAAGTTTGATGTTCCGTTAGTAATTAATATTCTAGTTAAAGATAGATAGATAGATAGATAACAGGACGTGGTGAGTGATAAGGAATTTCTTTATATGGGTCATCATTTTGAAGGCTGATGTTGCATATTTAATATGATATTGATGAGGCAGTCCTTTATTTCAGGAAATCTATTTATTGCACATCTTGAGAAACATAAGGAGACACATATTAAACATAAAGCAGGAAATAGGCGACACAACACAAAAGAAAGAAAACGAGGATACTACGAGCTGCAACCAGCTGCATGGTAAAGAACAAAGAGCAGAAAAGGTGGAACTTCCAGAGATCTCGTTATTTATACTAAGCGGAAAATCACATGATCTGGGTGTGTGGATGAATGTAATTCAAAAGGTTCCCGTTAGGCGGGTAGCTAGTTAAAATAATTAAACAATTGTCCTGAAGTATTGGACCAGATAATTAAAAGTTATTTAAAAGGATACTAGAGAGAATTATTACGAATGTATATATATAATTTTAAAATGAGGAATACAAACGATTTGAATTCTTAATAGAAACAAACATGCACATATTCACATCCAAAAATTGACTCCGCTTAATAAGTAATATTAACAAAGTTATAATCTGTAGGTTTAAAAAATAAATAAATAAATATGCAGTTTCTGCATCGCCTCATGATTGCCTGATAAATCAAATGCAAATAGTTTTATTTTTATATTATAATAGCAACCAACAGTAACGTCTTATATAATCGTTGTTGCATAAAACAGCCACGAAGAATAAAGTTATTCTTCGTAACTTTGCGGATATGAGGTTTCCAGTGATTGATGATCGATGGAATAATTTATCACTTCATTGACATTAAAGAAGATGATAAGCTTTGTTAAGTAAAGTTTCTCGACTCATTTTTTTCGCTTACATCCACTGTTCAAACTTTTTGAATTGATTTATTAGGAAAAAATAATTTTACATACTTATGCATGGAATTTAGTTAAGAAACAAAAACTTCTTAGAAAAATAAGCTTAAATTTAAGTTAAGAAATAACTTTATACTTATGTATCAAATATTCTGTATTTCAGAAACTTCAAATATATATTCAGTCCTTTTCTATAATTTTCATCAGTTTAATAGAATTACGCTCTTATTTTGCTTCTAGAAAGAATATTTTTGTAATTGATTTAAAGTGAAAATCATGAATTTTTCAAAATTATTGTTTAAAATATAATCATTTGCTAAATTAAAGAAAATGTAATTTAATTATTTTAAACTATGTAGGTAAGTTACATAATCAATCTTAAAATGATGAAAATTTTTCTAAAATATCTTGAAAACCACTTTAAAATCAATTTGCTTTATAAATCCATTTAGTTAGCCTTATATATAATGAAAATATCATAAAACTTATTAAAGAGAATCATTTACACACACATTTAAACTTTACAGTTTGTTAATTTTATATCCTTAAAGCCTGTAGAAATTGTGTAGTGTTTAATATAAAGAAGAAGTGAAATTTATTACAATTTTGTTGAAATAAAATTTACTTTACAGAAATAATCATCAAATGACTCTTTTTCTTTTATTTCAATGCAAAATAAAAATAAAAAATGTAAGTATAAAAATATCACAAAGAAGTGAGTAATGAAACAGCGTCTTTATTATTTGCAGATAACATACAACTTTTTAAGTAGTATGTTATCTATGAAGTATTAATTTTAGTTTCTCTATCATTGTTATAACGCTCTGACAATTTTTAATCAAGAACATCGATATTGTGAATTCTAAATTGTAATTATATATATTTTTTACATAAAAAAAACCATGAAAGGAAGTGATTAATTTTAATGAAATTAAGCGTGTATGTAGTTCATACACTGATAAGGAAATGATCAAAATTTCAAAGCATTAAGATCCATCAGTAGCCAGCAATTACGAATTGAGTATTAAAAGCAGAAATTGATAACTACCCTCTGGTGGTGATGACTGCATGTATACGTTGATTTAAGGAGTGATAGAGACCTTTAATCTCATGTTCATATATATTCTGCTTGATATTCATCAACTAATACTTCAGATTTACGACATATTGGAGGCCTTGAATCTGTAGACGCATTATGTCCTGTTCATTCTCAATGTAGGAAAGGTCTCTCTGATGACTTTTCTAGTCAAAGAAAAGTGTAATCAAAAGCCAGACATATGTGAATCGTATAAAGGCTTGGCATTACCTTGTTGGGAAAAAGTCCCTTGGCGACTTGTCAAGAAAATACCATAACTGGCGATGAGGTGTATGTCACCAACATATCATTAGACTGTATCAAAGTTGTACGTTGGATGACTAAAGGAGATCTGCTGAGCACTCAATATCAACAACCAAGGATAATGATTAAATGCCTTTGTAAAACAAAAGGTGATTGGGATAGCTGGCTCCGGCATTCCACACATGGATTCGACGGTCATATTTTTCAAGATTTATATGAAATGTATAATTTTGATAAATATATATATAGCATTGTGAAATGAAATAAAATGCTTAATAAATGTCTATTTTTAAATTTTGTTGCAGAAAACTCTATACGAACATATGCCTTTAAGGAATGTGGCATTTTTTACTTATAGAAAAAAAAACGCTTTTTATTTATACTCGCCATCATTTGAACAGTGAGAATTGGAGTGTAGAACGGCTCGATGAACATTTAATCTATCTAGGCGGCTCATTGTCCTCCCGTTTGTGGGATATATTAGGTAGGAGTGGGGGTGGGGGTTGCCATCTCAGATGTCGTCCACGTCATTTGACCGAGGTTCAAAATTACGAAGTCTGTCACTCATAGCCCTCGTTTTACTCTAGCTTGCAACTTCAATAAAAATTCTTACTCTCACTCACTGTGAGAATGCAAAAATATTTCGTGTACTTATTTTTTTTTATTACTGTTAGTTTGCTTTTTATTTCAAATGAATGGAATTATAAAATTATGATGAAAATCTCACACGCGTATAACAACAATTAATACAGAGGTTATAATACAGAGGTTTTAATTTATGCTCATTCAGTTTTTTCCCCAAAAGTGATGAATGCACTACTTTGTAGTGGATTGCACAAAGATTGTATTAAATACTATCTGCTCTGTTTCCCACACATTGCTCCCAAAATTCAGACATTCTATAAAAAATTCTAGTAATATGATTCCGCAACTTTTTTAAATCCTATTGTGATTTTCAAGCAGAAACAATGGTGTAAGTGTTATCCAACACTTTCAGATTCTTCCAAAATGCACACAAAAACCATTACTGCATTTTTCTACAAGAACAGCAATTTTCGGTGATACATTGGTTTTAGGTTCTGGATGACTCCTTGGTCTACGGGTCGTATTAATGCTTCCACATTTGCAAGTAAAAATTTTTCCTTTTCATCTAGGTCAGGGATGGCGAACCAATGGCACGCGTGCCATCGATATAACAATATTTTGACACAACACAATATTTTGAGCACGCCATCGATCAAAACGGTTTGCATTTTAATTCAAAATAACAATTTTCAATATGAAGTATTACGTGAAACGTGAGTGATCGGTTTTCAGCTAGATTTTCTCAGTTCAAAGAATTATTGGAAACGTTCAAGTTTCTTATGTTCCTTGATGTGACTTCATTTAATAAACTGAATTTGTCCCAATTTGATTGGTTGTAAATTTAAAATTTTGAAATGTAACTGATTGATTTCCAGGCTAGTTCAATAAGGATTAAAAAATTTGTTGAAAAAAGGAGAAAGTTGGAATTACTTAAAACAGGAAGATTAAAACAAGCACAATATAAGTAAAAATGCTAGTAAGGAAATTTTGGAAACGTGGAATTCGATTCCAGATACATTTAGCTATTTGAAAAAACTGGCTCATGCTATTTTAACCATATGTTCATCTGCCTATGCCTGCAAATAATTATTTTCAGAGTGGAATAACTCACTTAGAAACCATTTGAAAGATGACTCCAATTCAGCTTGCATTCTGGTAAAAGTAACAATCCTAATACAAGTTATTTGTCATCTAATCTACCACAACAGAATTCACACTAATGTTACTTTAATTTGAATTACACGTATAAGTAAAACATTTACTACTATACTGTGCAAAATGTATTTTTTCGTTGTAATTAAAGATTTTAGAGTTATTAGTATTTAGTTTTATTATATTTTCTTAATCAAAAGTCAAAATTATTTGACGACACGTCTATACCTCCTTAAACATTTCTTAAAGAAAAAACGGCACGTTTATCCAAAAAGGTTCGCCACCCCTGATCTAGGTAATAAGGTGCGTTGTCCAAAATTAATATAGCTTTTTTGCGGGAGACCAAGAGATTTGAGATGTTGTCGAACAGATGGAAGGAAACTCATAATCCATTTATAATATCAATTACAAATGTTTAATTTCTCATACGTTTCAGCACCATGAATTAAGAAATGCAATACAATGGTGCAAAATGAAACATTACTCTTAATTAAAGGCAATTGATACATTTATTAATTAACATTAATCGAAAAGCTAGTAACTTATTAAAAACTAAATTAGCAAAATAAGTTTTAATCATTTGATTTTTTTACTAAGTGAAAATGATCCAAAGATATATTTTGCTTTAATGCTGTATTTTTAATGTAGGAAGCAACCAAAGTTACAAAAAGTAGGACACGATCCATGTATTTATTTATTAAATATTTAATAAGCATGCACTTAAAAATGAATATTTTTTTGTCTATTTAAAAGAACTAGATTCATTTTCAATTTAGGATGCAATTTCAATTTTTGTTTCTTTTGCCTAAAAATTATTCTTTTAAAACTTAAATTTAAGAAACATGTATTCATTCACGCCCTTTTTCTTAGTTTACTTATTATTATGTCTATATAATATTAGCATAAAATATTTCAAGAAATGGACAAAAGTTATGAAAAAAGGTCATTATTGTTTTGTGCCACTTTTTTTTCCAAGAAATTCACAGGGAAAGTAGTATATGCCGATTGTGTTGAACACTCATTCTCTATTTCTTCAATGTTATCTCATGTTCCATTCTTGTTGTTTCGTTCAAAAATTATGTGTATTAATTAGATTTTAAAAAGCTCTTATTTTTTAACATGAATATGTTTCCTTACGAAGTATAGAATGGTTATCACATTTTTTGGAAAATGTTTTCACTTTTAACTTGCATTTACTTTCTCAATTTTTTTTTACTAACGATTCACATAATTTGTGAAAAAAAAATAACAAATTGTGTTTAAATTGTACATAACTTTGGATAGATTAAATTTATCTTTTCAATTGTAAAGTTACCTCTAAATAGTGCAAACTCGTCATTTAGAATTACATTGTTTTCTTCGCTACCGAACTTTCATCTCTCAGTCACATTTAACGACGCAGATAACACCTCCACTCATACATTGCTCTCCTAATGCCCACACTTTCCAATGGATATCGTATAGGTTCGGAATGCGATGTTATATAATAATAAGTTCTATCAATCCATAGTCGCTTCTCCATCGAAGGACTTAAACCCTAGATTAATTTAAAAAGTAGTGAATCTTATTACTATATAGTTCAGGTATTTTTTATGCAATCGGGACTCCGAACTCTTGATTAGACAGGTGTATCATAAGCTACGAAGCTCATGATCTGAAAGTGTGTTCTACCACGTGTCTCTTTAAAATTAAAGAGTCACATATTTTTTCAAAAAAAAAAAAAAAATTTAAAAAAAACAAAAAGTTTTCCTTCTTTTTTTTTTCTTTTCTTTTCTTTTTTTTTTGTTACAAAGCCAATTCGAAACAATAAAAAATTTAAGTTTCATCAATTTCTATCCGACACTAATTATTTCTCAAAATAAATTGCTGCAAATTATCATCAAGTGATTAATATTTTTACAGAAAGTTCCTTTTTCATTAACTCGACAATTTTACTTGAGTAATTGCCTCCAATGTGTAATGATGACGCATAGTTCTGAGAAAGTAATTAATTTCGTCAAATGAGCAGTAATATTGCAGATTACAATACACACGCACACACACACACACATATATATATATATATGTATATATATATATATATATATTTGATATTCATTTAGTTTACTATTTATTTAAAGAAAACCAGTCTATTTTTTAACTCAAATTTAATCACCGCAAACAATTATTGTTTTCCCTTATTTCCATTTTAAGCTTATTTAATGTGTTAAAACTGTATCTTTGTAAATTACAGAAATTATAATGTCTAGATGTTAATAAGGAATATAAAATAATCTAAACTCAATAAAAAATTTGATTATATTTGAACAGTTTATTTTGAAAATATTTTTATCATAACTGAATAATAAATTTTATTATTGGTTTAATATTAATATTAATAATACTAATTGTAAAAAAGTAGGATATTAGCTTATAAGTCAACTTCATTATTTGACTTGGTTCGAATTTACTCTACACACATTTATTGTGTTTAAAGGTCATTTAAGACTAACAGAAATAAGAAGTTTAAGGCATTCGACACAACAAACAATTAATAACAAAAATGTGATTTTTAGTGATTGTGGATACGTTTTGAATGAAAAATTATATATTTTTTTTCCTTGATAGCCATATACATACGAAATTTTCTGAATAATATTAGAATAGGAAGAAAGTGAGTGTTAATTTATGTCGCTGTTTGAAGCTTCACAAAGGCTATTGATGATGGAACTCGCAGTTTTGAGTCATTATCAAATGACGAGGATGACACCTGACCTGGCATCTATTCTCCAAACTTCCACACCACACCAGCGTGATGACTTTGACCATTAAACATTTAACACGTGCATCAACTTCTCTACTCCGTGGGTCTTCAGTGATATCTGTGGACTCGAACCCGCGACTGAACAACGCCGATCACAACTTTGAGATTTTGATCACTCGGTTATCGCTGCCACACTATAAAATGAATAAATAATAATACCTATAATATTGTTAATCTTTATTGTTATTAATTAAAATTAAGACATTAAATGAATTCCAGACAATTTTAATTTTAATAAGGATATAAACCAATAAAAGACAGTGTTACTATTTCTTAATTTTCATATTACATTACGCTTGTAAAAATTTCATTCCGAAATAGCGTTTTCATTGTAATGAAGGCGAATCTTTTATTTATTTTAACTGTCATATTGTTCTGTTATCTATATAACCTTTAAAATGAATTTGATGTTTAAGGACGTAAATTTTTGTTCTGGACAGTGTTCTAAATATACATTTAAGAAAATGAGGGGTGGGGGAGGGGGTGAAATGAATTTCCATACTTATAAAATCTTTTAAGTGATAGCAAAAAATTGTCATTTATGGAGTCAACACATTTTTTTTTTACCTATATCATATAGTTTTATTTACATAAATACTAGAGGGAAAAAATAAAGCTTTGTAACGTAGTGTGATATGTTTTTGATAAAACTGTATCGTACGTAATAAATCAGTATTTACTCGAAATTAATACTTTTTCAAATGTTATAAAATGAATGTGACAGTATTTATATAACTGACTCTTCTTTTACGCATTTCACACTCTATTTTCCACTCTCTTGGACGTAATGTTTTTGGACATATTTTTAGTAATACTAAAATAAACTCAAATTACATTGACGCACATTTGTCTAATGAGTACAATAACAGTACTTATGAATAAATTTAGCAAAAAAAAAAAATAATAATAATAATAAAATTGGTCTCAAATTTACTAGTCAAATGCCCAGTTTTTTAGATGCCTTAAGATCTATTTTGAGGGTCATTGTTTTTTTCCCCTTGGAAAAGGACAATATAGTTTTGCTTCATAAGACCCCATAGAATGTCCTTGATATTATCTTCGAGTGTTTCAATCAAACCCCGAAGTGGATCGTTTATGCTTGCCAATTCCGATCCTAAAACCTCCTCGAATGGCTCTGGCGGGGGTGTACCGAACCGCTTGATAGAGAAAAGTTGTTGGAAAAGGGGGGACGCTCTCGTAGGAGGCTCCCCCAAGTCCAGACGATGAGTCTCGGACTGTGGACGCCAAAGGCCTGGCACCAATGCCAAGGCAATATCATGTGTACGTTCTTAGTTGTCGTGGGTCAGCTTTGTGACTTTATGCATTTTATTTAGATGGTAGTCGACCATAATAACAGAACGGGCGGTCACCGGGTGCTCCAGATTTAGGGGCGCCCGCAGAGACGCGAGGGCGCGAGGGAAAAAAGCGAGTAGTAATGTTTAGATGAATTGTAAGTTAAATACTCTTGATTCTTCATCCATCTTCGAGCGCATCCCACCCACTATGTTCTTGTTTAGGTATAAAATGGTTTTGTGTATGCAGATTTTTTTCAGAGAAGATTTATTGATGAGATTGGAAGAGAGGTTTTCGTTTCTTTTTTCAATTTTTTTAAAGCGACTCGTTGTTGTTATTAGGGAGGAAACACGTTATTATAAATAAAGATGACAATTTAGTAATCCATCAAATTGTGTAGGAAAATCCTTGGATTAGTAAGAAAAGATGATGAAAAAAATGGAACATTTCAATTGCAAGAAAAAATTACAATTACACTAACTATAATTTGCATACCATTTTTAATTAAACATTTCGTTAACTTAAATACCTTTCATGAACAATAAATGCAAAAGTTTCGATAATTTTAAATAGCCTACTCTATATTACTAATATATTTATTTGTATAATTTGTATAAATAAAAAAAACTTAGATGTAAGTTGAACTCTCTTTACCTTAATGTAATACTGGAATATTCTATATTTGTGTATTTATTCACAAAACTTGATTTAATGATTTAAACAACACATATTAAAATTTTAAAAAACAATTCAATATTTGTTGTATAATATCCTAATTCGAAGAGAAAATAATGTAAATAATTTTCTTTCTATAAATGAGAATACTAAATATCAATACTTTTATGTATATACCGATTAGAAACACAAATTATTTATTTATTTTGATTCGTAGAAGAAAGAAAGAGAGAGAGAAATACACTAATAATAAATTTATATTTAAATTTATGTTTCTAACATTAAATGTTCGATTGCCATCAGTTTCGTGTATGATATAAAGCTTGAATTTCACAATGATAATAAATGAATTTGTTTCAAAAATTCAATCTGTACAATAGGAC
The DNA here is from genome assembly GCA_019973955.1 of Trichonephila inaurata madagascariensis. Lineage (NCBI taxonomy): Eukaryota > Metazoa > Arthropoda > Arachnida > Araneae > Nephilidae > Trichonephila > Trichonephila inaurata. Next base: position 169,964 of record BMAV01024257.1, on the reverse strand, counting down.
ATAAAAAGAATAGATATTAATAATCCCATTTGCAAAAATATATTTATTTGATTTTTTTCTTGCGTCCTCTCATTCCAGTGAAAGAATTCAATCCTCAACAGCTGTATCGGAAATTTCAAAAAACAATAACCGATTTGTCTTAAAATACACATTTTTTTTTTTTTAATTTTCGACTATAACCTTTTTGTTCAGCATTTCGTTGTTTAATAAAATCAAAAAAAAAAAAATTAATAATCAAAATGTAAAATTTTCATGATCTTATGCATTTATGTATTTGTTTCAGAGCCTATTTCTTCATAAATATCACATTTAATTCCAACGTTGCTCCAAATAGAAACTAAGATTTTCTCTCATTTCATTTTATTGATATCGTGCTCTTATTTTGGTATTAGATGTTTTTATTTTGAACAATTTGTTTCATAACTAGGAAAAAACAAACAAATCATTGAATTACGTAGTAAATATAAGCATTCGGATACACTCTTTTGCAGAAAATATAACTCTGAAACCTATCTAAAAATAATCCAATCAACTCGAAATTTTGCATGCAAATTCCTCTTCATACCAATCATTCAAATAAAGGATTTAATTTTCAAGACTAATAACTGCTAATTTTGGTCACAATGAGCTTTTATATTGATCGAGTAGTATTTATTAACAGCTTTTCTCGTTGTTAACTTCGCAATACCCTGGAGACAGCCAATACTGTCGTTGTGCTGATGTCGAAGCAAAGGTGTAAACCTTTTTCCTTCCCTGGATCCCATTTTTGTTGTGACCACTCGAAGTAAATTAAACTCTTAATGCACGAACAATATTCATGTAAAAAACGTAAGCTATACGTATATAAGTCAGCGTTTCTCAAACTGTGGGGCGTTCCTCCCCTAGGGAGGCTGGATAATTCTATGAGGGGGGTGCGAGCATATAGAAAAGTCGAAAACAAAAATTATTTTAAAATATTATAAATCTACTGAAAGTAAACAAAAAAACCCATTCTGACATAATAAAAAATAAAATACACATTTACACTGATATAATATACTTATAAATGTATCAGTACTGCACGATGTATTTTATAATTAATTTAACAATAATAAGTTAAGAACAAGTTTAATAAGTACCAATGACCCCATGGGCTTGTCATATATAAAATTAGATGCAAAAATTAACAATTATCTTAATAATTTGTACTGCTTATTATTAATCTCTTAACAGCGGATTAAAAGTTACGCAGTTCACTTCCCAATGACACCTTTTTCCACGTAGACGGCTATGTGACGCATGTGATGTGTTGGCCCCCCCGGGGCGCGCCCAAAAAGAATAAATAAACAAATCCTCTGAAATAAATAAATCCTTCGCAAACTCTGTCAAAGTACTTTTATTGCGTTCCAAAGCCTTCGGAATGATTTTATGGATAGCAATGCACAGAAAAGATCGTAATTCGGAACGACGTATATGTAAGCCCAGGACAATAAACATTTTGGCTGAGCAAGACGTATATATACGCCAGTGACACTTAAGAGGTTAAAATCGTATCGAAGCGCTTTAGCTTTAAAATATAGTATTATTGAATTCCAAACATTGTTATTGTGTGGAAGGGGGGCGCGATGGAAATTCTGATTGAATATTGGATCGCAAGTATTGAAAGTTTGAGAATCACTGATATAAGTAACTTAAACTTAGTATTGTTATGATTTCTGTATTGTAAAAGCTACAACATGAATTAGAATTTATGTGATATATTTTATACATAAAATTTCGTTAAAAATTTCATAAGAATAAAGGTTATTAGAAATCATGAAATTAATGTGATTTATAGTTGTCCTTTAATTTTAGAAATTAATTCATCAATATTTTGGTTCGATTAAAATGATTGCAATTTTCGGGGATTTTCAAAGATATTCATCCGATATCCCTACTTCTAATTTTACTCTTAATGTACTTCCTCTTGCAATAGTTTTCTATAAATGTATCTGCTTTCAAGTAATGATGCGAGGAATAGCGGATGATTGTATAGCATGTGATATTCATCTTTGGGCAGATATGGTTTATAAAATTTCAATAAAGAAACTTTATTAAATTTAATCTCTAAAAATCGATGTCATATTAAACCTCTACTCATTTTATTTGAAAACTTACTGACAACGCATCTGTGCCCAGTGTAAAAGAAATCACAGAAATTTTTTAAAAAAATTGTTTATATTTTTGAAAATCTTCAAACTTGTGTTTCCAAATTCTTGCATCAAATCGCAAAGTATATAGATCTGTATATTTCTCTCCATTTTTAAGATTATACTCGGCCAACTTACTGAAACGTAAAAAATAAATAAATAAATAAAAAACCTGGACATGTAACAATTTTAATTTTTTTAAAACTTGTTCATGGTTTGATAAGATTTTTCAAACCTTTAAGACGTATGCTAATGTCATTAAATGAGTAGTGAAATCTATCAGAAATGAAAAATCTGTTAGCTAGTTAGTATCATCATATCCCAACATTTTTTCGATATGTTTTGCTTTTGATAACGTAAAGGATTGGACTTCATTAAAATGCGTCTTAAGTCTTTCTTAACATTTGGCTTTTATTGAATCACCAGACACCTCATTTCTATTCAGTATATAATTTCAACAAACTCGTCTTCTAACCATTAAAGAAACAAATATTTAGAAGCGTTGACAAAAGACAGAGGAAATCGTGTTAATGCTTTTTCACTTCAAATAGTTTTTTTTTAATATTGCTGTGTCTTTTCTTGGCATCAAAGGGAAAGTTTCTTCTGTTACTTTATAAGCATCATTAATACTTCTAATATAAAGGTAAATGATTATAGTAAAATAAGGATAATGATAATGATAAATAGCAATAGCAATATTTATTTCCATGCAAGTACAAGAATATCGAACATACTATTCAATTATGAATTAAAAATAAACTTATCCGCCTGAAACAGAAAATAACATCTTTATATAAAATTCAATTCAACTATCTTTCCGCATAATCGTTCGAAAACTGTGAAAGAATAACAAAATACATGACGTACCCAGCGATATATGACTGTGATCACTGTTCATATGACTGCAATAGTAAATATATAACTTAAAAGGAATCATAAAGGTGAAGCTATTGCTTTGTATTTAGGTTCTCCAAAAGAATAATGGTAGTTCTAGACAAAATGGTAGTTGATTGAACCAATAACAGGGAATGTAGCAGTTGTTATTGTTAAACAGGAATCGCCTGTTTCTCTTCACACTTAGATAATTCACTCCTCCGGATGCCTATCCACCTGGCACAAGTGCCACTCACGTTCTTATTCCCCTAACACAAAAAAGCAGTATTCAGTGCTAAGGTCTTCTGACATATCAGTTAGTTGAAAGACAAGTCAGTTAGTTCACATAAATAAGCCACCTTGTCTGAAACTAGTGTAAGGCTGTGTGTTGTAAAAGAAATTCCAACGTTGGTCACTAAAAGTGGACTCGTCCACTCCATGTTATCTATTTCGGAACACGTGCGGATAAATCACCAATATTGACTCTCATACCTCACAAGAACATTACGGGTCACTATAAGGAACAAACCTTGTCTAATGTTTAGACACAACAGATGAAGGAATAAGAGTAGGGGAGCTTGACTCGAAAGAAGCAATGGAGCAAAAGAACTATTGAATTTATTTTACGGAGTTATATTTTATTGCCATGGTTACTGATATTCTTTCGTTCTATAACCCCTTCTCGTGTCGTATTGATGAGTGCTCGGGATCCCCAGTTGAACATCACTGCTTACAGACAAATGAACGACTTCAAACGCAGTCACATAGTCGTAATGCATACAGTCGGCTAGTTGGTGGTGCCGAACAATGAGTTGCCACCTACCCCGAAAGGACATGGCTTTTAAAGGTGCTGCCTGCAATGGTTTGTATTTATTTAATTACTCGGCAGAATCAAGTTCACCCAGAAAATGACAGAAATGTTTACTGAAAGGAACTCATTGGTATTTCAAAGGCTGTGGAAGATCAAAGTGTATGATTACGAGACATTATCGCATGATTGTGCAGGGAGTCCATACTGACCATGGCTAAAAATTATGAAACTCATTGTCAATTGCTGCTTTTGTGCGACAGAAATAAATAACCAGTCATGTAAAGTTACATAGAGAGTAATGGAAACGGTCTTTGTTTTCAAGTATGAAGTTTTTGAAACTAAAGCGACATTTCAGTTTTAATTTTTTCCCCTAATTTCCACATCACACTACGCGATGACATGCAAACCATTTTTGTTTCAAGTGAAACAGTTTTTGAAATTCGGTAGCTGATCTTAATTGTTTCTGAGGTAGTTAATTATATAAATTAGATGCTCCTTTTTTTAAAGTTTAAAAGTTTTGATATTCAGAATTAAGTGAAAATTTGATTAACAAATAACACAGCTTAGTTTTAAAATACATCTAATGTTAAGGGATTTTTTTCTTAGTGTTAAAAAACTAAGAGAGAAAACACATTTCATGAATTTCTTTTTAGGATTGAACTGTATATATTATTTGTAAAAAAGCAAGAAAATGTATATCTTATTTTCTTTGCAAAGAAATGAAATGTATTATTCGATTTATCGTTGAATGGTCCTTCAGATGCTATGCACTCAACCTTGCTGTAGCTCTTGTGTATTAGTATACATATATATCATCTGAAATTATTTTTTTTCTATTTACTGCGCACAATTTAAGGTTAATTTCTTAAGCAAATATTAGCGTTTCAAATTAAATAGGTTACTTAAAAAACGTCATATTGGTTGAAATAAAAAATGAACTGACTAAAAAAGTAAATGATCAAACATTCATTAAAATTTTTATGTACCTCACATTTTTGCGATTCAAAGAGCTTGACTTGAAATTTGCCAAAGAATTTGCACTTCTTAAGAAAAGGTTAATGTAATGGAAAGCTTTTCTATAGAGAATGTGTGTGTGTGAAGGATTCACAACTGCAACAATTACTTTTTTTCTTCTAGAAACAAAATGTGTATTCTGCTAATTAAATAAAATGCAAGAAAATCAAGCATTCTTAATAAACTTTCGAATTGTAATATTTTGAATTGGAATACTTTTGCAAAAAAGAATTATTACAATAATTAGTTTTTTAACACGAAAATCCATGAATGAAGACAAAATATTTTGAATATATAAATTAAAATGAAAAGAACACTTTTCGGTTCATTGAAATTATTCAATTAGCGACATAGTCTCTTCTTTTTTTATTCTCTTTTCAAATTGGTTAATAATATTGATTTAAATGGAAATTGACAGAGACATTCAGCGCTTTTTTTTATGTATAATTATTCATTTTGTTAAGATTTCCTTTTTCTTCATACATTAAAAGGGGTTTTTTCCCTTTTTTTTTTTAGAACTATATTTTATTATTCAAAATTAAGAGAATTTTAGCTTTTGCCTCATTATCTCCATAAGTACTGGCTATATTTTAATGAAACTATTTACATAAATTGAATAAATGTAAAAGAGGGGGCATACAACATTTATTGCACATAAGCATGCACGTGTCTACAGGTCATCAGGTTAAGGAAAGTCTAAAAGAAAATGTTACAAGATGACAATAGCCTATACGAAGGGTGGAGGCAAATTTCATTCCATAGATCAATATATTTTTAATTTTTATCATAGAGATTACCTCTCGGAGCTTTCATTTACGCGTTTTTTGAGAATGTACCACCTTCCCCATAAGAGAGGTATATTTATGCCCCTGCAAGATGGAACGAGACATGGATTCTCTCTTCTTGTTATACAGATTTAAATAAACTGGTAAAAATAAGAGGGAAGGATAGACCTTGTCGAAGTCGATTCTACTCCTTTAGCAACACTATTTTCAGTTCCTAAATGGTATAGTTCTGGGGAGTAACAGACAAGTTGCAATTTCTGTTCAAGAGCTTCCCAAGTATGCTTTATAAATTTACGGTCTTGAGGGTGCCTATCTGGTGTTCAAAATTTTAAAAAGCAGTCTTTTCGTATATAAGTCAAACATTTCGACAGTGAAATCAATAAAATTTGTATTTTATATACAGTTGGACCCCGATTTAACGAACCCCTATTTAACGAACTTCGCAATTTAACGAATTTTATCTTTCTCCAATTAAAATGAAGGCAAAACACTCTTATTTAACGAAAAATATACGCCGAATTAACGAATTATTGCAGCAGCTGGGGAAGAAGTTTTATTATTTTGTATTAGAAAAAAATTGGATTTTTTTTTCAAATTACTAATTTTTTTTTTTTTATGCGGCACAGAGAAAGACTTTTCTTGTAAGCAGCAAATTTCAACCGGAAATGAAGACCATTGCTAGACTTAACAAGTGCAGATGAGTCATAAAGGTAAACCTATCGCGTGTCTTGAGTAGCACAGGAAATTCCTTTCTTACATTATCCCAATTCACAACACAGGGGATATTTTAAAATGTTAATGGTTGTGGTACATTTGATGACGGACACTATGTGTGCAACTGATTTTTAGGAAAATGTTGATTCGTTGGAGCCGATGAATAGTGATTCTAATGCAGAAACTGATAGTGAAACTCGCATCAAAATTATTACCTTTTCTAATGTCCTACATTATTTGAAAAATATGAAAACATATCTGTCTCGTACCCAGCAGGATGTAAATCAGGAATACTCAATCTTTTTTTCTGCTGGGCTGCATACATGTGTCAGCTATTTCATGCGGGCCGCATACATATGTTAGTTATTTCACGAGGACCGCAATATGAGGATAAATGGGGGAGAGGGGGAAATGCTTTATATATATATATATATATAAGACCAAGATTACACTGGAAATTTAAAATGTGGAAAATTGATTGAAATATTATAACTCCTGTTTTGCGCGTTTTTTAATTATTGATTTTTTTTATATTTTTTATTTTTGTCACTAACAATAAATTAGAAGCATTTAAGAAACATTCCTTATCAATTTTTGCATCCGTAAACGATTTCATATGATTTCCAATAATATAACAAACTTCATAGGATGTCTTTGTTATCGTTGTGACATTACCACTGACAAAACACTTTATTATTCAAGAAAGCCAATTTATCACCTCTTGAAAGAGATCTTCGAGGAAAAGTGACATTGAATGATTCCTGTTTATTGGTATTTTTTAAATACAGCACATTTGTTACAAATCAAACAATTACTGATCAATGTTTGTTTTTCACTACAAAATTGTCTACCTTGCAATCTTCTTGAAACGATTTTTTTTTAAATATTTTTCACTTGCAGGATATGAAAGATAGTTAAACATTGGTTCCACCCATAAAATTGTCACTACTCCACTGTTGTCTGTTATCTCTAACCGTAACTGTTCGAAATAGAAAAAGAATATCTATTCGAACTCGTACGGCACCGACAGCAAAAAGCAAAATTGATATATTTGATTTCTTGACAAAGAATTTCCCAAGAAAGAATTTTCCAACAAATTTTTAATACAGTGTTCTTAAATAAATAAATTTCTCAAATCGATGGGCCATGACCGAGCCACTTAAAAAGGTTCGGTGGACCGCAGGTTGAGTATCACTGATGTAAATGTTGCAGCATTTTCTTTCCTACATAGTGTCGAAAAAAAACTCTATCGGGCCAGGAATCAAAAAGATTTTCAAACAACTATTTGTCAGTATTTTCAAATTTCCAATCAACTGGTGCGTAATAATTCACTAATAGTAATTTTAGCTGTTAAAAGAAGTATGTAATTTCTAACTAAAGTTATTTTTTTCTGTAGTTCCTAAAAGAATTTCCATAATGTAAGTGCACAAAATTTGTATTTTTTTGAACCCCGATTTAACGAACAACCCTGAATTAACGAACAAAATATTCAGTCCCGAGATTAATTCGTTAAATAGGTGCCCGCCTGTATTTTGAATGACCGATGGCTAGCACAATGTTAACCTCTAAATGGTGTTCAGTTTAGTTTTGTACCACAACGAGCAATTTGGCAGTTAAAGCATCTGGGAATTTCTCTAGTAATATGAATTTTCCATTCATTTCCGCATTTGCCTTAAATTTCACATAAATTATTGTTTTGTGAAGAGTTTTGTTAAGTTACCAAATGTTAAAACATCTGCCATTAAAATTACACATTATTATTGTTATTATTTTGCAGTTTAAGATGATGATATTTATCGACTTCTATTAATGATTATGTTTGTCGAATTGTTTACAATAAATGAAATCGATTCCATATTTATAATTATTGATTGTTATAAATATATGCATTACATATATATATGCATTTCTATCAATTCATATATATTTATAAAGCGATACCAATATTGCTGTCAATCTATATTAGGATGGATCACGGTCATAAGGAGAAAAAAATTACTAACTATAGAAACTTACCTATCCAGAAAAGATGTTCCATGGTATGGAAATTAGGAGAAACATAATGGAAAAAAAATTAGTTTCAAATTTTTTAATAATGAAACACAGGGATTGAATTTTTGAAAAACATATAAAAAGGCTCAATTTTCGCTATTTTAGACACAAAGTAATTATTTTTCTAGATTATAAATAATCAAAAGTGGTGATTACTGATTGGAGAATATTGAGTAGTACTGTATAACATTGCAACATTTCATATCCCCCCTCTCTTTCTCAGCACTGGCGAATCAGTCCAATCCAAGTTTTTTCTGTCTTCCTCTTTATCGTTCATTCCAATTTTGTGATAACAGTAGGTTTTCTTTTTAATTTAATACTAAATATACTGCTAAATCTAGCTGATGTTTTTTTCCTTGTGACTATTTAATATGGACCCTCTCATCGCAATAAATGCTGAAAAGTTCTAAAATGCCTGCTTCATTTTAATAAGAATCCATATATACTTAGCACAAATTAATTATATTTACTTTGGTTTTCCCTTTATCTATGCACCAGAGAGCATCTTTTTCGAAAAGGTAGTTTTTGAAATTCTGATAAAAAAAATTTTAATCCACCCAAATGCATCTACTGATATTCAAATTTACAACAGTTGTAGAAGAATCTTGCAAGTTGATTTTGATTACTGAATCTTGTGAATAATAGTTATTTCACTATTTGTAAGGTGATGTAAATCGAATTTTCCATAAACATGAATGTTTTATATTAAACAAACGCTTTCTTTTCATGAATATTCAGTTTGAAACTGGCATTATGTCAGATTGATTCAATTCTCCTTTTTGTAAAGAGGTAAAGTTCGCACAACGCTAAAATATGTTCATGTGTCGAAACTGAAATTTCCTGTAAATACAGATGATGATGAGGATGATGATGTCGTATCCATGACGGTACCAAATCAGACAGTACCACGGGCCCAGATGACTGTTCTGGCAATCTGTTTAATACTATCCACATAAAACAGTGCTTCTCAAAGTTTCAATATTCGCGACCCAATATTCAATCATAATTTTCATCGCGCCCCCCTCAGACAATAACAATGTATTGAATTCAATAATGCTATACTTTGATGCTAAGACTGCGATACGACTTTAACCTCTAAAGTGCCACCGGCCTATATAAACTTGTTGCTCAGCCAAAGCATTAATTTCCCCTGACGTAAATATACGTCTTTCCGAAGTTCGGTCTTTTCTGTGCACTGTTATTCATAAAATTTTTCCGAAGGTTTTGGAATGCAATAAAAGGGCCTTGACAATGTTTACGAAGGATTTACTTATTTCAGATTATTTCCTTCTTTATTCCTCCCCCTCCACCCCCAATATATCTTATACGCGCGCCTACGCGGAAAATGATTGGCTTTGGGAAGCTAATAGCGTAACTTTTATTTGGTAGTTAAGGAATTTATTATAAAACGTACAAATTATCAAGATAAGCGTTACTTTTTGTATATAATGTATGACAATCTCATGGGGGTCAGTGGTAATTATTAAACTTGTTCTTAACTTAGTATTGTTAAATTATTTACGAAATACATTGTGTAGCACTGATACATTTATAAGTGTAATATATCAGTGTAAATGTGTATTTTATTTTTTATGTCAGAATGTATTTTGTTTGTTTACTTTCAAAAAATTAATTTTTTTAAATAATCTTCTGTTTTGGACTTTTCAATATGCTCGCGTCCCCTTCGTAGAGTTGTCACACGCCCCACAATTTGAGAAAAGCTGGCATGAAAGTTTGTTGACGAAAAAAGGACCCCTATTTCTTGCAGGGCAGCAAAAATAGCTGGACAGTAAAAAATCAGAGCAGGTGTTGGCTTTGAATCTAAACAGTTATCACAATTCCTTCAGTTCTTCTACCATACCTACCTACAGTTTATGACGATAATAATTATTAAAACGCTATTTTTAAATTTTAATAAATAATATTAGTATCAATTCAGTAATACTTTTTGTGCTAAGTGGTATACATTTAAATAAAAATTTTCTCACTTTATTAAAACTAAATGTGTCCTGCTTGAAAATAGAAAACTGAAACAAAAATATTTTACAGATGACTTAATTTTATTTCGTTCGAAACTTTTTCTACTTTCTAGATAAAATTCCGAACACCTTAAGTGTTTGTCAGCTGTTACGAATTTGCGAGACCGAGTTCTTAATGGCTTTAGACGCATGCAATGAAAGGAAAGAACAAGAACAACAGAAGAATAGAGTAGAATTCGTTGTTGCAATCAATGGAGCAGATGACTGCGACTGGTTGTACTAGATCACCAAATGTAAATAGAAAACAAAAGTTTTTAGAAGTAATCTCTCTTTCGTCAAAATATCCTTGCGATCAAAGAAACAAAAACACTTGGAAAAATATCGAGAGTGCGAAAACATCGAAAATATATTTTTGCTGAACTATTCCCTGAAGAGCATAAAGTTATTTATTACATAGATTTATCCTTACTTTATATTTCCTGCTATTTGCTTCTTTGATTATGCTTATGATAAGGAGAAACAATAAGAAATTCAAAGTTTACTTTTTAAAGATCATGTTACAATTCTGAAAAGTATTAATTTTACTCCTCACTTCACGCGTAAATTTAGTTGAAAGGATTGAATTATAATTCAAAAAAGTTCTCCTTTGAAAACGAGGTATCTGAGCATTCTTTTAAATATATAAGTATTACATTTAAATCTTTAGAATATTGATATAAATCTGAATTAAAATAGATTTTAGTCAAATGAATGCATACGTGGCAATAGTTACTTTCCATATTACTCTTCTTTTAAAATAAGTGTTATTCCTAATATGTAGGGTTTGCTTTCATTGGGGAAATCAGTTGTCTGGTACTATCTCTGGTGATAGTTCTCTAAAAACGATGCGATATTTGAAATTTTTACTAGCTGATCTCTAGCCTCAAATAATATAGAGTATATTTCAGAATACTAACTGATCCGTGTAGAAGCCGAAAGTGTGTTTTTTTTCTTCAGAAATTTAGCCAAAATTCGAGACAGCGTATTGCTGAATTCGACTGACAAATTCAGAGGAGTGACAGCATGCAGTTGGGGACGACAAATCACCATAGAACATGGGATCGCAAACTACGTTTAGGGAGAGCAATTCACCAGACGTTTGTGAAGGGTGTTATATGAAAAGGGGTGGAGGGCAATAAGAGATAAGAAGTATTTTTATTAGACGTAAAGCATGTTTACAGCACGAACAATGCCTCACAGCTCGACGTTAGAAATGCAACGACAAGTTGCAGTAATCAGTTGCAGTCACAGTAATCGTTTGAAGTTGCGGCCATGTGGGTCATAGCACAACCGACACCTACGGATGAAGGATTGTTGGACGCGTCGAAGCAAATCCGGTGTGTAGGCGATGTCAGCTGATGCAACGATGATCCGTGAGATCCTCTACTGTAGCCACCTGCTTTTCATACACAAACCATTTCAGGGGACCTGCGAAGGAAAAGTCCAAGGGATCGGGGGCCGGGGAGCGTGGAGACCAATCAACAGGTTGTTGTTGTCTTGTGTTTTTATTCTGGGATACATATGAAATACAAGTGGAAGAACAGAAACATACAGTACAAGCCGAAGAAAATAGACATTTATTACAAATGATGGTCCCAGCATATAACAGAAGGGGTGCGCTGCTTTCCAGTAGAGACAGGAATCCATTATAGGCGAAAGTCCGACTTCTTTTCCCGAAGAAAATGCATCCATGCCTTATTCAGGATATGAACCCGAACCCACTCGGTCATAAGCCAAGGGTCATATCCACCATAATGACTGGACAGCCAATCAACAGGTCCACCGCGTTTAATCCACCTCCTGGGATATGTAACATGGAGGTGGTTTCTCCCCACAATCGAAAAATTTGCTGGTTCTCCGTCGTCCATGAACTACACTTTCTGGTAAGCTGTGGTCGATGTTACTGCTTTTATTCTCCCCAGATGAGTGGGAAATTTGAATACGTGCAAGTTTTTTCAACCCTACCATTGTACTCCGAATCCCCGCATTCGCTTAGCCACTCCCCTCGTCTGGCTTATCCCGACGGATACTATTATTGCGATTTTAACTGACTAAACGGATTTTGATACCCCATGTTCTATGCTGACTCATCATCCCCATGCTGTCTACTATCACCCCCTTCTGAATTAGTCGGTCGAATTCGGCAACACCCTGTACAAACCAAATTGAAAAAAAAGTTACTATAATTTCTGAACATGTCACCACGGAAACGAAAATGTTGCTATAGGGGTATAACAGGTGGAATACTTTTCAAACAAATCGCGGTAAAGTAAAATCCAACGTCCCCATCTGATATCCCTACTAGAAGTTAACACATTATTTTATTTATTTGTTATCTTGTATAATATTTCAGTTTGTGGTTCTTTCAGCACCATTTTTTATTTGCTTTTTCAGGAAATGAGTGGAAAGAAATTCGTATACCGCGCATGATCATCGACTTATGTTTCATGCTTAGAAAGAAAAACTGGTTTCATGATGATCATATGCATCCGAAGATCCTAATGAATGAATGTGAATTATACGAACTACTCAGAAACTCTTAATTCTGACACTGACTTTGAAAGATTTATGTGTGATTTTCTACATCTTTTTTGAAAAGTTGTATTCAAAACACCCAAAAGATGAAAAAAATTAAAATCAGTTGTGTGGGACTAGCGGAAAATGTTTAAGAAAACGTATTTCTAAAATACACGGAAATATACCATAATACAGAGTGAGTACAAGTGATGAATTCAATTTTAAAAAATCATATTTTTTCGAAATTACTACACTTCTTACAATAAGTGATATATGAATGTTAAGAGAAATATACCATTGATCAACAGCACAATCAAGATCGCTGTGATTGAAATCCAAACATGGCGACATTGTCAAAGAAGCACTTTTGCGTGTAGTATGCACGGTCTTTCAATTCCTACTATTAGCTTGCACTGTCTATATAATTATTTATGTATTTGTTTTTATTTATTTATATCTTGAGATGGGGAATTTTCAATCGTTAATAAAATACATTTTAAAGCACTGAATTGAGCTGAAATTTTATATACAGGATCATTTTGGATGACAATACAATATAATTATAATTAATAAAAATTAATTGATTAAAACTAATTATTTAAAGGATTACAAATACAGCCACGTTGGCGACTTAGCGCCCCTTTTGGTGACTTGTGTCAAAACTTGAAAAGGTTTTTTTTCTCACGTGTTAAAGCATTCAGTAGGACTGAAATTAAAAGGACAATACGATACTTTAATGATAATTAAAAAAAACTAATTACCACTTAATGTTGTGATTCTGTCCTATGCATATACATATTTATATTAATTGTAACTATTTAATAAAAAGTAGCAAAAATAAAAATTTTCGTTGTTGATCTAAGTAGGAATTGACTTAAAAACTATTTTTTTATTTTACTTGTTTTCAGTTACTTCGGTGTAACGTGCATTTAGTTATCACTATGGAAAAGAAGCACCAACCAGCAATAGTATTCTGCGATGGTGTCATGAATTTAAGAAAACAAGTAGATTGTCTAAAAGAAAAGTAGCGACCGGTCAAGAATCTCGAAAGAATCAGTGGAGAGGATGAGGCAGTTTTGTTCATAGTATACGACTATTACCACTTGTGAACTTGAAATGCCTTAGAAAACGGTATTGAAATTTTTCGAAAAAAATTAAGTTTCATTCGTATCATTTGCAGTAAACACAACAAATAACAGAGAACACCAAGTAAATACGTGTGCAGTATTACAAACCTTTGTCACTTAGATTAGAATAAATGTATAAAATTGTTTTAAGGACATTTTGACAAAAAAAAAATTATTTAAACACAATATTTCGGCAAAAAATTAACTTTGAATATCCTTTTTTCAAAATATTCTCCTTCTGTGAAAAATTCTTCTGTTATAATAATATTTTGCCTGTATATAGCTCAGACCTCTGTACAGAGGTTCAACTATGAATTTTGAAAAATTCACATTATTTTCAGAGTTACAACCAATTGAAATAATTATCGTCGTTTTTTTCTTAAAATTTCACACCTTTGTTGTCGTAAAACATGAATAAACCCACTTCTAAGTTATATATTTCAAAAATTCTAGTTGAGCCTCTGTACAGAGGTCTGAGCTATAGACAGGCAAAATATTAGTATAATAAAAGCATTTTTCACAAAAGGGGAATATTTTGAAAATGGGTCATTGTATGTTCATTTTTTGTCAAAATATTGTACTTGCATAACTTTTTATTGTAATACTATTCTTAAAACAATTTTATGTACATTTTCTAATATAAATGACACTAAATATCATAAATATTATCCATTTATACACTTTTGCAAAATCACGGTTCCGAACGTAGTCGGATACCTTAAGTTTAAATTTATAATTACAACAAAATGCGAAAATTTTACAGAATCACATTAAATTATTAATTTTTTGCAGATTCATTAAAGTTCTGAATGAAATAATAATTATTAAAATATTTTATTGCTTTAAAATATTCTAAGTTTAAATTTCTTCTTTCAAAGTGTATCTTGTTTATCTTAAACATAGAATTTAGATCTGACTTCATGTAGAAGCATTAATTTCACCTAGCAAAATCATTTATGCGTTTATAAAATATTTTTCCGACATTAAATCTTTAATGATATTTTGATAAGAATCTTATTCATAGTTTTGTAAAATTAATGAAAACTACATTCAATTTCTCGTCCTAAGCATAAAGTTCCTTTCATGGCTTGGTAAATTAAAATTTTCTTCTCTGTAAAAATAAGTTTTGAACCAACTCAAGCTTCTGCGATTTCTTCTTAAAAGCATATTCCAAAAACCTTATTATTTTTTAGTGCTTGTACTCTATCGGGAGGATTAAAAGACTTAATTTAATTTATTTTTTGCGTATAAGAATTGAAAAAATGCTTTGAAAGAATAAAGGAGTTTTTTTGAGACATATAATCCCATTAATTAACTCATTTTTTCCTTTTAAATCTTCTTAAAGCTAAAAGTAGGAGTTCAACAGGCTTTTAACACCCACATCAAAGGTACATTTATGCCGTAAAAAGGTTTTGTGAGTTGGAAACATCTGGATGGTATTCTTAAAAAAAAATCTCATTATAAAAAGATAAGTCTTGATTTTATGAAATAATTCTACGGATATTATTTTTTTAAATGTTTCAAAGAAGCAAGGATTTAGTTTTATTAACTAGGCAAATAAAACAAAGAAATTTAGCAAGTAGCATTATTATTAGGTAGTCTAGTTAGGGAAGAATTTAATGATTATAAATTTGAAACTTGCTTTCTGTCAAAGAAAATAGCAATAAAATAGAATGCGAAACGTATGTAGAATGGGAATTTATGTATAGAATGCGGGACATTTAATTAAAATAGACTTTTCTATCTCTAGTTCACACTTTTTATTTTAAAGAAGTGATCTCGAAGTATTTCATTGAATATTTTTATGCTAGAATAGCTTTCAAACTATTTAACTAAAATTTTGCTCGTGCCTTAGTGTTAACAACAAAAAAGGGAGGCATCAGCCATGTTGCCTTCATTAGTGGATGATAACAAAAAAATTTCAAGCCCTGTCACCAATAAATCGTTTTGTTGTTTTAATTCAATGTTACTTCAAAATAAATATAAAAATAATAATTTTAATGAACAAAATATTGCACATTTTGTTCTTGATAAAAGTTTATTAAATTATTACGGTATACAAATAGAGTGCCAATGTTATGAGTTTTGTCCTCAAAAAAATTTCGCGGAGGTTTAAAAAAGTTGTTGCTTTATATAAATTTCCGGATAACAAGTAATATAAAAAATAATTTAAGTCGATGAATACTTAGGTCAACAAAGAAAAGTTTTGTTTTATTTAATTTTTATTAAATAGTTACAATTACAGTGCACCCCTTCTGTTCTACGCTGGGATCATCGTTTGTATAATAAAGTCTATATTCTTCAGTGTTTGTACTGTATAGTTCTGTTCATATATCTCTCGTCTCTCATATGTACCCCAGGATGAAACACGTGACAACAACAACAACAGTTACAATTAATATAAATGTTTACATAACACATGACAAAATCACAATATTAAATGACAAAATAGAAAGCGATTTTCCTTGCAATTTTCTTTTTATATATGGTGTTGGACTATCTTTTTTTTTTGTTACAATTCATTCATTAATTAAATTTAATTATTCTAATAAAATAGTATAGTAAAAAAGAAATCACATTCTCAGAAATTAGGCCATCCCAAGTGGGGTTCGAACTCACGACATTTGGATTAGAAGTCCAACGCGCTATCCATTGCGCTACAGGGACACAACGAACAATTTTCCTTTTTATAGATGCTGTTGGACTATGATTTTTGTTTTTTACAGTTTATTCATTTTTTAATTAATTTATAATGAACTTTATTTTTAAAAAAAGTGCATTAACATCAAGTGCCATCCACTACAAGTTTTAAAAAATGTATTTGAACTTGACTGGATGAATAAAAAGTCTTTTATTAACGATTGAAAACTTAAACGATATATATATATATATATAGGGAGAGTGTGAACTAATAGTAGGAAATGAAAAAATGAGAAAGGAAAAGCTCATTATTTTTGCGTTAAATGCTTTCCAAATTCTTTTTTTGAAATTTCGTACAATTTAAATTAGTGTTCATTTGAAGAACATTGAAAGTAATAAACCATTTTGAAGTATAATGCACTTAAACGATTGCAAGTATAGATAAATTTAAAGGACTAGTCTATTTTTGTAATTGCCAGTATCAAATTAGAACAAAATTCTTTTAATACCTCAGTAAATAAGATTAAGACTATATTTAATATGCCAATGATACAAGAAATTAGGAATTAAAAAAAAGCCATTCTAGTATTCAGTGTTTTTTTTTTTTTTTTTTTTGGTTTTTTTTTGGAAAAAAAAATTATTTTTCCGATGAAAACAGTCAGAAATTTTCCAAAAGCACAAATTGTTTTAGAAGAAAAGCAGTCTAAATAGATATTAAAAAAAGCCGAATGTGTGTTAGTGTTTTATCTCTTGTTATTTTTATTTGACGTGAAAGACATGTATGATATTTTTATCAAGTAATCGAATTTGAACAAAACAGACAAATAAAAATACACTTATTTCAATCAGAAAATGTTTAATAAATTAAAAATTATGTATATACAGCATATATTATGTACATGTACTCTAAACTTTAAAATTTATATTTTACAATCTATGTACAATGAAACAATTTGATTCAGAAACTCTAAATTCAATTAAATATTTTTTTTTTATATTATTCTTCAAGAATCACACAACATTCATTTACTTTTGAATGATAAGTCATGAATTTTGATTAATATAGTTTGAATAAACGTAGGAAATAGTTGATATTTTTTATTGTTTCACATAGCAAAAAAAAAGAAAAAAAGGAAGAAGTTTGATGACAACTTATGTTAGCTCTCTGATATATATCTGTGTTTTACAAAATAATAGGTTTGGGTACTACTCCATATTTTTTCGCGGATCTTAATTTTTGCAATCCTTGTAAGAACGTATAATTAAACATCACAACAACTATATTAAACACTTACATAAGCTATAATCGATAAAGGACAAAGCGTAGATTGTGTCTACCGTAACAGAAGAATTAATAGTAAATTTTTCAGTTAAGTAAATGGCACATAAGATATATGATGAGAAAATGTGCGTTTAGAATGAATGTGAAGATGCAATTTTGAGATGAAAAATATGAGTAAAAATTAACTTTTCCTTTTTTGCTCTCCCTCTCTCTATGCGATGCATGAAGTATGATTTTCTATATTATTAGGAAGGAAAATGAGAGAATAACTAAAAATAATAAGCTGCAATTTTTTATCTGATTCTTCCATTAAGCTAATAAAAGGAAAAGTGTAAAATAAATTTAATTATTCAAGGTATAAATGATTCTAACGGTAATTGTATTAAATTATTCCGAATTATAAACATCGTTAATGTACCAGCTAGATTACTACAGTGTATACAAGACACAAAATGTAATGTACATACAGTTATTATTAGAGTTACAGAACTTTGTGAATTGATTTATCATCTGTCCTTTTCTCGTTAAGCATTCATTGCGAATTAACTTTACTTATGTCGCTATTTAAGGCTCTATCCTACATTTAAAACGGCATTTTCTGTCAAAATATCGATTTTTCAAAGTTGAACATTGAATTTATTTATGATTTCTTGTATTTTTAAATCTGTTTGAATTTTGTTTCTATGTATTACAGAACTTTAGATATATAGGTATTTAGAGTTAAGAGGACTGACAGTTTCTGAAACCAAGAATGTTCTTCTGTAGTTTGTAGATTATTTAGTAAGAAATAAACCTTTAAAAATGCTATATTTTATGTAAATAATTTTAAAGTGGTCGATTTAGCTCTTTAAATGTATTTATTTAGTTTAAATATATAAATAATCGTTTACTCAAAGAGCTGAAGCTGAAATCAAGCTTCGGTTTCACGATTGCAGCCAACCCATGATGCAAGCCAATGTTGGAAATTGTCTACATTTTTATTCATAATTAAGTATGCAACATGTCGAAAATTTTAAAATTCTTCCCCTGTTTCGAAAGTAATCCAGTGCTACTATGTTTTGAATGCAATGATGTTGTATAAAAGGACAATTTCTGGAAGAGGTTCCCATCTTCATATTTCAGAGTAATGGTATATTTTCATTTCAGGGTAATTTCAGCAACAAAAAAAAATTTTTTTTTACATGTCGTTATTTACACATAATTTTAAATTTCTAGATGTATTCAAGATATTTTTAAAAAATGCCTCAGAAGGTAGGATAGCACCTTAACAATAATTTTAGTAATGAAATTTTAAAAAATTAAATAATAGAAAATATTGCGACTAAATGGTTTACAGTTCCTATTATAGCTATTCTAATATCTTGATAAAACTCGAGTAAATACAACCCAATGTATTAAATTTCTTTCTCAAAATATGCATTATTTTCAATCACAAATATTTAAATTTCAAAAGCAATTTAACAATTTATTTTACACATTTTATGATAAGGGAAACAGAAAATGTCATGAAAATAGAATCCAAAGATTTGTTTAAAAAGTCATTGAAAAATAAAATTTTTTTTATAAGTTCCTCTCTTGTATTAAAATAACTTATGAAATTTGTCTTGAATATTTTCTCACTAACAGCAAACATTCTATTTAACATGACTTATATTAAACTTTTTAAGGGTTGAGTTGAGTTTGGTGTTTTATGGCGCAAGATCCAGTTTTGGCTATACTGCGCCAAACATTCATAGGTCTGTGGTCTGGACGGGAAAAGAAGAAAAGAAGAAATTGGATGACAAGATGGAGGGTCGAAAGTAGAGAAGGATCACTGGGGTACCCCGGAGTCAAACTTTTTAAGGGAGTTATATTCTTCTACTCTCTCTTCTTAAAGGACTTGTTTTATAAAACAAAATATGGTTCATGCTACTTAAACTTGTTCACTTTTAGTAATTCTAGAGCAAATTTGATTCTCAATATTATAATTTGTTATGCAAAATTATTATTAAAAGAAATGGACTACATTCCTATTTCACAGAATCAGAAACTTTTTTCAATTGATGTGTTTTGCGCATCATTACAATGTAACGAATACGTACAAAGTGCCGGTTAAAGCTCATTTTGGGCCCTGGGCACAGAAAATCTACGGGCCCCCTTGGCAGAGGCGGACTGAAATTCATAATCAGAAAATCTAATTAGTTCAGCTTATCCGGGCCCCTGGAAGCCCGCCCCAAGCGCCCAATGGATAAACTGGCACTGTACATACATGCTTACTTTTCATCAGGATCAGAACGTTCAACTATAACTGCCAACAGCTCAGCTACCAAAAATGGGTTCTGCTCACTATCAAAAACTCTTTTTCTCTGTAAATCATTAAAACTTTCCATATCTTTTATAATAATTTATACATACAATGAATTATTAACAATTATAGATACACAAAATAATTTTCTCTCTTACTTCTGTTAATTGATTCATGTATCATTAGAATCACGAGTAGGATAGATAACCTGTATATAAGGTTGAGAACACTGACTCAAAGATTCTACTTCTGAATCACAGTCACAATGTGTATGTGTAGAGTGTGCGTAAGACATGTTGTGTTTCAAGCAGTTTTGTTCGTGCTGGTGTTCTAGCGTACCATATTGCTCAGTATAGTACCGGTTGTTACGTTTCAACACTACAGCAGCAATTATACCAATGATTATTAAGCAGATGATGCCTAATATAACAACTGAAATGTAGATTGGACTGATGATATGTGGCAGAGATGATCTGTTTTTAGTCTTGAAAGATGAGCCTAATGATGAGGATGTGTCTTCAAATGATAACATCTGACTTGAGGGTGGAGTCGCCGCATCATCTTGGTCTTTCTGATGTCTGTAATTATTGGCTGTTTCATGTTTACCTAGAAAAAAAAAAGGATTTATCTATGCTGAGTTTATTTACTAATGTGAAATTTTTTAAAGAATGTAGCGGATAACTACTTAAGCCAGTAACAGCCTCCGGACTGAAGAGATCATTTTGGTCTAGTGGTATGTTACGTGCTTACGGATCAGAAGGATTCGTGTTCAGATCTCGTCCGGGTCACCAATATGGAGGATAGAACACGGTACTTTCTGATGTGTAAGTACGTAACATACCCTTAGACCAAAATGATCACTTCAGTCCGGAGGCTGTTACTGGCTTATATATTTATCCACTACAAGAATAAAATAAATATTAAATAATTTTACAAGTATTTTAGGATGAAACTAAATCATTAAGCAAGTCAATTTATTTTTTATACTAATCTTTTAAGGAATAATGGTTTTAAAATGAATACTCTATCTCTCTATGAAAAGTAGATTTTTGTGCATTCAATTTTTCTTACTTAAAAAGAATGTTTTAATGCTTTTATCTTTTCAATTTTCTATCTTTAGAAAAGTAAATTTGAAAGAGTATTATGTCTCCTTAAATAAAGTATAAGACTGTAATTACGTATAAAGCTTCAATGCATATAATGTATAACAATTACACTAAGAAAAATTAATTTTTCAATGAAATTTATAGTACAGAATGTAAACAAAGACCGTTATTAAGGATGACGAATTGAAATCACCCCACAACTCAATAAAAAACGCATGAAATAGAAAAACAAATTGCGTCTGATAAAGAGGTTTTTATAATATTTAAGGTATCCGCGACTACGTTCGGAACCATGATTTTAAAAAAACGCATAAATGTATAATTTTCATGATATTTAGTGTCACTTAGATTAGAATGCATGTATAAAATTGTTTTAAGGACATTATGACAAAAAAATTATTTAAATACAATATTTTGGCAAAAAATTAACTTAGAATAACCTTTTTTCCAAATGTTCTCCTTTTGTAAAAATGCTTCTATTGTATTAATATTTTGCTTGTATATAGCTCAGACCTCTGTACAGAGGCTCAACTATGTGATTTTTGAAAAATTCACATTATTTTCAGAGTTACAACCATTTGAAATAATTATCGGCATATTTTCTTTAAATTTCTCTCTTCTGTTTTCGTAAAACATGGATAAACCGACTTCCGAGTTATGCATTTCAAAAATTCTAGTTGAGCCTCTGTACAGAGGTCTGAGCTGAATACAGGCAAAATATTAATACAATAGAAGCATTTTTTACAAAAGGAGAACATTTGGCAAAAAGGTTATTCTTTTGCCAAAATATTGTATTTAAATAATTTTTCTTGTCATAATGTCCTTAAAACAATTTTATGCATGTATTCTAATCTAAGTGACACTAAATATCATAAATATTATCCATTTACACGCTTTTGCAAAATCACGGTTCCGAACGTAGTCGGATACCTTAAATAAATCCATTGTTTCGATATTTAAATCAATTTTCCACATTTTAACTGTCCATAGTAGCCTTAAATAATAAATTTGCGTTTAAAAATTTTAACTGCTGATATTGCTCAGTGGCTTATTTTGCTAAATTATATTTAAAAACATCAAATTAAAGCGCATACTGTAATTGGTTCTTGTCAAAATTAGTTCAATCAGTTCCTATCAATTAACAATTACAAAAATCTCAGAAACAATGTCATAGTATTATTTGTATATATTTGTAAATATTATTATGTATCGAAAAGGAAACGAATAGATGGCCTATAGGAATAGAGTCCTCAAACTTTTTTTCCTCCTTTCACACCGTAAACAATTATGATTGAATACTACCAAGACATACAAAATATGTACAAGAGATAATTGGACCCAAAGAACCAATCGAAGACCCTCTTATGGAATGAGTAAAACTCGTAAAAGAAAATAAGATACAGCTAACTTCTCTGTTGTCTCATAAACATAGAGAGAGAGAGAGTTAAAATTTCTATTTGAATATATAAAACACAAGTGATGAGTCCATTTATAAACATACACTCAATAATTTTTGTTTTATGTAAAACTAATTTCTTACCCAATAATTAAAAATGATAACATTTTCTTTCCGTATTTAGTTTCATCTTGTTATTTTATACTTCAGTTTTCATTGTTTAGTACTGCGTTTCTTAAACTGTGGGGCGCGCCCCCCTTGGGGGGCGTGATAACCTTACAAGGGGGCGTGAGCATATCAAAAATTCAAAAGTAAAAGATTTAAAAAATTGCAAATTTACTGAATGGAAGTAAAACAAAATACATTCTATCATAATAAAAAATTAAAATACACATTTACATTGATATGATATACTTCTAAATGCATCTATACTGCATAATGTATTTGATAATTAATTTATCAATATTAAGTTAAGAAAGAACAAGATTAATAATTACTAGGGACTTCCATGGGCTTATCATATACAAAATTATACACAAAATTTAATATTTATCTTGGTAATTTGTGCGGGTTATAATTAAAATCACATATTGTAGCTTAAGCATGTAGCTTTTAGTATGTTAATTTTGAAATCAATACATTGTTATTGTATGGAGGGGGCGCGATGGAAATTATGATTGAAAATTAGGTCGCAAATATTGAGTTTGAGAAGAGCACTAGTTTAGTACATACAGGAGAAAAAATATTCACACAGGGTTGCCTCTCATTTTTCACATATATTAAACCCCACAATCACTCACTCACTCTCATTTTTCATTTCCTACTGTTAGTTCACTATCTCCGTAAATCTTGTTCAAATTTTCAATCGTTAATAAAATACATTTTAATGCTCAGTTGAGCAGAAATTTTATATATACAATTATTTTGGATGACAATAAGGTAACTTAATTTTAATTAATAAAAATTAATTGATTAAAACTAATTATTCAAAGAATTACAGATACAGCTACGTTAGCATCATTTTTGGCGACTTAGCAACCATTCTGGCGACATGTGTCAAAATTTTAAGGCTGCACAGTAAATAACCCTTCAAATCTCAAACATACCATGTTTTTTTTTTTTTTTTTTTTTTTTTTTTTTTTTT